>JAKRKW010000245.1:0-39997 GCA_023566125.1 Zingel zingel
TGCAAAAAAAAACGACAAAAAAATGCAAAAAAAACAAAAAAAATAAAAAAAAACCCACAAAAATGCAAAAAAAATGCAAAAAAAAACACAAAAAATGTAAAAAAAATGCAAAAAAACCCACAAAAAAATGCAAAAAAACCGACAAAAAAATGCAAAAAAACACAAAAAAATCCAAAAAAAACCCACAAAAAATGCAAAAAAATGCAAAAAAATGCAAAAAAACCCACAAAAAAATGCAAAAAAACCCACAAAAAATGCAAAAAAAATGCAAAAAACCCACAAAAAATGCAAAAAAAAAAGCAAAAAAAAACACAAAAAATGCAAAAAAACCCACAAAAAATGCAAAAAAAACACAAAAAAATGCAAAAAAAACCACAAAAAATGCAAAAAAAATGCAAAAAAAAAACACAAAAAATGCAAAAAAAATGCAAAAAAAATGCAAAAAAAAACACAAAAAAAAGCAAAAAAAACCACAAAAAATGCAAAAAAAAATGCAAAAAAATGCAAAAAAACCCACAAAAAATGCAAAAAAAAACCCACAAAAAACCACAAAAAATGCAAAAAAAAAAGCAAAAAAAACCACAAAAAATGCAAAAAAATGCAAAAAAACACAAAAAATGCAAAAAAACCGACAAAAAAATGCAATAAAACACAAAAAAAATCTAAAAAAACCCACAAAAAATGCAAAAAAAATGCAAAAAAATGCAAAAAAACCCACAAAAAAATGCAAAAAAAATGCAAAAAAACCCACAAAAAATGCAAAAAAAATGCAAAAAAACCCACAAAAAATGCAAAAAAAAGAGCAAAAAAAACCACAAAAAATGCAAAAAAAATGCAAAAAAACCACAAAAAAATGCGAAAAAACCCACAAAAAATGCAAAAAAAATGCAAAAAAAATGCAAAAAAAACCACAAAAAATGCAAAAAAATGCAAAAAAAATGCAAAAAAAAACACAAAAAAATGCAAAAAAACCCACAAAAAATGCAAAAAAAATGCAATAAAAAAATGCAAAAAAATGCAAAAAAACACAAAAAATGCAAAAAAAACCCACATTTTTTGTGGGTTTTTTTTGCATTTTTTGTGTTTTTTTGCATTTTTTATGCAAAAAAAAAACAAAAAAAAAATGCAAAAAAATGCAAAAAAAATGCAAAAAAAAATGCAAAAAACACAAAAAATGCAAAAAAAAATGCAAAAAAAAACACAAAAAATGCAAAAAAAAATGCAAAAAAACACAAAAAATGCAAAAAAAAACCAAATTTTTGTGGGTTTTTTTGCATTTTTTGTGTTTTTTTGCATTTTTTATGCAAAAAAAAACAAAAAAAAAATGCAAAAAAATGCAAAAAAAATGCAAAAAAAAATGCAAAAAAACACAAAAAAATGCAAAAAAAAATGCAAAAAAAAACACAAAAAATGCAAAAAAAATGCAAAAAAAACAAAAAAAATGCAAAAAAAATGCAAAAAAACCCACAAAAAATGCAAAAAAAAACAAAAAAATGCAAAAAAAAACACAAAAAAATGCAAAAAAACCCACAAAAAATGCAAAAAAAATGCAAAAAAAAATGCAAAAAAAATGCAAAAAAAAACACAAAAAATGCAAAAAAAAACACAAAAAATGCAAAAAAAATGCAAAAAAAACACAAAAAAATGCTAAAAAATGCAAAAAAAACACAAAAAATGCAAAAAAAATGCAAAAAAAACACAAAAAAATGCAAAAAAAATGCAAAAAAAATGCAAAAAAAACACAAAAAAATGCAAAAAAAATGCAAAAAAACCCCACAAAAAAAATGCAAAAAAAAACACAAAAAAATGCAAAAAAAACACAAAAAACCCACAAAAAATGCAAAAAAAATGCAAAAAAAAATGCAAAAAAACCCACAAAAAAATGCAAAAAAAAACACAAAAAATGCAAAAAAAATGCAAAAAAAACCACAAAAAATGCAAAAAAAATGCAAAAAAAACCACAAAAAATGCAAAAAAAAAGCAAAAAAAACCACAAAAAATGCAAAAAAAATGCAAAAAAACCCACAAAAAATGCAAAAAAAATGCAAAAAAATCACAAAAAAATGCAAAAAACCCACAAAAAATGCAAAAAAAATGCAAAAAAAAACACAAAAAATGCAAAAAAAATGCAAAAAAAATGCAAAAAAAAATGCAAAAAAAACACAAAAAAATGCAAAAAAAAATGCAAAAAAAAACACAAAAAATGCAAAAAAAATGCAAAAAAAACACAAAAAAAATGCAAAAAAATGCAAAAAAACCAAAAAAAAAATGTTAAAAAAAAACACAAAAAAATGCAAAAAAACCCACAAAAAATGCAAAAAAAATGCAAAAAAAATGCAAAAAAAATGCAAAAAAAAAACACAAAAAATGCAAAAAAAACCACAAAAAATGCAAAAAAAATGCAAAAAAAACACAAAAAAATGCTAAAAAAATGCAAAAAAAACCACAAAAAATGCAAAAAAAATGCAAAAAAAACACAAAAAAATGCAAAAAAAATGCAAAAAAAATGCAAAAAAAACACAAAAAAATGCAAAAAAAATGCAAAAAAAACCCACAAAAAAAATGCAAAAAAAAACACAAAAAAATGCAAAAAAAACACAAAAAACCCACAAAAAATGCAAAAAAAATGCAAAAAAAAATGCAAAAAAACCCACAAAAAATGCAAAAAAAACACAAAAAATGCAAAAAAAATGCAAAAAAAACCACAAAAAATGCAAAAAAAATGCAAAAAAACCCACAAAAAATGCAAAAAAAAAGCAAAAAAAACCACAAAAAATGCAAAAAAAATGCAAAAAAACCCACAAAAAATGCAAAAAAAATGCAAAAAAATCACAAAAAAATGCAAAAAACCCACAAAAAATGCAAAAAAAAACACAAAAAATGCAAAAAAATGCAAAAAAACACAAAAAAATGCAAAAAAACCAACAAAAAAATGCAAAAAAACAAAAAAAATAAAAAAAAAACACAAAAAATGCAAAAAAAATGCAAAAAAAATGCAAAAAAAAACACAAAAAAAAGCAAAAAAAACCACAAAAAATGCAAAAAAAAATGCAAAAAAATGCAAAAAAACCCACAAAAAATGCAAAAAAAAACCCACAAAAAACCACAAAAAATGCAAAAAAAAAAGCAAAAAAAACCACAAAAAATGCAAAAAAATGCAAAAAAACACAAAAAATGCAAAAAAACCGACAAAAAAATGCAAAAAAACACAAAAAAAATCTAAAAAAACCCACAAAAAATGCAAAAAAAATGCAAAAAAATGCAAAAAAACCCACAAAAAAATGCAAAAAAAATGCAAAAAAACCCACAAAAAATGCAAAAAAACCCACAAAAAATGCAAAAAAAAGAGCAAAAAAAACCACAAAAAATGCAAAAAAAATGCAAAAAAACCACAAAAAAATGCGAAAAAACCCACAAAAAATGCAAAAAAAATGCAAAAAAAATGCAAAAAAAACCACAAAAAATGCAAAAAAAATGCAAAAAAAATGCAAAAAAAAACACAAAAAAATGCAAAAAAACCCACAAAAAATGCAAAAAAAATGCAAAAAAAAACACATTTTTTGTGGGTTTTTTTGCATTTTTTGTGTTTTTTTGCATTTTTTATGCAAAAAAAAACAAAAAAAAAATGCAAAAAAATGCAAAAAAAATGCAAAAAAAAATGCAAAAAAACACAAAAAAATGCAAAAAAAAATGCAAAAAAAATGCAAAAAAAACACAAAAAAAATGCAAAAAAAATGCAAAAAAACCCACAAAAAATGCAAAAAAAACAAAAAAATGCAAAAAAAACACAAAAAAATGCAAAAAAACCCACAAAAAATGCAAAAAAAATGCAAAAAAAATGCAAAAAAAATGCAAAAAAAAACACAAAAAATGCAAAAAAAACCACAAAAAATGCAAAAAAAATGCAAAAAAAACACAAAAAAATGCTAAAAAAATGCAAAAAAAAACACAAAAAATGCAAAAAAAATGCAAAAAAAACACAAAAAAATGCAAAAAAAATGCAAAAAAAACACAAAAAAATGCAAAAAAATGCAAAAAAACCCACAAAAAAAATGCAAAAAAAACACAAAAAAATGCAAAAAAAACACAAAAAACCCACAAAAAATGCAAAAAAAATGCAAAAAAAAATGCAAAAAAACCCACAAAAAATGCAAAAAAAAATGCAAAAAATGCAAAAAAAATGCAAAAAAAACCACAAAAAATGCAAAAAAAATGCAAAAAAATCACAAAAAAATGCAAAAAACCCACAAAAAATGCAAAAAAAATGCAAAAAAAACACAAAAAATGCAAAAAAAATGCAAAAAAAATGCAAAAAAATGCAAAAAAAATGCAAAAAAATGCAAAAAAAACCCACAAAAAAAATGCAAAAAAAAACCCACACAAAAAATGCAAAAAAACCCACATTTTTTGTGGGTTTTTTTTGCATTTTTTGTGTTTTTTTGCATTTTTTATGCAAAAAAAAACAAAAAAAAAATGCAAAAAAATGCAAAAAAAATGCAAAAAAAAATGCAAAAAAACACAAAAAAATGCAAAAAAAAATGCAAAAAAAAACACAAAAAATGCAAAAAAAATGCAAAAAAAACACAAAAAAAATGCAAAAAAAATGCAAAAAAACCCACAAAAAATGCAAAAAAAAACAAAAAAATGCAAAAAAAAACACAAAAAAATGCAAAAAAACCCACAAAAAATGCAAAAAAAATGCAAAAAAAATGCAAAAAAAATGCAAAAAAATGCAAAAAAAACCAAAAAAAAATGTTAAAAAAAAACACAAAAAAATGCAAAAAAACCCACAAAAAATGCAAAAAAAATGCAAAAAAAATGCAAAAAAAATGCAAAAAAAAACACAAAAAATGCAAAAAAAAACACAAAAAATGCAAAAAAAATGCAAAAAAAACCACAAAAAATGCAAAAAAAATGCAAAAAAACCCACAAAAAATGCAAAAAAAAAGCAAAAAAAACCACAAAAAATGCAAAAAAAATGCAAAAAAACCCACAAAAAATGCAAAAAAAATGCAAAAAAATGCAAAAAAACCGACAAAAAAATGCAAAAAAACAAAAAAAATAAAAAAAAACCCACAAAAAATGCAAAAAAAATGCAAAAAAATGCAAAAAAACCCACAAAAATGCAAAAAAAATGCAAAAAAAAACACAAAAAATGTAAAAAAAAATGCAAAAAAACCCACAAAAAAATGCAAAAAAACCGACAAAAAAATGCAAAAAAACACAAAAAAATCCAAAAAAAACCCACAAAAAATGCAAAAAAATGCAAAAAAATGCAAAAAAACCCACAAAAAAATGCAAAAAAACCCACAAAAAATGCAAAAAAAATGCAAAAAACCCACAAAAAATGCAAAAAAAAAAGCAAAAAAAAACACAAAAAATGCAAAAAAACCCACAAAAAATGCAAAAAAAACACAAAAAAATGCAAAAAAAACCACAAAAAATGCAAAAAAAATGCAAAAAAAAACACAAAAAATGCAAAAAAAATGCAAAAAAAATGCAAAAAAAAACACAAAAAAAAGCAAAAAAAACCACAAAAAATGCAAAAAAAAATGCAAAAAAATGCAAAAAAACCCACAAAAAATGCAAAAAAAAAACCACAAAAAACCACAAAAAATGCAAAAAAAAAAGCAAAAAAAACCACAAAAAATGCAAAAAAATGCAAAAAAACACAAAAAAATGCAAAAAAACCGACAAAAAAATGCAAAAAAACACAAAAAAAATCTAAAAAAACCCACAAAAAATGCAAAAAAAATGCAAAAAAATGCAAAAAACCCCACAAAAAAATGCAAAAAAAATGCAAAAAAACCCACAAAAAATGCAAAAAAAAATGCAAAAAAACCCACAAAAAATGCAAAAAAAAGAGCAAAAAAAACCACAAAAAATGCAAAAAAAATGCAAAAAAACCACAAAAAAATGCGAAAAAACCCACAAAAAATGCAAAAAAAATGCAAAAAAAATGCAAAAAAACCACAAAAAATGCAAAAAAAATGCAAAAAAAATGCAAAAAAAAACACAAAAAAATGCAAAAAAACCCACAAAAAATGCAAAAAAAATGCAATAAAAAAATGCAAAAAATGCAAAAAAACACAAAAAATGCAAAAAAACCCACATTTTTTGTGGGTTTTTTTGCATTTTTTGTGTTTTTTTGCATTTTTTATGCAAAAAAAAACAAAAAAAAAATGCCAAAAAATGCAAAAAAAATGCAAAAAAAAATGCAAAAAAAACACAAAAAAATGCAAAAAAAAATGCAAAAAAAAAACACAAAAAATGCAAAAAAAATGCAAAAAAACACAAAAAATGCAAAAAAAAACCACATTTTTTGTGGGGTTTTTTGCATTTTTTGTGTTTTTTTGAATTTTTTATGCAAAAAAAAACAAAAAAAAAATGCAAAAAAATGCAAAAAAAATGCAAAAAAAAATGCAAAAAAACACAAAAAAATGCAAAAAAAAATGCAAAAAAAAACACAAAAAATGCAAAAAAAATGCAAAAAAAACACAAAAAAAATGCAAAAAAAATGCAAAAAAAACCACAAAAAATGCAAAAAAAAACAAAAAAATGCAAAAAAAAACACAAAAAAATGCAAAAAAACCCACAAAAAATGCAAAAAAAATGCAAAAAAAATGCAAAAAAAATGCAAAAAAAAACACAAAAAATGCAAAAAAAACCACAAAAAATGCAAAAAAAATGCAAAAAAAACACAAAAAAATGCTAAAAAAATGCAAAAAAAAACACCAAAAATGCAAAAAAAATGCAAAAAAAACACAAAAAAATGCAAAAAAAATGCAAAAAAAATGCAAAAAAAACACAAAAAAATGCAAAAAAATGCAAAAAAAACCCACAAAAAAAATGCAAAAAAAAACACAAAAAAATGCAAAAAAAACACAAAAAACCCACAAAAAATGCAAAAAAAATGCAAAAAAAAATGCAAAAAAACCCACAAAAAATGCAAAAAAAAACACAAAAAATGCAAAAAAAATGCAAAAAAAACCACAAAAAATGCAAAAAAAATGCAAAAAAACCCACAAAAAATGCAAAAAAAAAGCAAAAAAAACCACAAAAAATGCAAAAAAAATGCAAAAAAACCCACAAAAAATGCAAAAAAAATGCAAAAAAATCACAAAAAAATGCAAAAAACCCACAAAAAATGCAAAAAAAATGCAAAAAAAAACACAAAAAATGCAAAAAAAATGCAAAAAAAATGCAAAAAAAATGCAAAAAAAATGCAAAAAAATGCAAAAAAAACCCACAAAAAAAATGCAAAAAAAAACCCACACAAAAAATGCAAAAAAACCCACATTTTTTGTGGGTTTTTTTTGCATTTTTTGTGTTTTTTTGCATTTTTTATGCAAAAAAAAACAAAAAAAAAATGCAAAAAAATGCAAAAAAAATGCAAAAAAAAATGCAAAAAAAACACAAAAAAATGCAAAAAAAAATGCAAAAAAAAACACAAAAAATGCAAAAAAAATGCAAAAAAAACACAAAAAAAATGCAAAAAAAATGCAAAAAAACCCACAAAAAATGCAAAAAAAAACAAAAAAATGCAAAAAAAAACACAAAAAAATGCAAAAAAAAACACAAAAAATGCAAAAAAAATGCAAAAAAAATGCAAAAAAAATGCAAAAAAATGCAAAAAAACCAAAAAAAAATGTTAAAAAAAACACAAAAAAATGCAAAAAAACCCACAAAAAATGCAAAAAAAATGCAAAAAAAATGCAAAAAAAATGCAAAAAAAACACAAAAAATGCAAAAAAAACCACAAAAAATGCAAAAAAAATGCAAAAAAAACACAAAAAAATGCTAAAAAAATGCAAAAAAAACCACAAAAAATGCAAAAAAAATGCAAAAAAAACACAAAAAAATGCAAAAAAAATGCAAAAAAAATGCAAAAAAAACACAAAAAAATGCAAAAAAAATGCAAAAAAAACCCACAAAAAAAATGCAAAAAAAAACACAAAAAAATGCAAAAAAAACACAAAAAACCCACAAAAAATGCAAAAAAATGCAAAAAAAATGCAAAAAAACCCACAAAAAATGCAAAAAAAAACACAAAAAATGCAAAAAAAATGCAAAAAAAACCACAAAAAATGCAAAAAAAATGCAAAAAAACCCACAAAAAATGCAAAAAAAAAGCAAAAAAAACCACAAAAAATGCAAAAAAAATGCAAAAAAACCCACAAAAAATGCAAAAAAAATGCAAAAAAATCACAAAAAAATGCAAAAAACCCACAAAAAATGCAAAAAAAATGCAAAAAAAAACACAAAAAATGCAAAAAAAATGCAAAAAAAATGCAAAAAAAAAAAAAATGCAACAAAAACACAACAAAAATGCAAAAAAAACACAACAAATATGCAAAAAAAACAAAAATGCAACAAAAACACAACACAAAGACAACAAAAAAGCAAAAAAAACACAACACAAAAAGACAACAAAAATGCGATAAAAATGCAAAAAAACAACAAAAATGCAACAAAAACACAACACAAAAACACAACAAAAATGCAAAAAAAAAAACAACACAAAAGACAACAAAAATGCGATAAAAATGCAAAAAAAAAAACACAACAAAAATGCAACAAAAACACAACAAAAATGCAAAAAAAAAACAACAAAAATGCAACAAAAACACAACACAAAAAGATAACAAAAATGCGATAAAAATGCAAAAAAAACACAACAAAAACACAACAAAAATGCAAAAAAAAAAAACACAACAAAAATGCAACAAAAACACAACAAAAATGCAAAAAAAAAACAACAAAAATGCAACAAAAACACAACACAAAAAGATAACAAAAATGCGATAAAAATGCAAAAAAAAACACAACAAAAACACAACAAAAATGCAAAAAAAAAAAAAACACAACAAAAATGCAACAAAAACACAACAAAAATGCAAAAAAAACCAACAAAAATGCAACAAAAACACAACACAAAAAGACAACAAAAATGCAAAAAAAAACACAACACAAAAAGACAACAAAAATGCGATAAAAATGCAAAAAAAACACAACAAAAACACAACAAAAATGCAAAAAAAAAACAACAAAAATGCAACAAAAACACAACACAAAAAGACAACAAAAATGCGATAAAAATGCAAAAAAAACACAACAAATATGCAAAGAAAACACAACAAATATGCAAAGAAAACACAACAAAAATGCAAAAAAAAATACACAACAAAAATGTAAAAAAAAAACAACAAAAATGCAACAAAAACACAACACAAAAAGACAACAAAAATGCAAAAAAAAACACAACAAAAATGCAACAAAAACAAAACACAACAAAAATGCAAAAAAAACAACAAAAATGCAACAAAAACACAACACAAAAACACAACAAAAATGCAAAAAAAACACAACACAAAAAGACAACAAAAATGCGATAAAAATGCAAAAAAAAAACAACAAAAATGCAACAAAAACACAACAAAAATGCAAAAAAAACCAACAAAAATGCAACAAAAACACAACACAAAAACACAACAAAAATGCAAAAAAAAACACAACACAAAAAGACAACAAAAATGCGATAAAAATGCAAGAAAAAAACACAACAAAAATGCAACAAAAACACAACAAAAATGCAAAAAAAACACAACAAAAATGCAACAAAAACACAACAAAAATGCAAAAAAAACAAAAATGCAACAAAAACACAACACAAAAAGACAACAAAAATGCAAAAAAAAAAAACACAACACAAAAAGACAACAAAAATGCGATAAAAATGCAAAAAAAAAACACAACAAAAATGCAACAAAAACACAACAAAAATGCAAAAAAAACAACAAAAATGCAACAAAAACAACACAAAAAGACAACAAAAATCCGATAAAATGCAAAAAATAAACACAACAAAAATGCAAAAAAACACAACAAAAATGCAACATAAACACAACAAAAATGTAAAAAAAACAACAAAAATGCAACAAAAACACAACACAAAAACACAACAAAAATGCAAAAAAAAACACAACACAAAAAGACAACAAAAATGCGATAAAAATGCAAAAAAAAAAACACAACAAAAATGCAACAAAAACACAACAAAAATGCAAAAAAAACAACAAAAATGCAACAAAAACACAACACAAAAAGACAACAAAAATGCAAAAAAAAAAAAACACAACACAAAAAGAGAACAAAAATGCGATAAAAATGCAAAAAAAACACAACAAAAACACAACAAAAATGCAAAAAAAACACAACAAAAATGCAACAAAAACACAAAAAAATGCAAAAAAAACAAAAATGCAACAAAAACACAACACAAAAAGACAACAAAAATGCAAAAAAAAAAAAACACAACACAAAAAGACAACAAAAATGCGATAAAAATGCAAAAAAACACAACAAAAATGCAAAAAAAACAACAAAAATGCAACAAAAACACAACACAAAAACACAACAAAAATGCAAAAAAAAAAACAACACAAAAAGACAACAAAAATGCGATAAAAATGCAAAAAAAAAACACAACAAAAATGCAACAAAAACACAACAAAAATGCAAAAAAAAACAACAAAAATGCAACAAAAACACAACAAATATGCAAAGAAAACACAACAAAAATGCAAAAAAAACAACAAAAATGCAACAAAAACACAACACAAAAAGACAACAAAAATGCAAAAAAAAAAAACACAACACAAAAAGAGAACAAAAATGCGATAAAAATGCAAAAAAACACAACAAAAACACAACAAAAATGCAAAAAAAACACAACAAAAATGCAACAAAAACACAACAAAAATGCAAAAAAAACAAAAATGCAACAAAAACACAACACAAAAAGACAACAAAAATGCAAAAAAAAAAAAACACAACACAAAAAGACAACAAAAATGCGATAAAAATGCAAAAAAACACAACAAAAATGCAAAAAAAACAACAAAAATGCAACAAAAACACAACACAAAAACACAACAAAAATGCAAAAAAAAAAACAACACAAAAATGCAAAAAAAATGCAAAAAAAACCACAAAAAATGCAAAAAAAATGCAAAAAAACCCACAAAAAATGCAAAAAAAAAGCAAAAAAAACCACAAAAAATGCAAAAAAAATGCAAAAAAACCCACAAAAAATGCAAAAAAAATGCAAAAAAATCACAAAAAAATGCAAAAAACCCACAAAAAATGCAAAAAAAATGCAAAAAAAAACACAAAAAATGCAAAAAAAATGCAAAAAAAATGCAAAAAAAAAAAAAATGCAACAAAAACACAACAAAAATGCAAAAAAAAACACAACAAATATGCAAAAAAAACAAAAATGCAACAAAAACACAACACAAAGACAACAAAAAAGCAAAAAAAACACAACACAAAAAGACAACAAAAATGCGATAAAAATGCAAAAAAACAACAAAAATGCAACAAAAACACAACACAAAAACACAACAAAAATGCAAAAAAAAAAACAACACAAAAGACAACAAAAATGCGATAAAAATGCAAAAAAAAAAACACAACAAAAATGCAACAAAAACACAACAAAAATGCAAAAAAAAAACAACAAAAATGCAACAAAAACACAACACAAAAAGATAACAAAAATGCGATAAAAATGCAAAAAAAACACAACAAAAACACAACAAAAATGCAAAAAAAAAAAACACAACAAAAATGCAACAAAAACACAACAAAAATGCAAAAAAAAAACAACAAAAATGCAACAAAAACACAACACAAAAAGATAACAAAAATGCGATAAAAATGCAAAAAAAAACACAACAAAAACACAACAAAAATGCAAAAAAAAAAAAAACACAACAAAAATGCAACAAAAACACAACAAAAATGCAAAAAAAACCAACAAAAATGCAACAAAAACACAACACAAAAAGACAACAAAAATGCAAAAAAAAACACAACACAAAAAGACAACAAAAATGCGATAAAAATGCAAAAAAAACACAACAAAAACACAACAAAAATGCAAAAAAAAAACAACAAAAATGCAACAAAAACACAACACAAAAAGACAACAAAAATGCGATAAAAATGCAAAAAAAACACAACAAATATGCAAAGAAAACACAACAAATATGCAAAGAAAACACAACAAAAATGCAAAAAAAAATACACAACAAAAATGTAAAAAAAAAACAACAAAAATGCAACAAAAACACAACACAAAAAGACAACAAAAATGCAAAAAAAAACACAACAAAAATGCAACAAAAACAAAACACAACAAAAATGCAAAAAAAACAACAAAAATGCAACAAAAACACAACACAAAAACACAACAAAAATGCAAAAAAAACACAACACAAAAAGACAACAAAAATGCGATAAAAATGCAAAAAAAAAACAACAAAAATGCAACAAAAACACAACAAAAATGCAAAAAAAACCAACAAAAATGCAACAAAAACACAACACAAAAACACAACAAAAATGCAAAAAAAAACACAACACAAAAAGACAACAAAAATGCGATAAAAATGCAAGAAAAAAACACAACAAAAATGCAACAAAAACACAACAAAAATGCAAAAAAAACACAACAAAAATGCAACAAAAACACAACAAAAATGCAAAAAAAACAAAAATGCAACAAAAACACAACACAAAAAGACAACAAAAATGCAAAAAAAAAAAACACAACACAAAAAGACAACAAAAATGCGATAAAAATGCAAAAAAAAAACACAACAAAAATGCAACAAAAACACAACAAAAATGCAAAAAAAACAACAAAAATGCAACAAAAACAACACAAAAAGACAACAAAAATCCGATAAAATGCAAAAAATAAACACAACAAAAATGCAAAAAAACACAACAAAAATGCAACATAAACACAACAAAAATGTAAAAAAAACAACAAAAATGCAACAAAAACACAACACAAAAACACAACAAAAATGCAAAAAAAAACACAACACAAAAAGACAACAAAAATGCGATAAAAATGCAAAAAAAAAAACACAACAAAAATGCAACAAAAACACAACAAAAATGCAAAAAAAACAACAAAAATGCAACAAAAACACAACACAAAAAGACAACAAAAATGCAAAAAAAAAAAACACAACACAAAAAGAGAACAAAAATGCGATAAAAATGCAAAAAAAACACAACAAAAACACAACAAAAATGCAAAAAAAACACAACAAAAATGCAACAAAAACACAAAAAAATGCAAAAAAAACAAAAATGCAACAAAAACACAACACAAAAAGACAACAAAAATGCAAAAAAAAAAAAACACAACACAAAAAGACAACAAAAATGCGATAAAAATGCAAAAAAACACAACAAAAATGCAAAAAAAACAACAAAAATGCAACAAAAACACAACACAAAAACACAACAAAAATGCAAAAAAAAAAACAACACAAAAAGACAACAAAAATGCGATAAAAATGCAAAAAAAAAACACAACAAAAATGCAACAAAAACACAACAAAAATGCAAAAAAAAACAACAAAAATGCAACAAAAACACAACAAATATGCAAAGAAAACACAACAAAAATGCAAAAAAAACAACAAAAATGCAACAAAAACACAACACAAAAAGACAACAAAAATGCAAAAAAAAAAAACACAACACAAAAAGAGAACAAAAATGCGATAAAAATGCAAAAAAACACAACAAAAACACAACAAAAATGCAAAAAAAACACAACAAAAATGCAACAAAAACACAACAAAAATGCAAAAAAAACAAAAATGCAACAAAAACACAACACAAAAAGACAACAAAAATGCAAAAAAAAAAAAACACAACACAAAAAGACAACAAAAATGCGATAAAAATGCAAAAAAACACAACAAAAATGCAAAAAAAACAACAAAAATGCAACAAAAACACAACACAAAAACACAACAAAAATGCAAAAAAAAAAACAACACAAAAAGACAACAAAAATGCGATAAAAATGCAAAAAAAAAACACAACAAAAATGCAACAAAAACACAACAAAAATGCAAAAAAAAACAACAAAAATGCAACAAAAACACAACAAATATGCAAAGAAAACACAACAAAAATGCAAAAAAAAAACACAACAAAAATGTAAAAAAAACAACAAAAATGCAACAAAAACACAACACAAAAAGACAAAAAAAATGCAAAAAAAACACAACAAAAATGCAACAAAAACACAACAAAAATGCAAAAAAAAACACAACAAAAATGCAACAAAAACACAACAAAAATGCAAAAAAAACAACAAAAATGCAACAAAAACACAACACAAAAACACAACAAAAATGCAAAAAAAAACACAACACAAAAAGACAACAAAAATGCGATAAAAATGCAAAAAAAAACACAACAAAAATGCAACAAAAACACAACAAAAATGCAAAAAAAAAACAACAAAAATGCAACAAAAACACAACAAAAATGCAACAAAAACAACAAAAATGCAAAAAAAAACAAAAATGCAACAAAAACACAACACAAAAAGACAACAAAAATGCAAAAAAAAAAAACACAACACAAAAAGACAACAAAAATGCGATAAAAATGCAAAAAAAAAAACACAACAAAAATGCAACAAAAACACAACAAAAATGCAAAAAAAACACAACAAAAATGCAACAAAAACACAACAAAAATGCAAAAAAAACAAAAATGCAACAAAAACACAACACAAAAAGACAACAAAAATGCAAAAAAAAAAAACACAACACAAAAAGACAACAAAAATGCGATAAAAATGCAAAAAAAAAAACACAACAAAAATGCAACAAAAACACAACAAAAATGCAAAAAAAACAACAAAAATGCAACAAAAACAACACAAAAAGACAACAAAAATGCGATAAAAATGCAAAAAATAAACACAACAAAAATGCAAAAAAACACAACAAAAATGCAACATAAACACAACAAAAATGTAAAAAAAACAACAAAAATGCAACAAAAACACAACACAAAAACACAACAAAAATGCAAAAAAAAACACAACACAAAAAGACAACAAAAATGCGATAAAAATGCAAAAAAAAACACAACAAAAATGCAACAAAAACACAACAAAAATGCAAAAAAAACAACAAAAATGCAACAAAAACACAACACAAAAAGACAACAAAAATGCAAAAAAAAAACACAACACAAAAAGAACAAAAATGCGATAAAAATGCAAAAAAAACACAACAAAAACACAACAAAAATGCAAAAAAAACAACAAAAATGCAACAAAAACACAACAAAAATGCAAAAAAAACAAAAATGCAACAAAAACACAACACAAAAAGACAACAAAAATGCAAAAAAAAAAAAACACAACACAAAAAGACAACAAAAATGCGATAAAAATGCAAAAAAACACAACAAAAATGCAAAAAAAACAACAAAAATGCAACAAAAACACAACACAAAAACACAACAAAAATGCAAAAAAAAAAAAACACAAAAAGACAACAAAAATGCGATAAAAATGCAAAAAAAAAACACAACAAAAATGCAACAAAAACACAACAAAAATGCAAAAAAAACAACAAAAATGCAACAAAAACACAATACAAAAAGACAACAAAAATGCGATAAAAATGCAAAAAAAACAACAAAAAGGCAACAAAAACACAACAAAAATGCAAAAAAAACACAACAAATATGCAAAGAAAACACAACAAATATGCAAAGAAAACACAACAAAAATGCAAAAAAAAAACACAACAAAAATGTAAAAAAAACAACAAAAATGCAACAAAAACACAACACAAAAAGACAAAAAAATGCAAAAAAAACACAACAAAAATGCAACAAAAACACAACAAAAATGCAAAAAAAAACACAACAAAAATGCAACAAAAACACAACAAAAATGCAAAAAAAACAACAAAAATGCAACAAAAACACAACACAAAAACACAACAAAAATGCAAAAAAAAACAACACAAAAAGACAACAAAAATGCGATAAAAATGCAAAAAAAAAACACAACAAAAATGCAACAAAAACACAACAAAAATGCAAAAAAAAAAACAACAAAAATGCAACAAAAACACAACAAAAATGCAACAAAAACAACAAAAATGCAAAAAAAACAAAAATGCAACAAAAACACAACACAAAAAGACAACAAAAATGCAAAAAAACACAACACAAAAAGACAACAAAAATGCGATAAAAATGCAAAAAAAACACAACAAAAACACAACAAAAATGCAAAAAAACAACAAAAATGCAAAAAAAAACACAACACAAAAAGACAACAAAAATGCGATAAAAATGCAAAAAAAAACAAAACAAAAATGCAACAAAAACACAACAAAAATGCAAAAAAAAACAACAAAAATGCAACAAAAACACAACACGAAAAGAGAACAAAAATGCGATAAAAATGCAAAAAAACACAACAAAAATGCAAAAAAAAACAAAAATGCAACAAAAACACAACACAAAGACAACAAAAATGCAAAAAAAACACAACACAAAAAGACAACAAAAATGCGATAAAAATGCAAAAAAAAAAAAAATGCAACAAAAACACAACAAAAATGCAAAAAAAACACAACAAATATGCAAAAAAAACAAAAATGCAACAAAAATACAACACAAAGACAACAAAAATGCAAAAAAAACACAACACAAAAACACAACAAAAATGCGATAAAAATGCAAAAAAAAAATAAAAATGCAAAAAAACACAACAAAAATGCAAAAAAAACACAACAAAAATGCCACAAAAACAACAAAAATGCAAAAAAAACAAAAATGCAACAAAAACACAACACAAAAAGACAACAAAAATGCAAAAAAAACACAACACAAAAAGACTACAAAAATGCGATAAAAATGCAAAAAAAACACAACAAAAACACAACAAAAATGCAAAAAAACAACAAAAATGCAACAAAAACACAACACAAAAACACAACAAAAATGCAAAAAAAAACAACACAAAAAGACAACAAAAATGCGATAAAAATGCAAAAAAAAACACAACAAAAATGCAACAAAAACACAACACAAAAACACAACAAAAATGCAAAAAAAAAAACAACACAAAAGACAACAAAAATGCGATAAAAATGCAAAAAAAAAAACACAACAAAAATGCAACAAAAACACAACAAAAATGCAAAAAAAAAACAACAAAAATGCAACAAAAACACAACACAAAAAGATAACAAAAATGCGATAAAAATGCAAAAAAAACACAACAAAAACACAACAAAAATGCAAAAAAAAAAAACACAACAAAAATGCAACAAAAACACAACAAAAATGCAAAAAAAAAACAACAAAAATGCAACAAAAACACAACACAAAAAGATAACAAAAATGCGATAAAAATGCAAAAAAAAACACAACAAAAACACAACAAAAATGCAAAAAAAAAAAAAACACAACAAAAATGCAACAAAAACACAACAAAAATGCAAAAAAAACCAACAAAAATGCAACAAAAACACAACACAAAAAGACAACAAAAATGCAAAAAAAAACACAACACAAAAAGACAACAAAAATGCGATAAAAATGCAAAAAAAACACAACAAAAACACAACAAAAATGCAAAAAAAAAACAACAAAAATGCAACAAAAACACAACACAAAAAGACAACAAAAATGCGATAAAAATGCAAAAAAAACACAACAAATATGCAAAGAAAACACAACAAATATGCAAAGAAAACACAACAAAAATGCAAAAAAAAATACACAACAAAAATGTAAAAAAAAAACAACAAAAATGCAACAAAAACACAACACAAAAAGACAACAAAAATGCAAAAAAAAACACAACAAAAATGCAACAAAAACAAAACACAACAAAAATGCAAAAAAAACAACAAAAATGCAACAAAAACACAACACAAAAACACAACAAAAATGCAAAAAAAACACAACACAAAAAGACAACAAAAATGCGATAAAAATGCAAAAAAAAAACAACAAAAATGCAACAAAAACACAACAAAAATGCAAAAAAAAACCAACAAAAATGCAACAAAAACACAACACAAAAACACAACAAAAATGCAAAAAAAAACACAACACAAAAAGACAACAAAAATGCGATAAAAATGCAAGAAAAAAACACAACAAAAATGCAACAAAAACACAACAAAAATGCAAAAAAAACACAACAAAAATGCAACAAAAACACAACAAAAATGCAAAAAAAACAAAAATGCAACAAAAACACAACACAAAAAGACAACAAAAATGCAAAAAAAAAAAAACACAACACAAAAAGACAACAAAAATGCGATAAAAATGCAAAAAAAAAACACAACAAAAATGCAACAAAAACACAACAAAAATGCAAAAAAAACAACAAAAATGCAACAAAAACAACACAAAAAGACAACAAAAATCCGATAAAATGCAAAAAATAAACACAACAAAAATGCAAAAAAACACAACAAAAATGCAACATAAACACAACAAAAATGTAAAAAAAACAACAAAAATGCAACAAAAACACAACACAAAAACACAACAAAAATGCAAAAAAAAACACAACACAAAAAGACAACAAAAATGCGATAAAAATGCAAAAAAAAAAACACAACAAAAATGCAACAAAAACACAACAAAAATGCAAAAAAAACAACAAAAATGCAACAAAAACACAACACAAAAAGACAACAAAAATGCAAAAAAAAAAAACACAACACAAAAAGAGAACAAAAATGCGATAAAAATGCAAAAAAAACACAACAAAAACACAACAAAAATGCAAAAAAAACACAACAAAAATGCAACAAAAACACAAAAAAATGCAAAAAAAACAACAAAAATGCAACAAAAACACAACACAAAAACACAACAAAAATGCAAAAAAAAAACAACACAAAAAGACAACAAAAATGCGATAAAAATGCAAAAAAAAACACAACAAAAATGCAACAAAAACACAACAAAAATGCAAAAAAAAACAACAAAAATGCAACAAAAACACAACAAATATGCAAAGAAAACACAACAAAAATGCAAAAAAAACAACAAAAATGCAACAAAAACACAACACAAAAAGACAACAAAAATGCAAAAAAAAAAAACACAACACAAAAAGAGAACAAAAATGCGATAAAAATGCAAAAAAACACAACAAAAACACAACAAAAATGCAAAAAAAACACAACAAAAATGCAACAAAAACACAACAAAAATGCAAAAAAAACAAAAATGCAACAAAAACACAACACAAAAAGACAACAAAAATGCAAAAAAAAAAAAACACAACACAAAAAGACAACAAAAATGCGATAAAAATGCAAAAAAACACAACAAAAATGCAAAAAAAACAACAAAAATGCAACAAAAACACAACACAAAAACACAACAAAAATGCAAAAAAAAAAACAACACAAAAAGACAACAAAAATGCGATAAAAATGCAAAAAAAAAACACAACAAAAATGCAACAAAAACACAACAAAAATGCAAAAAAAAACAACAAAAATGCAACAAAAACACAACAAATATGCAAAGAAAACACAACAAAAATGCAAAAAAAAAACACAACAAAAATGTAAAAAAAACAACAAAAATGCAACAAAAACACAACACAAAAAGACAAAAAAAATGCAAAAAAAACACAACAAAAATGCAACAAAAACACAACAAAAATGCAAAAAAAAACACAACAAAAATGCAACAAAAACACAACAAAAATGCAAAAAAAACAACAAAAATGCAACAAAAACACAACACAAAAACACAACAAAAATGCAAAAAAAAACACAACACAAAAAGACAACAAAAATGCGATAAAAATGCAAAAAAAAACACAACAAAAATGCAACAAAAACACAACAAAAATGCAAAAAAAAAACAACAAAAATGCAACAAAAACACAACAAAAATGCAACAAAAACAACAAAAATGCAAAAAAAACAAAAATGCAACAAAAACACAACACAAAAAGACAACAAAAATGCAAAAAAAAAAACACAACACAAAAAGACAACAAAAATGCGATAAAAATGCAAAAAAAAAAACACAACAAAAATGCAACAAAAACACAACAAAAATGCAAAAAAAACACAACAAAAATGCAACAAAAACACAACAAAAATGCAAAAAAAACAAAAATGCAACAAAAACACAACACAAAAAGACAACAAAAATGCAAAAAAAAAAAACACAACACAAAAAGACAACAAAAATGCGATAAAAATGCAAAAAAAAAAACACAACAAAAATGCAACAAAAACACAACAAAAATGCAAAAAAAACAACAAAAATGCAACAAAAACAACACAAAAAGACAACAAAAATGCGATAAAAATGCAAAAAATAAACACAACAAAAATGCAAAAAAACACAACAAAAATGCAACATAAACACAACAAAAATGTAAAAAAAACAACAAAAATGCAACAAAAACACAACACAAAAACACAACAAAAATGCAAAAAAAAACACAACACAAAAAGACAACAAAAATGCGATAAAAATGCAAAAAAAAACACAACAAAAATGCAACAAAAACACAACAAAAATGCAAAAAAAACAACAAAAATGCAACAAAAACACAACACAAAAAGACAACAAAAATGCAAAAAAAAAACACAACACAAAAAGAACAAAAATGCGATAAAAATGCAAAAAAAACACAACAAAAACACAACAAAAATGCAAAAAAAACAAAAATGCAACAAAAACACAACACAAAAAGACAACAAAAATGCAAAAAAAAAAAAACACAACACAAAAAGACAACAAAAATGCGATAAAAATGCAAAAAAACACAACAAAAATGCAAAAAAAACAACAAAAATGCAACAAAAACACAACACAAAAACACAACAAAAATGCAAAAAAAAAAACACAAAAAGACAACAAAAATGCGATAAAAATGCAAAAAAAAACACAACAAAAATGCAACAAAAACACAACAAAAATGCAAAAAAAACAACAAAAATGCAACAAAAACACAATACAAAAAGACAACAAAAATGCGATAAAAATGCAAAAAAAACAACAAAAAGGCAACAAAAACACAACAAAAATGCAAAAAAAACACAACAAATATGCAAAGAAAACACAACAAATATGCAAAGAAAACAACAAAAATGCAAAAAAAAAACACAACAAAAATGTAAAAAAAACAACAAAAATGCAACAAAAACACAACACAAAAAGACAAAAAAATGCAAAAAAAAACACAACAAAAATGCAACAAAAACACAACAAAAATGCAAAAAAAAACACAACAAAAATGCAACAAAAACACAACAAAAATGCAAAAAAAACAACAAAAATGCAACAAAAACACAACACAAAAACACAACAAAAATGCAAAAAAAAACAACACAAAAAGACAACAAAAATGCGATAAAAATGCAAAAAAAAAACACAACAAAAATGCAACAAAAACACAACAAAAATGCAAAAAAAAAAACAACAAAAATGCAACAAAAACACAACAAAAATGCAACAAAAACAACAAAAATGCAAAAAAAACAAAAATGCAACAAAAACACAACACAAAAAGACAACAAAAATGCAAAAAAACACAACACAAAAAGACAACAAAAATGCGATAAAAATGCAAAAAAAACACAACAAAAACACAACAAAAATGCAAAAAAACAACAAAAATGCAACAAAAACACAACACAAAAACACAACAAAAATGCAAAAAAAAACACAACACAAAAAGACAACAAAAATGCGATAAAAATGCAAAAAAAAACAAAACAAAAATGCAACAAAAACACAACAAAAATGCAAAAAAAAACAACAAAAATGCAACAAAAACACAACACAAAAAGAGAACAAAAATGCGATAAAAATGCAAAAAAACACAACAAAAACACAACAAAAATGTAAAAAAAAAAAAAAAAATGCAACAAAAACACAACAAAAATGCAAAAAAAAACAAAAATGCAACAAAAACACAACACAAAGACAACAAAAATGCAAAAAAAACACAACACAAAAAGACAACAAAAATGCGATAAAAATGCAAAAAAAAAAAAAAATGCAACAAAAACACAACAAAAATGCAAAAAAAACACAACAAATATGCAAAAAAAACAAAAATGCAACAAAAATACAACACAAAGACAACAAAAATGCAAAAAAAACACAACACAAAAACACAACAAAAATGCGATAAAAATGCAAAAAAAAAATAAAAATGCAAAAAAACACAACAAAAATGCAAAAAAAACACAACAAAAATGCCACAAAAACAACAAAAATGCAAAAAAAACAAAAATGCAACAAAAACACAACACAAAAAGACAACAAAAATGCAAAAAAAACACAACACAAAAAGACTACAAAAATGCGATAAAAATGCAAAAAAAACACAACAAAAACACAACAAAAATGCAAAAAAACAACAAAAATGCAACAAAAACACAACACAAAAACACAACAAAAATGCAAAAAAAAACAACACAAAAAGACAACAAAAATGCGATAAAAATGCAAAAAAAAACACAACAAAAATGCAACAAAAACACAACAAAAATGCAAAAAAAAACAACAAAAATGCAACAAAAACACAACACAAAAAGAGAACAAAAATGCGATAAAAATGCAAAAAAAACACAACAAAAACACAACAAAAATGTAAAAAAAACAACAAAAATGCAACAAAAACACAACAAAAATGCAAAAAAAACAAAAATGCAACAAAAACACAACACAAAGACAACAAAAATGCAAAAAAAACACAACACAAAAAGACAACAAAAATGCGATAAAAATGCAAAAAAAAAAAAGACAACAAAAATGCAACAAAAACACAACAAAAATGCAAAAAAAAACAACAAAAATGCAACAAAAACACAACACAAAAAGACAACAAAAATGCGATAAAAATGCAAAAAAAACAACAAAAATGCAACAAAAACACAACAAAAATGCAAAAAAAACACAACAAATATGCAAAGAAAACACAACAAATATGCAAAGAAAACACAACAAAAATGCAAAAAAAAACACAACAAAAATGTAAAAAAAACAACAAAAATGCAACAAAAACACAACACAAAAAGACAACAAAAATGCAAAAAAAACACAACAAAAATGCAACAAAAACACAACAAAAATGCAAAAAAAAACCACAACAAAAATGCAACAAAAAAACAACAAAAATGCAAAAAAAACAACAAAAATGCAACAAAAACACAACACAAAAACACAACAAAAATGCAAAAAAAAACACAACACAAAAAGACAACAAAAATGCGATAAAAATGCAAAAAAAAAAACACAACAAAAATGCAACAAAAACACAACAAAAATGCAAAAAAAAAAAAAAAAATGCAACAAAAACACAACACAAAAAGAGAACAAAAATGCGATAAAAATGCAAAAAAAACACAACAAAAATGCAAAAAAACCACAACAAAAATGCAACAAAAACAACAAAAATGCAAAAAAAACAACAAAAATGCAACAAAAACACAACACAAAAACACAACAAAAATGCAAAAAAAAACACAACACAAAAAGACAACAAAAATGCGATAAAAATGCAAAAAAAAAAACACAACAAAAATGCAACAAAAACACAACAAAAATGCAAAAAAAAAAAAAAAAATGCAACAAAAACACAACACAAAAAGAGAACAAAAATGCGATAAAAATGCAAAAAAAACACAACAAAAATGCAAAAAAACCACAACAAAAATGCAACAAAAACAACAAAAATGCAAAAAAAACAAAAATGCAACAAAAAGACAACACAAAAAGACAACAAAAATGCAAAAAAAACACAACACAAAAAGACAACAAAAATGCGATAAAAATGCAAAAAAAACACTACAAAAACACAACAAAAATGCAAAAAAAACAACAAAAATGCAACAAAAACACAACACAAAAACACAACAAAAATGCAAAAAAAAAACACAACACAAAAAGACAACAAAAATGCGATAAAAATGCAAAAAAAAAAACACAACAAAAATGCAACAAAAATGCAAAAAAAACCAACAAAAATGCAACAAAAACACAACACAAAAAGAGAACAAAACTGCGATAAAAATGAAAAAAAAACACACAACAAAAACACAACAAAAATGTAAAAAAAACAACAAAAATGCAACAAAAACACAACAAAAATGCAAAAAAAAACAAAAATGCAACAAAAACACAACACAAAGACAACAAAAATGCAAAAAAAACACAACAAAACACAACAAAAACACAACAAAAACACCAAAAATGCAACAAAAAACAACAAAAACACAACAAAACACAACAAAAATGCAACAAAAAACACAACAAAAATGCAACAAAAACACAACAAAAATGCAACAAACACACAACACAAAAAGAGAACAAAAATGCGATAAAAATGCAACAAAAACACAACAAATATGCAAAAAAAACACAACAAAAATGAAAAAAAAACAACAAAAATGCAACAAAAACACAACACGAAAAGACAACAAAAATGCGATAAATATGCAAAAAAATGCAAAAAAACACAACAAAAATGCAAAAAAAACAACAAAAATGCAACAAATACAACAAAAATGCAAAAAAAAACACAACAAAACACAACAAAAACACAACAAAAACACCAAAAATGCAACAAAAAACAACAAAAACACAACAAAACACAACAAAAATGCAACAAAAAACACAACAAAAATGCAAAAAAAAACACAACAAAAATGCAACAAAAACACAACAGAAATGCAAACAAAAACACAACACAAAAAGACAACAAAAATGCGATAAAAATGCAAAAAAAAAACAAAAACAAAAATGCAACAAAAACACAACAAAAATGCAAAAAAACCACAACAAAAATGCAACAAAAACACAACAAAAATGCAACAAAAACACAACACAAAAAGAGAACAAAAATGCGATAAAAATGCAAAAAAACACAACAAAAACAACAAAAATGCAACAAAAACAACACAAAAAGACAACAAAAATGAGATAAAAATGCAAAAAAAAACAC
Organism: Zingel zingel; assembly: GCA_023566125.1. Classification (NCBI taxonomy): domain Eukaryota; kingdom Metazoa; phylum Chordata; class Actinopteri; order Perciformes; family Percidae; genus Zingel; species Zingel zingel. Next base: position 24,869 of record JAKRKW010000245.1, read on the forward strand.
AACAAAAATGCAAAAAAACACAACAAAAATGCAGCAAAAACACAACAAAAATGCAACAAAAACACAACACAAAAAGAGAACAAAAATGCGATAAAAATGCAAAAAAACACAACAAAAACAACAAAAATGCAACAAAAACAACACAAAAAGACAACAAAAATGCGATAAAAATGCAAAAAAAAAAAAAAAAATGCAAAAATACACAACAAAAATGCAAAAAAAACACAACAAAAATGCAACAAAAACACAACAAAAATGCAAAAAAAACACAACAAAAACACAACAAAAATGCAAAAAAAACCACAACAAAAATGCAACAAAAACACAACAAAAATGGAAAAAAAACACAACAAAAATGCAACAAAAATGCAACAAAAAAAAAACAAAAATGCAAAAAAAACAACAAAAATGCAACAAAAACACAACAGAAATGCAAAAAAATGCAACAAAAACACAACACAAAAAGAGAACAAAAATGCGATAAAAATGCAAAAAAAAAACACAACAAAAATGCAACAAAAACACAACAAAAATGCAAAAAAAACAACAAAAATGCAACAAAAACACAACAAAAATGCAACAAAAACACAACAAAAATGAAAAAAAACAACAAAAATGCAACAAAAACACAACACAAAAAGACAACAAAAATGCAAAAAAAAACACAACACAAAAAGACAACAAAAATGCGATAAAAATGCAAAAAAACAAAAACAAAAATGCAACAAAAACACAACAAAAATGCAAAAAAAAAACACAACAAAAATGCAAAAAAAAACACAACAAAAATGCAACAAAAACACAACAGAAATGCAAAAAAATGCAACAAAAACACAACACAAAAAGACAACAAAAATGCGATAAAAATGCAAAAAAAAAACACAAAAATGAAACAAAAACACAACACAAAAAGACAACAAAAATGCGATAAAAATGCAAAAAAAAACAAAAACAAAAATGCAACAAAAACACAACAAAAATGCAAAAAAAACACAACAAAAATGCAACAAAAACACAACAAAAATGGAAAAAAAACACAACACAAAAAGAGAACAAAAATGCAATAAAAATGCAAAAAAACACAACAAAAACAACAAAAATGCAACAAAAACAACACAAAAAGACAACAAAAATGAGATAAAAATGCAAAAAAAAAACACAACAAAAATGCAAAAAAACACAACAAAAATGCAACAAAAACACAACAAAAATGCAACAAAAACAACACAAAAAGAGAACAAAAATGCGATAAAAATGCAAAAAAAACACAACAAAAACACAACAAAAATGCAAAAAAAACACAACAAAAACACAACAAAAATGCAAAAAAAACAAAAATGCAACAAAAACACAACACAAAAGGACAACAAAAATGCAAAAAAAAAAACAACACAAAAAGACAACAAAAATGTGATAAAAATGCAAAAAAACACAACAAAAACACAACAAAAATGCAAAAAAACCAACAAAAATGCAACAAAAACAACACAAAAACACAACAAAAATGCAAAAAAAAAACACAACACAAAAAGACAACAAAAATGCGATAAAAATGCAAAAAAAAAAACACAACAAAAATGCAACAAAAACACAACAAAAATGCAAAAAAAAAACAACAAAAATGCAACAAAAACACAACACAAAAAGACAACAAAAATGCAAAAAAAAACACAACACAAAAAGACAACAAAAATGCGATAAAAATGCAAAAAAACACAACAAAAACACAACAAAAATGCAAAAAAACATAACAAAAATGCAAAAAAAACACAACACAAAAAGACAACAAAAATGCGATAAAAATGCAAAAAAAACAACAAAAATGCAACAAAAACACAACAAAAATGCAAAAAAAACACAACAAATATGCAAAGAAAACACAACAAATATGCAAAGAAAACACAACAAAAATGCAAAAAAAAAACACAACAAAAATGTAAAAAAAAACAACAAAAATGCAACAAAAACACAACACAAAAAGACAACAAAAATGCAAAAAAAACACAACAAAAATGCAACAAAAACACAACAAAAATGCAAAAAAAACAACAAAAATGCAACAAAAACACAACACAAAAACACAACAAAAATGCAAAAAAAAACACAACACAAAAAGACAACAAAAATGCAAAAAAAAACAACACAAAAAGACAACAAAAATGCGATAAAAATGCAAAAAAACACAACAAAAACACAACAAAAATGCAAAAAAAACACAACAAAAATGCAACAAAAACACAACACAAAAAGACAACAAAAATGCGATAAAAATGCAAAAAAAACAACAAAAATGCAACAAAAACACAACAAATATGCAAAGAAAACACAACAAATATGCAAAGAAAACACAACAAAAATGCAAAAAAAAACACAACAAAAATGTAAAAAAAAACAACAAAAATGCAACAAAAACACAACACAAAAAGACAACAAAAATGCAAAAAAAAACACAACAAAAATGCAACAAAAACACAACAAAAATGCAAAAAAAAAACACAACAAAAATGCAACAAAAACACAACAAAAATGCAAAAAAAACAACAAAAATGCAACAAAAACACAACACAAAAACACAACAAAAATGCAAAAAAAAACACAACACAAAAAGACAACAAAAATGCGATAAAAATGCAAAAAAAAAAACACAACAAAAATGCAACAAAAACACAACAAAAATGCAAAAAAAACCAACAAAAATGCAACAAAAACACAACACAAAAAGAGAACAAAAATGCGATAAAAATGCAAAAAAAACACAACAAAAACACAACAAAAATGCAAAAAAAACACAACAAAAATGCAACAAAAACAACAAAAATGCAAAAAAAACAAAAATGCAACAAAAACACAACACAAAAAGACAACAAAAATGCGATAAAAATGCAAAAAAAAAACACAAAAATGAAACAAAAACACAACACAAAAAGACAACAAAAATGCGATAAAAATGCAAAAAAAAACAAAAACAAAAATGCAACAAAAACACAACAAAAATGCAAAAAAACACAACAAAAATGCAACAAAAACACAACAAAAATGGAAAAAAAACACAACACAAAAAGAGAACAAAAATGCGATAAAAATGCAAAAAAACACAACAAAAACAACAAAAATGCAACAAAAACAACACAAAAAGACAACAAAAATGAGATAAAAATGCAAAAAAAAAACACAACAAAAATGCAAAAAAACACAACAAAAATGCAACAAAAACACAACAAAAATGCAACAAAAACAACACAAAAAGAGAACAAAAATGCGATAAAAATGCAAAAAAAACACAACAAAAACACAACAAAAATGCAAAAAAAACAACAAAAACACAACAAAAATGCAAAAAAAACAAAAATGCAAAAAAACACAACACAAAAGGACAACAAAAATGCAAAAAAAAAAAAACAACACAAAAAGACAACAAAAATGTGATAAAAATGCAAAAAAACACAACAAAAACACAACAAAAATGCAAAAAAACCAACAAAAATGCAACAAAAACAACACAAAAACACAACAAAAATGCAAAAAAAAAAACACAACACAAAAAGACAACAAAAATGCGATAAAAATGCAAAAAAAAAACACAACAAAAATGCAACAAAAACACAACAAAAATGCAAAAAAAAACAACAAAAATGCAACAAAAACACAACACAAAAAGACAACAAAAATGCAAAAAAAAACACAACACAAAAAGACAACAAAAATGCGATAAAAATGCAAAAAAACACAACAAAAACACAACAAAAATGCAAAAAAAACACAACAAAAATGCAAAAAAAACACAACACAAAAAGACAACAAAAATGCGATAAAAATGCAAAAAAAACAACAAAAATGCAACAAAAACACAACAAAAATGCAAAAAAAACACAACAAATATGCAAAGAAAACACAACAAATATGCAAAGAAAACACAACAAAAATGCAAAAAAAAAACACAACAAAAATGTAAAAAAAAACAACAAAAATGCAACAAAAACACAACACAAAAAGACAACAAAAATGCAAAAAAAACACAACAAAAATGCAACAAAAACACAACAAAAATGCAAAAAAAACAACAAAAATGCAACAAAAACACAACACAAAAACACAACAAAAATGCAAAAAAAAACACAACACAAAAAGACAACAAAAATGCAAAAAAAAACAACACAAAAAGACAACAAAAATGCGATAAAAATGCAAAAAAACACAACAAAAACACAACAAAAATGCAAAAAAAACACAACAAAAATGCAACAAAAACACAACACAAAAAGACAACAAAAATGCGATAAAAATGCAAAAAAAACAACAAAAATGCAACAAAAACACAACAAATATGCAAAGAAAACACAACAAATATTCAAAGAAAACACAACAAAAATGCAAAAAAAAACACAACAAAAATGTAAAAAAAAACAACAAAAATGCAACAAAAACACAACACAAAAAGACAACAAAAATGCAAAAAAAAACACAACAAAAATGCAACAAAAACACAACAAAAATGCAAAAAAAAAAACACAACAAAAATGCAACAAAAACACAACAAAAATGCAAAAAAAACAACAAAAATGCAACAAAAACACAACACAAAAACACAACAAAAATGCAAAAAAAAACACAACACAAAAAGACAACAAAAATGCGATAAAAATGCAAAAAAAAAAACACAACAAAAATGCAACAAAAACACAACAAAAATGCAAAAAAAACCAACAAAAATGCAACAAAAACACAACACAAAAAGAGAACAAAAATGCGATAAAAATGCAAAAAAAACACAACAAAAACACAACAAAAATGCAAAAAAAACACAACAAAAATGCAACAAAAACAACAAAAATGCAAAAAAAACAAAAATGCAACAAAAACACAACACAAAAAGACAACAAAAATGCAAAAAAAACACAACACAAAAAGACAACAAAAATGCGATAAAAATGCAAAAAAAAAACACAACAAAAATGCCACAAAAACACAACAAAAATGCAAAAAAAACCAACAAAAATGCAACAAAAACACAACACAAAAAGAGAACAAAAATGCGATAAAAATGCAAAAAAAAAACACAACAAAAATGCAACAAAAACACAACAAAAATGAAAAAAAACAACAAAAATGCAACAAAAACACAACACAAAAAGACAACAAAAATGAAAAAAAAACACAACACAAAAAGACAACAAAAATGCGATAAAAATGCAAAAAAAACAACAAAAACACAACAAAAATGCAAAAAAAACCACAACAAAAATGCAACAAAAACACAACACAAAAAGACAACAAAAATGCGATAAAAATGCAAAAAAACAAAAACAAAATGCAACAAAAACACAACAAAAATGCAAAAAAAACACAACAAAAATGCAAAAACACAACAAAACACAACAAAAACACAACAAAAACACCAAAAATGCAACAAAAAACAACAAAAACACAACAAAAACACAACAAAAATGCAACAAAAAACACAACAAAAATGCAAAAAAAAAACAACAAAAATGCAACAAAAACACAACAGAAATGCAAACAAAAACACAACAAAAACGCAACAAAAACACAACAAAAACACAACACAAAAAGACAACAAAAATGCGATAAAAATGCAAAAAAAAAACACAACAAAAATGCAACAAAAACACAACAAAAATGAAAAAAAACAACAAAAATGCAACAAAAACACAACACAAAAAGACAACAAAAATGAAAAAAAAACACAACACAAAAAGACAACAAAAATGCGATAAAAATGCAAAAAAAACAACAAAAACACAACAAAAATGCAAAAAAAACCACAACAAAAATGCAACAAAAACACAACACAAAAAGACAACAAAAATGCGATAAAAATGCAAAAAAACAAAAACAAAATGCAACAAAAACACAACAAAAATGCAAAAAAAACACAACAAAAATGCAAAAACACAACAAAACACAACAAAAACACAACAAAAACACCAAAAATGCAACAAAAAACAACAAAAACACAACAAAAACACAACAAAAATGCAACAAAAAACACAACAAAAATGCAAAAAAAAAACAACAAAAATGCAACAAAAACACAACAGAAATGCAAACAAAAACACAACAAAAACGCAACAAAAACACAACAAAAACACAACACAAAAAGACAACAAAAATGCGATAAAAATGCAAAAAAAAACAAAAATGCAACAAAACACAACAAAAATGCAAAAAAAATGCAACAAAGACACAACACAAAAAGAGAACAAAAATGCGATAAAAATGCAAAAAACACAACAAAAACAACAAAAATGCAACAAAAACAACACAAAAAGACAACAAAAATGAGATAAAAATGCAAAAAAAACCACAACAAAAATGCAAAAAAACACAACAAAAATGCAACAAAAACACAACAAAAATGCAACAAAAACACAACACAAAAAGAGAACAAAAATGCGATAAAAATGCAAAAAAACACAACAAAAACAACAAAAATGCAACAAAAACAACACAAAAAGACAACAAAAATGCGATAAAAATGCAAAAAAAAAACAAAAATGCAACAAAAACACAACAAAAATGCAAAAAAAACCACAACAAAAATGCAACAAAAACACAACAAAAATGGAAAAAAACACAACAAAAATGCAACAAAAATGCAACAAAAAACACAACAAAAATGCAAAAAAAAAACACAACAAAAATGCAACAAAAATGCAACAAAAACACAACAGAAATGCAAAAAAATGCAACAAAAACACAACAAAAAAAGACAACAAAAATGCGATAAAAATGCAAAAAAAAACACAAAAATGAAACAAAAACACAACACAAAAAGACAACAAAAATGCGATAAAAATGCAAAAAAAAACAAAAACAAAAATGCAACAAAAACACAAGAAAAATGCAAAAAAAACACAACAAAAATGCAACAAAAACAACAAAAATGCAACAAAAACACAACACAAAAAGAGAACAAAAATGCGATAAAAATGCAAAAAAACACAACAAAAACAACAAAAATGCAACAAAAACAACACAAAAAGACAACAAAAATGAGATAAAAATGCAAAAAAAAAACACAACAAAAATGCAAAAAAACACAACAAAAATGCAACAAAAACACAACAAAAATGCAACAAAAACACAACACAAAAAGAGAACAAAAATGCGATAAAAATGCAAAAAAAACACAACAAAAACACAACAAAAATGCAAAAAAAACACAACAAAAACACAACAAAAATGCAAAAAAAACAAAAATGCAACAAAAACGCAACAAAAACACAACAAAAACACAACACAAAAAGACAACAAAAATGCAAAAAAAAAAAACACAACACAAAAAGACAACAAAAATGCGATAAAAATGCAAAAAAACACAACAAAAACACAACAAAAATGCAAAAAAAACAACAAAAATGCAACAAAAACAACACAAAAACACAACAAAAATGCAAAAAAAACACAACACAAAAAGACAACAAAAATGCGATAAAAATGCAAAAAAAAAAACACAACAAAAATGCAACAAAAACACAACAAAAATGCAAAAAAAACAACAAAAATGCAACAAAAACACAACACAAAAAGACAACAAAAATGCAAAAAAAAAACACAACACAAAAAGACAACAAAAATGCGATAAAAATGCAAAAAAACACAACAAAAACACAACAAAAATGCAAAAAAAACACAACAAAAATGCAACAAAAACACAACACAAAAAGACAACATTAATGCGATAAAAATGCAAAAAAAAAAAACACAACAAAAATGCAACAAAAACACAACAAAAATGCAAAAAAAAACAACAAAAATGCAACAAAAACAACACAAAAAGACCACAAAAATGCAAAAAAAAAACACAACACAAAAAGACAACAAAAATGCGATAAAAATGCAAAAAAACACAACAAAAACACAACAAAAATGCAAAAAAAACACAACAAAAATGCAACAAAAACACAACACAAAAAGACAACAAAAATGCGATAAAAATGCAAAAAAAACAACAAAAATGCAACAAAAACACAACAAAAATGCAAAAAAAACACAACAAATATGCAAAGAAAACACAACAAATATGCAAAGAAAACACAACAAAAATGCAAAAAAAAAACACAACAAAAATGTAAAAAAAAACAACAAAAATGCAACAAAAACACAACACAAAAAGACAACAAAAATGCGATAAAAATGCAAAAAAAACACAACAAAAACACAACAAAAATGCAAAAAAAACACAACAAAAATGCAACAAAAACAACAAAAATGCAAAAAAAACAAAAATGCAACAAAAACACAACACAAAAAGACAACAAAAATGCAAAAAAAAAAACACAACACAAAAAGACAACAAAAATGCGATAAAAATGCAAAAAAACACAACAAAAACACAACAAAAATGCAAAAAAAAACAACAAAAATGCAACAAAAACAACACAAAAACACAACAAAAATGCAAAAAAAAACACAACACAAAAAGACAACAAAAATGCGATAAAAATGCAAAAAAAAAAACACAACAAAAATGCAACAAAAACACAACAAAAATGCAAAAAAAACAACAAAAATGCAACAAAAACACAACACAAAAAGACAACAAAAATGCAAAAAAAAAACACAACACAAAAAGACAACAAAAATGCGATAAAAATGCAAAAAAACACAACAAAAACACAACAAAAATGCAAAAAAAACACAACAAAAATGCAACAAAAACACAACACAAAAAGACAACATTAATGCGATAAAAATGCAAAAAAAAAAAACACAACAAAAATGCAACAAAAACACAACAAAAATGCAAAAAAAAACAACAAAAATGCAACAAAAACAACACAAAAAGACCACAAAAATGCAAAAAAAAAACACAACACAAAAAGACAACAAAAATGCGATAAAAATGCAAAAAAACACAACAAAAACACAACAAAAATGCAAAAAAAACACAACAAAAATGCAACAAAAACACAACACAAAAAGACAACAAAAATGCGATAAAAATGCAAAAAAAACAACAAAAATGCAACAAAAACACAACAAAAATGCAAAAAAAACACAACAAATATGCAAAGAAAACACAACAAATATGCAAAGAAAACACAACAAAAATGCAAAAAAAAAACACAACAAAAATGTAAAAAAAAACAACAAAAATGCAACAAAAACACAACACAAAAAGACAACAAAAATGCAACAAAAACACAACACAAAAAGACAACAAAAATGCGATAAAAATGCAAAAAAAACAACAAAAATGCAACAAAAACACAACAAAAATGCAAAAAAAACACAACAAATATGCAAAGAAAACACAACAAATATGCAAAGAAAACACAACAAAAATGCAAAAAAAAAACACAACAAAAATGTAAAAAAAAACAACAAAAATGCAACAAAAACACAACACAAAAAGACAACAAAAATGCGATAAAAATGCAAAAAAAACACAACAAAAACACAACAAAAATGCAAAAAAAACACAACAAAAATGCAACAAAAACAACAAAAATGCAAAAAAAACAAAAATGCAACAAAAACACAACACAAAAAGACAACAAAAATGCAAAAAAAAAAACACAACACAAAAAGACAACAAAAATGCGATAAAAATGCAAAAAAACACAACAAAAACACAACAAAAATGCAAAAAAAACAACAAAAATGCAACAAAAACAACACAAAAACACAACAAAAATGCAAAAAAAAACACAACACAAAAAGACAACAAAAATGCGATAAAAATGCAAAAAAAAAAACACAACAAAAATGCAACAAAAACACAACAAAAATGCAAAAAAAACAACAAAAATGCAACAAAAACACAACACAAAAAGACAACAAAAATGCAAAAAAAAAACACAACACAAAAAGACAACAAAAATGCGATAAAAATGCAAAAAAACACAACAAAAACACAACAAAAATGCAAAAAAAACACAACAAAAATGCAACAAAAACACAACACAAAAAGACAACATTAATGCGATAAAAATGCAAAAAAAAAAAACACAACAAAAATGCAACAAAAACACAACAAAAATGCAAAAAAAAACAACAAAAATGCAACAAAAACAACACAAAAAGACCACAAAAATGCAAAAAAAAAACACAACACAAAAAGACAACAAAAATGCGATAAAAATGCAAAAAAACACAACAAAAACACAACAAAAATGCAAAAAAAACACAACAAAAATGCAACAAAAACACAACACAAAAAGACAACAAAAATGCGATAAAAATGCAAAAAAAACAACAAAAATGCAACAAAAACACAACAAAAATGCAAAAAAAACACAACAAATATGCAAAGAAAACACAACAAATATGCAAAGAAAACACAACAAAAATGCAAAAAAAAAACACAACAAAAATGTAAAAAAAAACAACAAAAATGCAACAAAAACACAACACAAAAAGACAACAAAAATGCGATAAAAATGCAAAAAAAACACAACAAAAACACAACAAAAATGCAAAAAAAACACAACAAAAATGCAACAAAAACAACAAAAATGCAAAAAAAACAAAAATGCAACAAAAACACAACACAAAAAGACAACAAAAATGCAAAAAAAACACAACACAAAAAGACAACAAAAATGCGATAAAAATGCAAAAAAAACACAACAAAAACACAACAAAAATGCAAAAAAAACAACAAAAATGCAACAAAAACACAACAGAAAAACACAACAAAAATGCAAAAAAAAACAACACAAAAAGACAACAAAAATGCGATAAAAATGCAAAAAAAACACAACAAAAATGCCACAAAAACACAACAAAAATGCAAAAAAAAACAACAAAAATGCAACAAAAACACAACACAAAAAGAGAACAAAAATGCGATAAAAATGCAAAAAAAACAACAAAAACACAACAAAAATGTAAAAAAAACAACAAAAATGCAACAAAAACACAACAAAAATGCAAAAAAACAAAAATGCAACAAAAACACAACACAAAGACAACAAAAATGCAAAAAAAACACAACACAAAAAGACAACAAAAATGCGATAAAAATGCAAAAAAAAAAAAAAAATGCAACAAAAACACAACAAAAATGCAAAAAAAAACACAACAAATATGCAAAGAAAACACAACAAAAATGCAAAAAAAAAACAACAAAAATGCAACAAAAACAACAAAAATGCAACAAAAACACAACACAAAAAGAGAACAAAAATGCGATAAAAATGCAAAAAAAACACAACAAAAATGCAAAAAAAACACAACAACAATGCAACAAAAACACAACAAAAATGCAACAAAAACACAACAAATATGCAAAAAAACACAACAAAAATGAAAAAAAACAACAAAAATGCAACAAAAACACAACACGAAAAGACAACAAAAATGCGATAAATATGCAAAAAAATGCAAAAAAACACAACAAAAATGCAAAAAAAAAACACAACAAAAATGCAACAAATACAACAAAAATGCAAAAAAAAACACAACAAAACACAACAAAAACACAACAAAAACACCAAAAATGCAACAAAAAACAACAAAAACACAACAAAAATGCAACAAAAAACAACAAAAATGCAACAAAAACACAACAAAAATGCAACAAAAACACAACACAAAAAGAGAACAAAAATGCGATAAAAATGCAAAAAAACACAACAAAAACAACAAAAATGCAACAAAAACAACACAAAAAGACAACAAAAATGAGATAAAAATGCAAAAAAAAACACAACAAAAATGCAAAAAAACACAACAAAAATGCAGCAAAAACACAACAAAAATGCAACAAAAACACAACACAAAAAGAGAACAAAAATGCGATAAAAATGCAAAAAAAAAACAAAAATGCAAAAAAACACAACAAAAATGCAAAAAAAACACAACAAAAATGCAACAAAAACACAACAAAAATGCAAAAAAAACACAACAAAAACACAACAAAAATGCAAAAAAAACCACAACAAAAATGCAACAAAAACACAACAAAAATGGAAAAAAAACACAACAAAAATGCAACAAAAATGCAACAAAAAACACAACAAAAATGCAAAAAAAAAACACAACAAAAATGCAACAAAAATGCAACAAAAACACAACAAAAATGCAACAGAAACACAACACAAAAAGAGAACAAAAATGCGATAAAAATGCAAAAAAAAAACACAACAAAAATGCAACAAAAACACAACAAAAATGAAAAAAAACAACAAAAATGCAACAAAAACACAACACAAAAAGACAACAAAAATGAAAAAAAAACACAACACAAAAAGACAACAAAAATGCGATAAAAATGCAAAAAAACAACAAAAACACAACAAAAATGGAAAAAAAACACAACAAAAATGCAACAAAAATGCAACAAAAAACACAACAAAAATGCAAAAAAAACACAACAAAAATGCAACAAAAACACAACAGAAATGCAAAAAAATGCAACAAAAACACAACACAAAAAGACAACAAAAATGCGATAAAAATGCAAAAAAAACACAAAAATGAAACAAAAACACAACACAAAAAGACAACAAAAATGCGATAAAAATGCAAAAAAAAAAAAAAAACGCAACAAAAACACAACAAAAATGCAAAAAAAAACACAACAAAAATGCAACAAAAACAACAAAAATGCAACAAAAACACAACACAAAAAGAGAACAAAAATGCGAAAAAATGCAAAAAAACACAACAAAAACAACAAAAATGCAACAAAAACAACACAAAAAGACAACAAAAATGAGATAAAAATGCAAAAAAAAAACACAACAAAAATGCAAAAAAACACAACAAAAATGCAACAAAAACACAACAAAAATGCAGCAAAAACACAACACAAAAAGAGAACAAAAATGCGATAAAAATGCAAAAAAACACAACAAAAACAACAAAAATGCAACAAAAACAACACAAAAAGACAACAAAAATGCGATAAAAATGCAAAAAAAAAACAAAAATGCAAAAAAACACAACAAAAATGCAAAAAAAACCACAACAAAAATGCAACAAAAACACAACAAAAATGCAAAAAAAACACAACAAAAACACAACAAAAATGCAAAAAAAACCACAACAAAAATGCAACAAAAACACAACAAAAATGGAAAAAAAACACAACAAAAATGCAACAAAAATGCAACAAAAAACACAACAAAAATGCAAAAAAAAAACACAACAAAAATGCAACAAAAATGCAACAAAAACACAACAAAAATGCAAAAAAAAAACACAACAAAAATGCAACAAAAACACAACACAAAAAGACAACAAAAATGCGATAAAAATGCAAAAAAAAACACAAAAATGAAACAAAAACAACACAAAAAGACAACAAAAATGCGATAAAAATGCAAAAAAAAAACACAACAAAAATGCAACAAAAACACAACAAAAATGCAACAAAAACACAACAAAAATGCAACAAAAACACAACACAAAAAGAGAACAAAAATGCGATAAAAATGCAAAAAAAAAACACAACAAAATTGCAACAAAAACACAACAAAAATGAAAAAAAAAACAAAAATGCAACAAAAACACAACACAAAAAGACAACAAAAATGCAAAAAAAAACACAACACAAAAAGACAACAAAAATGCGATAAAAATGCAAAAAAAAACAACAAAAACACAACAAAAATGCAAAAAAACCACAACAAAAATGCAACAAAAACACAACACAAAAAGACAACAAAAATGCGATAAAAATGCAAAAAAACAAAAACAAAAATGCAACAAAAACACAACAAAAATGCAAAAAAAAACACAACAAAAATGCAACAAAAACACAACAAAAATGCAACAAAAACACAACACAAAAAGAGAACAAAAATGCGATAAAAATGCAAAAAAACACAACAAAAACAACAAAAATGCAACAAAAACAACACAAAAAGACAACAAAAATGAGATAAAAATGCAACAAAAACAACACAAAAAGACAACAAAAATGAGATAAAAATGCAAAAAAAAAACACAACAAAAATGCAACAAAAACACAACAAAAATGCAACAAAAACACAACACAAAAAGAGAACAAAAATGCAATAAAAATGCAAAAAAACACAACAAAAACAACAAAAATGCAATAAAAACAACACAAAAAGACAACAAAAATGCGATAAAAATGCAAAAAAAAAACAAAAATGCAAAAAAACACAACAAAAGTGCAAAAAAAACACAACAAAAATGCAACAAAAACACAACAAAAATGCAAAAAAAACACAACAAAAACACAACAAAAATGCAAAAAAAACCACAACAAAAATGCAACAAAAACACAACAAAAATGGAAAAAAAACACAACAAAAATGCAACAAAAATGCAAAAAAAACACAACAAAAATGCAACAAAAACACAACACAAAAAGACAACATTAATGCGATAAAAATGCAAAAAAAAAAAACACAACAAAAATGCAACAAAAACACAACAAAAATGCAAAAAAAAACAACAAAAATGCAACAAAAACAACACAAAAAGACCACAAAAATGCAAAAAAAAAACACAACACAAAAAGACAACAAAAATGCGATAAAAATGCAAAAAAACACAACAAAAACACAACAAAAATGCAAAAAAAACACAACAAAAATGCAACAAAAACACAACACAAAAAGACAACAAAAATGCGATAAAAATGCAAAAAAAACAACAAAAATGCAACAAAAACACAACAAAAATGCAAAAAAAACACAACAAATATGCAAAGAAAACACAACAAATATGCAAAGAAAACACAACAAAAATGCAAAAAAAAAACACAACAAAAATGTAAAAAAAAACAACAAAAATGCAACAAAAACACAACACAAAAAGACAACAAAAATGCGATAAAAATGCAAAAAAAACACAACAAAAACACAACAAAAATGCAAAAAAAACACAACAAAAATGCAACAAAAACAACAAAAATGCAAAAAAAACAAAAATGCAACAAAAACACAACACAAAAAGACAACAAAAATGCAATAAAAAACAACACAAAAAGACAACAAAAATGCGATAAAAATGCAAAAAAAACACAACAAAAATGCCACAAAAACACAACAAAAATGCAAAAAAAAACAACAAAAATGCAACAAAAACACAACACAAAAAGAGAACAAAAATGCGATAAAAATGCAAAAAAAACAACAAAAACACAACAAAAATGTAAAAAAAACAACAAAAATGCAACAAAAA
>JAKRKW010000246.1:22500-40012 GCA_023566125.1 Zingel zingel
AAAAAACCAAAAAAATGCAAAAAAAATGCAAAAAAACACACAAAAAATGCAAAAAAACACAAAAAAATGCAAAAAAACGCAAAAAAAATGCAAAAAAAAACGCAAAAAAATGCAAAAAAAATGCAAAAAAATGCAAAAAAAATGCAAAAAAATGCAAAAAAAATGCAAAAAAAAACAAAAATGCAAAAAAAAATGCAAAAAAAAACAAAAAAATGCAAAAAAAACCCAAAAAATGCAAAAAAACACAAAAAATGCAAAAAAACACAAAAAAATGCAAAAAAAACAAAAAATGCAAAAAAAATGCAAAAAAATGCAAAACAAAATGCAAAAAAAATGCAAAAAAAAAACACAAAAAAATGCAAAAAAAATGCAAAAAAATGCAAAAAAAACAAAACAAATGCAAAAAAATGCAAAAAAACGCAAAAAAATGCAAAAAAAAAATGCAAAAAAATGCAAAAAAAACACAAAAAAATGCAAAAAAAACACAAAAAAATGCAAAAAAAATGCAAAAAAATGCAAAAAAAAAATGCAAAAAAAACCAAAAAAATGCAAAAAATGCAAAAAAACAAAACAAAAAAATGGAAAAAAAAACAAGAAAATGCAAAAAAACACAAAAAAATGCAAAAAAAACGCAAAAAAATGCAAAAAAAATGCAAAAAAATGCAAAAAAAACCACAAAAAAATGCAAAAACAAAACAAAAAAAATGCAAAAAACCCCCACAAAATAATGCAAAAAAAACACAAAAAATGCAAAAAAAACACAAAATAAATGCAAAAAAATGCAAAAAAAACACAAAAAATGCAAAAAAAACACAAAATGCAAAAAAAAATGCAAAAAAATGCAAAACAAAATGCAAAAAAAATGCAAAAAAAAAAACAAAAAAATGCAAAAAAAATGCAAAAAAATGCAAAAAAAACACAAAACAAATGCAAAAAAATGCAAAAAAATGCAAAAAAACACAAAAAAATTGCAAAAAACCACAAAAAAATGCCAAAAAAATGCAAAAAAATGCAAAAAAAAAAATGCAAAAAAACCACAAAAAATGCAAAAAAATGCAAAAAAAAACACAAAACAAATGCAAAAAAAATGCAAAAAAACAAAAAAATGCAAAAAAACAAAACAAAAAAAGGCAAAAAAAACAAAAAAATGCAAAAAAAAACACGAAAAAATGCAAAAAAATGCAAAAACAAAAACAAAAAATGCAAAAAAAATGCAAAAAAAAAAAAAAAAAATGCAAAAAAAACACAAAAAAATGCAAAAAAACACAAAAAATGCAAAAAAAATGCAAAAAAAACCCACAAAAAAATGCAAAAAAACACAAAAAAATGCAAAAAAAAAAAAAAAAATGCAAAAATATGCAAAAAAAACACAAAAAAAAGGCAAAAAAACACAAAAAAATGCAAAAAAAAAATGCAAAAAAAACAAAAAAATGCAAAAAAAATGCAAATAAACAAACAAAAAAATGCAAAAAAATGCAAAAAAAACACAAAAAGAATGCAAAAAAACACAAAAAAATGCAAAAAAAAATGCAAAAAAATGCAAAAAAAAAAAATGCAAAAAAACCACAAAAAAATGCAAAAAAACAAAAAAAATGCAAAAAAATGCAAAAAAAAAAACACAAAAAATGCAAAAAAAACACAAAAAAATGCAAAAAAACAAAAAAAATGCAAAAAAAACACAAAAAAATGCAAAAAAACCACAAAAAAAAATGCAAAAAAAAAGCAAAAAAAACCAAAAAAAATGCAAAAAAACACAAAAAAATGCAAAAAAAACACAAAAAAAATGCAAAAAAAACACAAAAAAATGCAAAAAAATGCAAAAAAAAAAAAAAAACAAAGCAAAAAAATGCAAAAACAACAAAAAAAGGCAAAAAAAAAAAAAAAATGCAAAAAAAACACGAAAAAATGCAAAAAATGCAAAAAAAAACAACAAAAAAATGCAAAAAAAATGCAAAAAAAACACAAAAAAAATGCAAAAAAAAAAAAAATAAAAATGCAAAAAAACAAAAAAATGCAAAAAAAATGCAAAAAAATGCAAAAAAAATGCAAAAAAACACAAAAAATGCAAAAAAACACAAAAAAATGCCAAAAAACCGCAAAAAAATGCAAAAAAAATGCAAAAAAATGCAAAAAAAATGCAAAAAAATGCAAAAAAAATGCAAAAAAATGCAAAAAAAACAAAAAAATGCAAAAAAACCCCCAAAAAATGCAAAAAAACACAAAAAATGCAAAAAAACACAAAAAAATGCAAAAAAACAAAAAATGCAAAAAAAAAATGCAAAAAAATGCAAAACAAAATGCAAAAAAAATGCAAAAAAAACACAAAAAAATGCAAAAAAAATGCAAAAAAATGCAAAAAAAACACAAAACAAATGCAAAAAAAAATGCAAAAAAACGCAAAAAAATGCAAAAAAAAAATGCAAAAAAATGCAAAAAAAACACAAAAAAATGCAAAAAAACACAAAAAAATGCAAAAAAAATGCAAAAAAATGCAAAAAAAAAATGCAAAAAAACCCAAAAAATGCAAAAAATGCAAAAAAACAAAACAAAAAAATGGAAAAAAAAAAACAAAAAAATGCAAAAAAACAAAAAAATGCAAAAAAAAACGCAAAAAAATGCAAAAAAAATGTAAAAAAATGCAAAAACAAAAACAAAAAAATGCAAAAAAAATGCAAAAAAAAACCACAAAAAAATGCAAAAAAAACACAAAAAAATGCAAAAAAACACAAAAAATGCAAAAAAAAACAAAAATGCAAAAAAAATGCAAAAAAATGCAAAAAAAACCCACAAAAAAATGCAAAAACAAAACAAAAAAAAATGCAAAAAAACCCCACAAAATAATGCAAAAAAAAACACAAAAAATGCAAAAAAAACACAAAATAAATGCAAAAAAATGCAAAAAAAACACAAAAAATGCAAAAAAAAACACAAAATGAATGCAAAAAAATGCAAAAAAAACACAAAAAATGCAAAAAAAACACAAAATGCAAAAAAAAATGCAAAAAAATGCAAAAAAATGCAAAAAATGCAAAAAAACACAAAAAAATTGCAAAAAAACACAAAAAAATGCCAAAAAAATGCAAAAAAATGCAAAAAAAACACAAAACAAATGCAAAAAAAATGCAAAAAAACAAAAAAATGCAAAAAAATGCAAAAAAAACACAAAACAAATGCAAAAAAAATGCAAAAAAACAAAAAAATGCAAAAAATGCAAAAAAACAAAACAAAAAAAGGCAAAAAAACCAAAAAAATGCAAAAAAACCACGAAAAAATGCAAAAAAATGCAAAAAAAATGCAAAAAAAACCACAAAAAAATGCAAAAAAAACACAAAAAAATGCAAAAAAAAAAAAAAAAAATGCAAAAAAAAAATGCAAAAAACACAAAAAAATGCAAAAAATGCAAATAAACAAACAAAAAAATGCAAAAAAATGCAAAAAAAACACAAAAAGAATGCAAAAAAACACAAAAAAATGCAAAAAAAAATGCAAAAAAATGCAAAAAAAAAAAAATGCAAAAAAAACAAAAAAATGCAAAAAAAAAATGCAAAAAAAACAAACAAAAAAATGCAAAAAAACGCAAAAAAATGCAAAAAAATGCAAAAAAATGCAAAAAAAATGCAAAAAAAACCAAAAATGCAAAAAAAAATGCAAAAAAACCCCAAAAAATGCAAAAAAACACAAAAAATGCAAAAAAACACAAAAAATGCAAAAAAACACAAAAAAATGCCAAAAAACCGCAAAAAAATGCAAAAAAAATGCAAAAAAATGCAAAAAAAATGCAAAAAAATGCAAAAAAAATGCAAAAAAATGCAAAAAAAACACAAAAAAATGCAAAAAAAACCCCAAAAAATGCAAAAAAACACAAAAAATGCAAAAAAACACAAAAAAATGCAAAAAAACAAAAAATGCAAAAAAAAAATGCAAAAAAATGCAAAACAAAATGCAAAAAAAATGCAAAAAAAACACAAAAAAATGCAAAAAAAATGCAAAAAAATGCAAAAAAAACACAAAACAAATGCAAAAAAAAATGCAAAAAAACGCAAAAAAATGCAAAAAAAAAATGCAAAAAAATGCAAAAAAAACACAAAAAAATGCAAAAAAACACAAAAAAATGCAAAAAAAATGCAAAAAAATGCAAAAAAAAAATGCAAAAAAACCCAAAAAATGCAAAAAATGCAAAAAAACAAAACAAAAAAATGGAAAAAAAAAAACAAAAAAATGCAAAAAAACAAAAAAATGCAAAAAAAAACGCAAAAAAATGCAAAAAAAATGTAAAAAAATGCAAAAACAAAAACAAAAAAATGCAAAAAAAATGCAAAAAAAAACCACAAAAAAATGCAAAAAAAACACAAAAAAATGCAAAAAAACACAAAAAATGCAAAAAAAAACAAAAATGCAAAAAAAATGCAAAAAAATGCAAAAAAAACCCACAAAAAAATGCAAAAACAAAACAAAAAAAAATGCAAAAAAACCCCACAAAATAATGCAAAAAAAAACACAAAAAATGCAAAAAAAACACAAAATAAATGCAAAAAAATGCAAAAAAAACACAAAAAATGCAAAAAAAAACACAAAATGAATGCAAAAAAATGCAAAAAAAACACAAAAAATGCAAAAAAAACACAAAATGCAAAAAAAAATGCAAAAAAATGCAAAAAAATGCAAAAAATGCAAAAAAACACAAAAAAATTGCAAAAAAACACAAAAAAATGCCAAAAAAATGCAAAAAAATGCAAAAAAAACACAAAACAAATGCAAAAAAAATGCAAAAAAACAAAAAAATGCAAAAAAATGCAAAAAAAACACAAAACAAATGCAAAAAAAATGCAAAAAAACAAAAAAATGCAAAAAATGCAAAAAAACAAAACAAAAAAAGGCAAAAAAACCAAAAAAATGCAAAAAAACCACGAAAAAATGCAAAAAAATGCAAAAAAATGCAAAAAAAATGCAAAAAAAACCACAAAAAAATGCAAAAAAAACACAAAAAAATGCAAAAAAAAAAAAAAAAAATGCAAAAAAAAAATGCAAAAAACACAAAAAAATGCAAAAAATGCAAATAAACAAACAAAAAAATGCAAAAAAATGCAAAAAAAACACAAAAAGAATGCAAAAAAACACAAAAAAATGCAAAAAAAAATGCAAAAAAATGCAAAAAAAAAAAAATGCAAAAAAAACAAAAAAATGCAAAAAAAAATGCAAAAAAAACAAACAAAAAAATGCAAAAAAACGCAAAAAAATGCAAAAAAATGCAAAAAAATGCAAAAAAAATGCAAAAAAATGCAAAAAAAATGCAAAAAAAACCAAAAATGCAAAAAAAAATGCAAAAAAACCCCAAAAAATGCAAAAAAACACAAAAAATGCAAAAAAACACAAAAAATGCAAAAAAACAAAAAATGCAAAAAAAACACAAAATGCAAAAAAAATGCAAAAAAATGCAAAACAAAATGCAAAAAAAATGCAAAAAAAACACAAAAAAATGCAAAAAAAATGCAAAAAAATGCAAAAAAAACACAAAAAAATGCAAAAAAAAAAACAAAAAAATGCAAAAAAAATGCAAAAAAATGCAAGAAAAAATGCAAAAAATACCAAAAAAATGCAAAAAATGCAAAAAAAACAAAACAAAAAAATGGAAAAAAAAACAAAAAAATGCAAAAAAACACAAAAAATGCAAAAAAAAATGCAAAAAAACACAAAAAAATGCAAAAAAACGCAAAAAAAATGCAAAAAAAATGCAAAAAAACACAAAAAAAATGCAAAAAAAATGCAAAAAAACACAAAAAATGCAAAAAAAAACACAAAAAATGCAAAAAAACACAAAAAAATGCAAAAAAAACGCAAAAAAATGCAAAAAAATGCAAAAAAATGCAAAAAAAATGCAAAAAAATGCAAAAAAATGCAAAAAAAAACAAATGCAAAAAAAACACAAAAAAATGCAAAAAAAACCCCAAAAAATGCAAAAAAACACAAAAAAATGCAAAAAAACAAAAAATGCAAAAAAAACACAAAATGCAAAAAAAATGCAAAAAAATGCAAAACAAAATGCAAAAAAAATGCAAAAAAAAACACAAAAAAATGCAAAAAAAATGCAAAAAAATGCAAAAAAAACACAAAAAAATGCAAAAAAAACAAAAAAATGCAAAAAAAATGCAAAAAAATGCAAAAAAAAATGCAAAAAAAACCAAAAAAATGCAAAAAATGCAAAAAAAACAAAACAAAAAAATGGAAAAAAAAACAAAAAAAATGCAAAAAAACACAAAAAAATGCAAAAAAATGCAAAAAAAACCCCACAAAAAATGCAAAAAAAAAACACAAAAAAATGCAAAAAAACAAAAAAAAATGCAAAAAAAACACAATAAAATGCAAAAAAAAAAATGCAAAAAAAACCAAAAAAATGCAAAAAAATGCAAAAAAAACAAAAAAAATGCAAAAAAACACAAAAAATGCAAAAAAAAATGCAAAAAAAACAAAAAAATGCAAAAAAATGCAAAAAAACACACAAAAAATGCAAAAAAACACAAAAAAATGCAAAAAAACGCAAAAAAAATGCAAAAAAATGCAAAAAAACACAAAAAAATGCAAAAAAACACAAAAAATGCAAAAAAAACACAAAAAATGCAAAAAAACACAAAAAAATGCAAAAAAAACGCAAAAAAATGCAAAAAAATTGCAAAAAAATGCAAAAAAAATGCAAAAAAAAACAAAAATGCAAAAAAAATGCAAAAAAAAACACAAAATGCAAAAAAAATGCAAAAAAATGCAAAACAAAATGCAAAAAAAATGCAAAAAAAAACACAAAAAAATGCAAAAAAAATGCAAAAAAAATGCAAAAAAATGCAAAAAAAACACAAAAAAATGCAAAAAAAACAAAAAAATGCAAAAAAATGCAAAAAAAAATGCAAAAAAAACCAAAAAAATGCAAAAAATGCAAAAAAAACAAAACAAAAAAATGGAAAAAAAAACAAAAAAAATGCAAAAAAACACAAAAAAATGCAAAAAAATGCAAAAAAAACCCCACAAAAAATGCAAAAAAAAAACACAAAAAAATGCAAAAAAACAAAAAAAAATGCAAAAAAAACACAATAAAATGCAAAAAAAAAAATGCAAAAAAAACCAAAAAAATGCAAAAAAATGCAAAAAAAACAAAAAAAATGCAAAAAAACACAAAAAATGCAAAAAAAAATGCAAAAAAAACAAAAAAATGCAAAAAAATGCAAAAAAACACACAAAAAATGCAAAAAAACACAAAAAAATGCAAAAAAACGCAAAAAAAATGCAAAAAAATGCAAAAAAACACAAAAAAATGCAAAAAAAATGCAAAAAAACACAAAAAATGCAAAAAAAACACAAAAAATGCAAAAAAACACAAAAAAATGCAAAAAAAACGCAAAAAAATGCAAAAAAATTGCAAAAAAATGCAAAAAAAATGCAAAAAAAAACAAAAATGCAAAAAAAATGCAAAAAAAACACAAAATGCAAAAAAAATGCAAAAAAATGCAAAACAAAATGCAAAAAAAATGCAAAAAAAAACACAAAAAAATGCAAAAAAAATGCAAAAAAAATGCAAAAAAATGCAAAAAAATGCAAAAAAATGCAAAAAAAACACACAAAAAATGCAAAAAAACCACAAAAAAATGCAAAAAAAATGCAAAAAAAATGCAAAAAAATGCAAAAAAATGCAAAAAAATGCAAAAAAATGCAAAAAAAATGCAAAAAAATGCAAAAAAAATGCAAAAAAAACCAAAAATGCAAAAAAAAATGCAAAAAAAACCCCAAAAAATGCAAAAAAACACAAAAAATGCAAAAAAACACAAAAAATGCAAAAAAACAAAAAATGCAAAAAAAACACAAAATGCAAAAAAAATGCAAAAAAATGCAAAACAAAATGCAAAAAAAATGCAAAAAAAACACAAAAAAATGCAAAAAAAATGCAAAAAAATGCAAAAAAAACACAAAAAAATGCAAAAAAAAAAACAAAAAAATGCAAAAAAAATGCAAAAAAATGCAAGAAAAAATGCAAAAAATACCAAAAAAATGCAAAAAATGCAAAAAAAACAAAACAAAAAAATGGAAAAAAAAACAAAAAAATGCAAAAAAACACAAAAAATGCAAAAAAAATGCAAAAAAACACAAAAAAATGCAAAAAAACGCAAAAAAAATGCAAAAAAAATGCAAAAAAACACAAAAAAAATGCAAAAAAAATGCAAAAAAACACAAAAAATGCAAAAAAAAACACAAAAAATGCAAAAAAACACAAAAAAATGCAAAAAAAACGCAAAAAAATGCAAAAAAATGCAAAAAAATGCAAAAAAAATGCAAAAAAATGCAAAAAAATGCAAAAAAAAACAAATGCAAAAAAAACACAAAAAAATGCAAAAAAACCCCCAAAAAATGCAAAAAAACACAAAAAATGCAAAAAAACACAAAAAAATGCAAAAAAACAAAAAATGCAAAAAAAACACAAAATGCAAAAAAAATGCAAAAAAATGCAAAACAAAATGCAAAAAAAATGCAAAAAAAACCACAAAAAAATGCAAAAAAAATGCAAAAAAATGCAAAAAAAACACAAAAAAATGCAAAAAAAACAAAAAAATGCAAAAAAAATGCAAAAAAATGCAAAAAAAAATGCAAAAAAAACCAAAAAAATGCAAAAAATGCAAAAAAAACAAAACAAAAAAATGGAAAAAAAAACAAAAAAAATGCAAAAAAACACAAAAAAATGCAAAAAAATGCAAAAAAAACCCCACAAAAAATGCAAAAAAAAAACACAAAAAAATGCAAAAAAACAAAAAAAAATGCAAAAAAAACACAATAAAATGCAAAAAAAAAAATGCAAAAAAAACCAAAAAAATGCAAAAAAATGCAAAAAAAACAAAAAAAATGCAAAAAAACACAAAAAATGCAAAAAAAAATGCAAAAAAAACAAAAAAATGCAAAAAAATGCAAAAAAACACACAAAAAATGCAAAAAAACACAAAAAAATGCAAAAAAACGCAAAAAAAATGCAAAAAAATGCAAAAAAACACAAAAAAATGCAAAAAAAATGCAAAAAAACACAAAAAATGCAAAAAAAACACAAAAAATGCAAAAAAACACAAAAAAATGCAAAAAAAACGCAAAAAAATGCAAAAAAATTGCAAAAAAATGCAAAAAAAATGCAAAAAAAAACAAAAATGCAAAAAAAACACAAAATGCAAAAAAAATGCAAAAAAATGCAAAACAAAATGCAAAAAAAATGCAAAAAAAAACACAAAAAAATGCAAAAAAAATGCAAAAAAAATGCAAAAAAATGCAAAAAAATGCAAAAAAATGCAAAAAAAACACACAAAAAATGCAAAAAAACCACAAAAAAATGCAAAAAAAATGCAAAAAAAACACAAAAAAAATGCAAAAAAAATGCAAAAAAACAAACAAAAAAATGCAAAAAAAACACAAAAAAATGCAAATAAACAAACAAAAAAATGCAAAAAAATGCAAAAAAAAATGCAAAAAAATGCAAAAAAAAAATGCAAAAAAACACAAAAAAACAAACAAAAAAATGCAAAAAAAAATGCAAAAAAACCACAAAAAAATGCAAAAAAACAAAAAAAAATGCAAAAAAATGCAAAAAAAAAACCACAAAAAATGCAAAAAAAACACAAAAAAATGCAAAAAAACAAAAAAATGCAAAAAAAACACAAAAAAATGCAAAAAAATGCAAAAAAACCACAAAAAAAATGCAAAAAAATGCAAAAAAAAACAAAAAAAATGCAAAAAAAACAAAAAAATGCAAAAAACCAAAACAAAAAAATGCAAAAAAACAAAAAAATGCAAAAAAAACACAAAAAAATGCAAAAAAACACAAAAAAATGCAAAAAAAACCACAAAAAAAATGCAAAAAAAACAAAAAAAATGCAAAAAAAACAAAAAAATGCAAAAAAACAAAACAAAAAAAGGCAAAAAAAACAAAAAAATGCAAAAAAAACACGAAAAAATGCAAAAAATGCAAAAAAAAACAACAAAAAAATGCAAAAAAAATGCAAAAAAAACACAAAAAAATGCAAAAAAAAACCAATAAAAATGCAAAAAAACACAAAAAAATGCAAAAAAATGCAAAAAAATGCAAAAAAATGCAAAAAAAATGCAAAAAAACACAAAAAAATGCAAAAAAAATGCAAAAAACACAAAAAAATGCAAAAAAATGCAAAAAAATGCAAAAAAATGCAAAAAAAATGCAAAAAAACACAAAAAAATGCAAAAAAAATGCAAAAAAACACAAAAAATGCAAAAAAAACACAAAAAAATGCCAAAAAACCGCAAAAAAATGCAAAAAAAATGCAAAAAATGCAAAAAAATGCAAAAAAATGCAAAAAAAATGCAAAAAAAAAATGCAAAAAAAATGCAAAAAAATGCAAAAAAAACCCCAAAAAATGCAAAAAAATGCAAAAAAAACACAAAACAAATGCAAAAAAAATGCAAAAAAACAAAAAAATGCAAAAAATGCAAAAAAACAAAACAAAAAAAGGCAAAAAAACCAAAAAAATGCAAAAAAAACACGAAAAAATGCAAAAAAATGCAAAAAAATGCAAAAAAAATGCAAAAAAAACCACAAAAAAATGCAAAAAAAACACAAAAAAATGCAAAAAAAAAAATGCAAAAAAAACCCACAAAAAAATGCAAAAAAACACAAAAAAATGCAAAAAAAAAAAAAAAAAATGCAAAAAAAAATGCAAAAAACAAAAAAATGCAAAAAATGCAAAAAAAACACAAAAAGAATGCAAAAAAAACACAAAAAAATGCAAAAAAAAATGCAAAAAAATGCAAAAAAAAAAAAATGCAAAAAAAACAAAAAAATGCAAAAAAAAATGCAAAAAAAACAAACAAAAAAATGCAAAAAAACGCAAAAAAATGCAAAAAAATGCAAAAAAAATGCAAAAAAATGCAAAAAAAACCAAAAATGCAAAAAAACCCCCAAAAAATGCAAAAAAACACAAAAAATGCAAAAAAACAAAAAATGCAAAAAAAACACAAAATGCAAAAAAAAATGCAAAAAAATGCAAAACAAAATG
Source organism: Zingel zingel (assembly GCA_023566125.1). Taxonomy (NCBI): domain Eukaryota; kingdom Metazoa; phylum Chordata; class Actinopteri; order Perciformes; family Percidae; genus Zingel; species Zingel zingel. The sequence goes on from JAKRKW010000246.1 coordinate 33,546, forward strand.
CAAAAAAAATGCAAAAAAAAACACAAAAAAATGCAAAAAAAATGCAAAAAAATGCAAAAAAAACACAAAAAAATGCAAAAAAAATGCAAAAAAATGCAAGAAAAAATGCAAAAAATATCAAAAAAATGCAAAAAATGCAAAAAAAACAAAACAAAAAAATGGAAAAAAAAACAAAAAAATGCAAAAAAACACAAAAAAATGCAAAAAAACGCAAAAAAAATGCAAAAAAAATGCAAAAAAACACAAAAAATGCAAAAAAAAACACAAAAAATGCAAAAAAATGCAAAAAAAACGCAAAAAAATGCAAAAAAATGCAAAAAAATGCAAAAAAAATGCAAAAAAATGCAAAAAAATGCAAAAAAAAACAAAAATGCAAAAAAAAATGCAAAAAAAACACAAAAAAATGCAAAAAAACCCCAAAAAATGCAAAAAAAACACAAAAAATGCAAAAAAACACAAAAAAATGCAAAAAAACAAAAAATGCAAAAAAAACACAAAATGCAAAAAAAATGCAAAAAAATGCAAAACAAAATGCAAAAAAAATGCAAAAAAAAACACAAAAAAATGCTAAAAAAATGCAAAAAAATGCAAAAAAAACACAAAAAAATGCAAAAAAAACACAAAAAAATGCAAAAAAAATGCAAAAAAAACCAAAAAAATGCAAAAAATGCAAAAAAAACAAAACAAAAAAATGGAAAAAAAAACAAAAAAAATGCAAAAAAACACAAAAAAATGCAAAAAAATGCAAAAAAAACCCCACAAAAAATGCAAAAAAAAAACACAAAAAAATGCAAAAAAACAAAAAAAAATGCAAAAAAAACACAAAAAAATGCAAAAAAAAAAATGCAAAAAAAACCAAAAAAATGCAAAAAAATGCAAAAAAAACAAAAAAAATGCAAAAAAACACAAAAAATGCAAAAAAAAATGCAAAAAAAAACAAAAAAATGCAAAAAAATGCAAAAAAACACACAAAAAATGCAAAAAAACACAAAAAAATGCAAAAAAACGCAAAAAAAATGCAAAAAAATGCAAAAAAACACAAAAAAAATGCAAAAAAAATGCAAAAAAACACAAAAAATGCAAAAAAAACACAAAAAAATGCAAAAAAAACGCAAAAAAATGCAAAAAAATTGCAAAAAAATGCAAAAAAAATGCAAAAAAAAACAAAAATGCAAAAAAAATGCAAAAAAAACACAAAATGCAAAAAAAATGCAAAAAAATGCAAAACAAAATGCAAAAAAAATGCAAAAAAAAACACAAAAAAATGCAAAAAAAATGCAAAAAAATGCAAAAAAACACAAAAAAATGCAAAAAAAACACAAAAAAATGCAAAAAAAATGCAAAAAAATGCAAAAAAAAATGCAAAAAAACCCAAAAAAATGCAAAAAATGCAAAAAAACAAAACAAAAAAATGCAAAAAAACACAAAAAAATGCAAAAAACATGCAAAAAACACAAAAAAATGCAAAAAAAAAAACAAAAAAAATGCAAAAAAACACAAAAAAATGCAAAAAAATGCAAAAAAATGCAAAAAAAATGCAAAAAAATGCAAAAAAATGCAAAAAAAACACACAAAAAATGCAAAAAAAAAAAAAAAATGCAAAAAAAACCCACAAAAAAATGCAAAAAAAAAAAAAAAAAATGCAAAAAAACACAAAAAAAATGCAAAAAAACACAAAAAAATGCAAAAAAAACACAAAAAAATGCAAAAAAATGCAAAAAAATGCAAAAAAAAAAATGCAAAAAAAACAAAAAAAATGCAAAAAAAATGCAAAAAAAACAAACAAAAAAATGCAAAAAAAAATGCAAAAAAACCATAAAAAAATGCAAAAAAAAAAAAAAAAATGCAAAAAAAATGCAAAAAAAAAAAAACACAAAAAATGCAAAAAAAACACAAAAAAATGCAAAAAAAAAAAAAAAATGCAAAAAAAACACAAAAAAATGCAAAAAAATGCAAAAAAACCACAAAAAAAATGCAAAAAAAATGCAAAAAAAACAAAAAAATGCAAAAAATGCAAAAAACCAAAACAAAAAAATGCAAAAAAAACACAAAAAAATGCAAAAAAAACACAAAAAAATGCAAAAAAAATGCAAAAAAACACAAAAAATGCAAAAAAAAACACAAAAAAATGCAAAAAAAACACAAAAAAATGCAAAAAAATGCAAAAAAAAAAAAAAAAGCAAAAAAATGCAAAAAAAAACAAAAAAAATGCAAAAAAATGCAAAAAATGCAAAAAACCAAAACAAAAAAATGCAAAAAAAACACAAAAAAATGCAAAAAAAACACAAAAAAATGCAAAAAAAATGCAAAAAAACACAAAAAAATGCAAAAAAAACACAAAAAAATGCAAAAAATGCAAAAAAACAAAACAAAAAAAGGCAAAAAAAACAAAAAAAATGCAAAAAAAACACGAAAAAATGCAAAAAATGCAAAAAAAAACAACAAAAAAATGCAAAAAAATGCAAAAAAAATGCAAAAAAATGCAAAAAAAAATGCAAAAAAAAACACAAAAAAATGCAAAAAAACCCCCAAAAAATGCAAAAAAACACAAAAAATGCAAAAAAACAAAAAAAATGCAAAAATGCAAAAAAAAATGCAAAAAAATGCAAAACAAAATGCAAAAAAAATGCAAAAAAAATGCAAAAAAAATGCAAAAAAATGCAAAAAAATGCAAAAAAAACACAAAACAAATGCAAAAAAAAATGCAAAAAAACGCAAAAAAATGCAAAAAAAAAATGCAAAAAAATGCAAAAAAAACACAAAAAAATGCAAAAAAACCACAAAAAAATGCAAAAAAAATGCAAAAAAATGCAAAAAAAAAATGCAAAAAAACCCAAAAAAATGCAAAAAATGCAAAAAAACAAAACAAAAAAATGGAAAAAAAAACAAAAAAATGCAAAAAAACAAAAAAATGCAAAAAAACCGCAAAAAAAATGCAAAAAAATGCAAAAACAAAAACAAAAAAATGCAAAAAAAATGCAAAAAAAACCAAAAAAAATGCAAAAAAAACACAAAAAAATGCAAAAAAATGCAAAAAAACCCACAAAAAAATGCAAAAACAAAACAAAAAAAAATGCAAAAAAACCCCACAAAATAATGCAAAAAAAAACACAAAAAATGCAAAAAAAACACAAAATAAATGCAAAAAAATGCAAAAAAACACAAAAAATGCAAAAAAAACACAAAATGCAAAAAAAAATGCAAAAAAATGCAAAACAAAATGCAAAAAAAATGCAAAAAAAATGCAAAAAAACACAAAAAAATGCAAAAAAACCCAAAAAAATGCAAAAAATGCAAAAAAACAAAACAAAAAAATGGAAAAAAAACAAAAAAATGCAAAAAAACAAAAAAATGCAAAAAAACCGCAAAAAAAATGCAAAAAAATGCAAAAACAAAAACAAAAAAATGCAAAAAAAATGCAAAAAAAACCAAAAAAAATGCAAAAAAAAAACAAAAAAATGCAAAAAAACCCACAAAAAAATGCAAAAACAAAACAAAAAAAAATGCAAAAAAACCCCACAAAATAATGCAAAAAAAAACACAAAAAATGCAAAAAAAACACAAAATAAATGCAAAAAAACACAAAAAATGCAAAAAAAACACAAAATGCAAAAAAAAATGCAAAAAAATGCAAAAAAAAACAAAAAAATGCAAAAAAAATGCAAAAAAAATGCAAAAAAAATGCAAAAAAACACAAAAAAATGCAAAAAAAACACAAAAAATGCAAAAAAACACAAAAAAATGCAAAAAAACACAAAAAAATGCAAAAAAAAACGCAAAAAAATGCAAAAAAATGCAAAAAAATGCAAAAAAAATGCAAAAAAATGCAAAAAAAATGCAAAAAAAAACAAAAATGCAAAAAAAACACAAAAAAATGCAAAAAAAACCCCAAAAAATGCAAAAAAACACAAAAAATGCAAAAAAACACAAAAAAATGCAAAGAAAACAAAAAAAATGCAAAAAAAAACAAAAAAATGCAAAAAATGCAAAAAACCAAAACAAAAAAATGCAAAAAAAACACAAAAAAATGCAAAAAAAACACAAAAAAAATGCAAAAAAAATGTAAAAAAACACAAAAAAATGCAAAAAAAAACACAAAAAAAATGCAAAAAAAAACACAAAAAAATGCAAAAAAAACACAAAAAATGCAAAAAAAAACACAAAAAAATGCAAAAAAAACACAAAAAAATGCAAAAAAAAACACAAAAAAATGCAAAAAAAACACAAAAAATGCAAAAAAACACAAAAAAATGCAAAAACAAAAACAAAAAAATGCAAAAAAAATGCAAAAAAAAAAAAAAAATGCAAAAAAAAACACAAAAAAATGCAAAAAACACAAAAAATGCAAAAAAAAAAAAAAATGCAAAAAAACCCCACAAAAAAATGCAAAAAAAAACAAAAAAATGCAAAAAAAACAAAAAAAATGCAAAAAAACACAAAAAAATGCAAAAAAATGCAAAAAAAAACGCAAAAAAATGCAAAAAAATGCAAAAAAAAAAATGCAAAAAAACCACAAAAAAACACAAAAAAATGCAAAAAAAACACAAAAAAATGCAAAAAAAATGCAAAAAAATGCAAAAAAAAAAAAAACAAAGCAAAAAAATGCAAAAAAAAACAAAAAAATGCAAAAAAAAAACAAAAAAATGCAAAAAATGCAAAAAAACAAAACAAAAAAGGCAACAAAAAAAAAAAAATGCAAAAAAAACACGAAAAAATGCAAAAAAATGCAAAAAAACACAAAAAAATGCAAAAAAAAAAACAATAAAAATGCAAAAAAACACAAAAAAATTCCAAAAAAACAAAAAAAATGCAAAAAAAACAAAAAAATGCAAAAAACCAAAACAAAAAAATGCAAAAAAAACACAAAAAAATGCAAAAAAAATGCAAAAAAAGGCAAAAAAAATGCAAAAAAAAACACAAAAAAAATGCAAAAAAAAACACAAAAAAATGCAAAAAAATGCAAAAAAAAAAAAAAAAACAAAGCAAAAAAATGCAAAAAAAAACAAAAAAATGCAAAAAAAAAAAAAAAATGCAAAAAATGCAAAAAAACAAAACAAAAAAAATGCAAAAAAACACGAAAAAATGCAAAAAAACACAAAAAAAATGCAAAAAAACACAAAAAAATGCAAAAAAATGCAAAAAAATGCAAAAAAAAATGCAAAAAAAACCACAAAAAAATGCAAAAAAAACCCCAAAAAATGCAAAAAAACACAAAAAATGCAAAAAAACACAAAAAAATGCAAAAACAAAAACAAAAAAATGCAAAAAAAATGCAAAAAAAAACACAAAAAAAATGCAAAAAAAACACAAAAAAATGCAAAAAAATGCAAAAAAAAAAAAACAAAGCAAAAAAATGCAAAAAAAAAAACAAAAAAATGAAAAAAAAAACAAAAAAATGCAAAAAATGCAAAAAAACAAAACAAAAAAGGCAAAAAAACAAAAAAAATGCAAAAAAAACACGAAAAAATGCAAAAAATGCAAAAAAAAACAACAAAAAAATGCAAAAAAAATGCAAAAAAAACACAAAAAAATGCAAAAAAAAAAACAATAAAAATGCAAAAAAACACAAAAAAATGCAAAAAAATGCAAAAAAAATGCAAAGAAAACAAAAAAAATGCAAAAAAAAACAAAAAAATGCAAAAAATGCAAAAAACCAAAACAAAAAAATGCAAAAAAAACACAAAAAAATGCAAAAAAAACACAAAAAAAATGCAAAAAAAATGTAAAAAAACACAAAAAAATGCAAAAAAAAACACAAAAAAAATGCAAAAAAAAACACAAAAAAATGCAAAAAAAACACAAAAAATGCAAAAAAAAACACAAAAAAATGCAAAAAAAACACAAAAAAATGCAAAAAAAAACACAAAAAAATGCAAAAAAAACACAAAAAATGCAAAAAAACACAAAAAAATGCAAAAACAAAAACAAAAAAATGCAAAAAAAATGCAAAAAAAAAAAAAAAATGCAAAAAAAAACACAAAAAAATGCAAAAAACACAAAAAATGCAAAAAAAAAAAAAATGCAAAAAAACCCCACAAAAAAATGCAAAAAAAAACAAAAAAATGCAAAAAAAAAAAAAAAAATGCAAAAAAATGCAAAAAAAACAAAAAAAATGCAAAAAAACACAAAAAAATGCAAAAAAATGCAAAAAAAACGCAAAAAAATGCAAAAAAATGCAAAAAAAAAAATGCAAAAAAACCACAAAAAAACACAAAAAAATGCAAAAAAAACACAAAAAAATGCAAAAAAAATGCAAAAAAATGCAAAAAAAAAAAAACAAAGCAAAAAAATGCAAAAAAAAACAAAAAAATGCAAAAAAAAAACAAAAAAATGCAAAAAATGCAAAAAAACAAAACAAAAAAGGCAACAAAAAAAAAAAAATGCAAAAAAAACACGAAAAAATGCAAAAAAATGCAAAAAAACACAAAAAAATGCAAAAAAAAAAACAATAAAAATGCAAAAAAACA
>JAKRKW010000247.1:0-39801 GCA_023566125.1 Zingel zingel
CCACAAAAAAATGCAAAAAAACCCACAAAAAATGCAAAAAAAATGCAAAAAAAATGCAAAAAACCCCACAAAAAATGCAAAAAAATGCAAAAAAACCCACAAAAAATGCAAAAAAACCCACAAAAAATGCAAAAAAAATGCAAAAAAAATGCAAAAAACCCCACAAAAAATGCAAAAAAAATGCAAAAAAACCCACAAAAAATGCAAAAAAAAATGCAAAAAAACCCCACAAAAAAATGCAAAAAAACCCACAAAAAATGCAAAAAAAAATGCAAAAAAACCCACAAAAAATGCTAAAAAAAAAGCAAAAAAACCCACAAAAAATGCAAAAAAAATGCAAAAAAAATGCAAAAAAAATGCAAAAAAACCCACAAAAAATGCAAAAAAAATGCAAAAAAACCCACAAAAAAATTAAAAAAAAAAAGCAAAAAAACCCACAAAAAATGCAAAAAAAATGCAAAAAAACCCACAAAAAAATGCAAAAAACCCCACAAAAAATGCAAAAAAAATGCAAAAAAACCCACAAAAAAATTAAAAAAAAAAGCAAAAAAACCCACAAAAAATGCAAAAAAAATGCAAAAAAAAATGCAAAAAAAATGCAAAAAAAACACAAAAAATGCAAAAAAAATGCAAAAAAAAACACAAAAAAAGCAAAAAAAATGCAAAAAAAATGCAAAAAACCCCACAAAAAAAGCAAAAAAAATGCAAAAAAAATGCAAAAAACCCCACAAAAAATGCAAAAAAAATGCAAAAAATGCAAAAAAAATGCAAAAAAAACCACAAAAAAATGCAAAAAAACCCACAAAAAAAATGCAAAAAAAATGCAAAAAAAAAATGCAAAAAAAAACACAAAAAATGCAAAAAAAAATGCAAAAAAAAAGCAAAAAAACCCACAAAAAATGCAAAAAAAATGCAAAAAAAAATGCAAAAACAACACAAAAAATGCAAAAAAAAGCAAAAAAAACCACAAAAAATGCAAAAAAAAATGCCAAAAAAAAACAAAAAATGCAAAAAAAAAATGCAAAAAAAATGCAAAAAAACCCACAAAAAATGCAAAAAAAATGCAAAAAACCCCACAAAAAATGTAAAAAAAATGCAAAAAAACCCACAAAAAATGCAAAAAACCCACAAAAAAATGCAAAAAAACCCACAAAAAAATGCAAAAAAACCCACAAAAAAATGCAAAAAAAATGCAAAAAAACCCACAAAAAAATGCAAAAAAACACAAAAAAATGCAAAAAAACCCACAAAAAATGCAAAAAAACCCACAAAAAATGCAAAAAAAAATGCAAAAAAAATGCAAAAAAAATGCAAAAAAACAAAAAAAATGCAAAAAAAATGCAAAAAAACCCACAAAAAATGCAAAAAAAACCACAAAAAAATGCAAAAAAACCCACAAAAAATGCAAAAAAAATGCAAAAAAACCCACAAAAAATGCAAAAAAATGCAAAAAAACCCACAAAAAAATTCAAAAAAAAAATGCAAAAAAACACAAAAAAATGCAAAAAAAACACAAAAAAAATGCAAAAAAACCCACAAAAAAATGCAAAAAAAACACAAAAAAATGCAAAAAAAACCACAAAAAATGCAAAAAATATGCAAAAAAAATGCAAAAAAAATGCAAAAAAAATGCAAAAAAAGCCACAAAAATGCAAAAAAAGCAAAAAAAACACAAAAAAAATGCAAAAAAAACCACAAAAAATGCAAAAAAAACCACAAAAAAATGCAAAAAAAACCACAAAAAATGCAAAAAAAATGCAAAAAAACCCACAAAAAATGCAAAAAAAATGCAAAAAAAATGCAAAAAAAATGCAAAAAAAAATGCAAAAAAAACCCACAAAAAATGCAAAAAAAATGCAAAAAACCCCACAAAAAATGCAAAAAAAATGCAAAAAAAACCCACAAAAAAATGCAAAAAAACCCACAAAAAATGCAAAAAAAAATGCAAAAAAACCCACAAAAAAATGCAAAAAAAACCACAAAAAAATGCAAAAAAACCCACAAAAAAAATGCAAAAAAAATGCAAAAAAAAAATGCAAAAAAAACACAAAAAATGCAAAAAAAAATGCAAAAAAAATGCAAAAACAACACAAAAAATGCAAAAAAAATGCAAAAAAAACCACAAAAAATGCAAAAAAAAATGCAAAAAAAAAACAAAAAATGCAAAAAAAAAATGCAAAAAAAATGCAAAAAAACCCACAAAAAATGCAAAAACAATGCAAAAAACCCCACAAAAAATGTAAAAAAAATGCAAAAAAACCCACAAAAAATGCAAAAAACCCACAAAAAAATGCAAAAAAACCCACAAAAAAATGCAAAAAAAATGCAAAAAAACCCACAAAAAATGCAACAAAACCCACAAAAAATGCAAAAAAAAATGCAAAAAAAATGCAAAAAAAATGCAAAAAAACAAAAAAAATGCAAAAAAAATGCAAAAAAACCCACAAAAAATGCAAAAAAACCCACAAAAAAATGCAAAAAACCCACAAAAAATGCAAAAAAAATGCAAAAAAACCCACAAAAAATGCAAAAAAATGCAAAAAAACCCACAAAAAAATTCAAAAAAAAAATGCAAAAAAACACAAAAAAATGCAAAAAAAACACAAAAAAAATGCAAAAAAAACCCACAAAAAAATGCAAAAAAAAACACAAAAAAATGCAAAAAAACCCACAAAAAATGCAAAAAATATGCAAAAAAAATGCAAAAAAAATGCAAAAAAAATGCAAAAAAACCCACAAAAATGCAAAAAAAGCAAAAAAAACACAAAAAATGCAAAAAAACCCACAAAAAATGCAAAAAAACCCACAAAAAATGCAAAAAAAATGCAAAAAAACCCACAAAAAATGAAAAAAAATGCAAAAAAAATGCAAAAAAAATGCAAAAAAACCCACAAAAAATGCAAAAAAAATGCAAAAAAAATGCAAAAAAAACCCACAAAAAAATGCAAAAAAACCCACAAAAAATGCAAAAAAAAATGCAAAAAAACCCACAAAAAATGCAAAAAAACCCACAAAAAATGCAAAAAAAAATGCAAAAAAACCCACAAAAAATGCAAAAAAAATGCAAAAAAAATGCAAAAAAATGCAAAAAAACCCACAAAAAATGCAAAAAAAATGCAAAAAAAACCACAAAAAAATGCAAAAAAACCCACAAAAAAATGCAAAAAAAAAACAAAAAAATGCAAAAAAAATGCAAAAAAACCCACAAAAAAATGCAAAAAAAATGCAAAAAAACCCACAAAAAATGCAAAAAAACCCACAAAAAAATGCAAAAAAATGCAAAAAAACCCACAAAAAAATGCAAAAAAACACAAAAAAATGCAAAAAAAACCCACAAAAAAATGCAAAAAAAATGCAAAAAAAATGCAAAAAAACCCACAAAAAATGCAAAAAAAATGCAAAAAAACCCACAAAAAAATGCAAAAAACCCCACAAAAAATGCAAAAAAAATGCAAAAAACCCCACAAAAAATGCAAAAAAAATGCAAAAAAACCCACAAAAAAATGCAAAAAAACCCACAAAAAAATGCAAAAAAACCCACAAAAAAATGCAAAAAAACACAAAAAAATGCAAAAAAACCCACAAAAAATGCAAAAAAAATGCAAAAAAAATGCAAAAAAAATGCAAAAAAATGCAAAAAAATGCAAAAAACCCCACAAAAAAATGCAAAAAAACCCACAAAAAATGCAAAAAAAATGCAAAAAAAAATGCAAAAAAACCCACAAAAAAATGCAAAAAAAAGCAAAAAAACCCACAAAAAAATGCAAAAAAACCCACAAAAAATGCAAAAAAAATGCAAAAAAAATGCAAAAAACCCCACAAAAAATGCAAAAAATGCAAAAAAAATGCAAAAAAACCCACAAAAAAATTCAAAAAAAAATGCAAAAAAACCCACAAAAAATGCAAAAAAAAGAAAAAAAACCCACAAAAAATGCAAAAAAAATGCAAAAAAAATGCAAAAAAAATGCAAAAAAACCCACAAAAAATGCAAAAAAAAATGCAAAAAAACCCACAAAAAAATTCAAAAAAAAAATCAAAAAAACCCACAAAAAAATGCAAAAAAAATGCAAAAAAACCCACAAAAAAATGCAAAAAACCCCACAAAAAATGCAAAAAAAATGCAAAAAAAATGCAAAAAAACCCACAAAAAATGCAAAAAAAATGCAAAAAAAATGCAAAAAAAATGCAAAAAACCCCACAAAAAATGCAAAAAAATGCAAAAAAACCCACAAAAAATGCAAAAAAAATGCAAAAAAAATGCAAAAAAAATGCAAAAAACCCCACAAAAAATGCAAAAAAATGCAAAAAAACCCACAAAAAATGCAAAAAAAATGCAAAAAAACCCCACAAAAAAATGCAAAAAAACCCACAAAAAATGCAAAAAAAATGCAAAAAAACCCACAAAAAATGCAAAAAAAATGCAAAAAAAATGCAAAAAAAATGCAAAAAACCCCACAAAAAATGCAAAAAAATGCAAAAAAACCCACAAAAAATGCAAAAAAAATGCAAAAAAACCCACAAAAAAATTCAAAAAAAAAGCAAAAAAACCCACAAAAAAATGCAAAAAAAATGCAAAAAACCCACAAAAAAATGCAAAAAACCCCACAAAAAATGCAAAAAAAATGCAAAAAAAATGCAAAAAAACCCACAAAAAATGTAAAAAAAATGAAAAAAAACCCACAAAAAATGCAAAAAAACCCACAAAAAAATGCAAAAAAACCCACAAAAAAATGCAAAAAAAATGCAAAAAACCCCACAAAAAATGCAAAAAAAATGCAAAAAAAATGCAAAAAAACCCACAAAAAATGCAAAAAAATGCAAAAAAAACCCACAAAAAAATGCAAAAAAAACCACAAAAAAATGCAAAAAAACCCACAAAAAAAATGCAAAAAAAATGCAAAAAAAAAATGCAAAAAAAACACAAAAAATGCAAAAAAAATGCAAAAAAAAAGCAAAAAAAACCACAAAAAATGCAAAAAAAATGCAAAAAAAAATGCAAAAAAAATGCAAAAACAACACAAAAAATGCAAAAAAAATGCAAAAAAAAACACAAAAAATGCAAAAAAAAATGCAAAAAAAAAACAAAAAATGCAAAAAAAAATGCAAAAAAAATGCAAAAAAACCCACAAAAAATGTAAAAAAAAATGCAAAAAAACCCACAAAAAATGCAAAAAAACCCACAAAAAAATGCAAAAAAACCCACAAAAAATGCAAAAAAACCCACAAAAAAATGCAAAAAAACCCACAAAAAAATGCAAAAAAAATGCAAAAAAACCCACAAAAAAATGCAAAAAACCCCACAAAAAATGCAAAAAAAATGCAAAAAAAATGCTAAAAAACCCACAAAAAATGCAAAAAAAATGCAAAAAAACCCACAAAAAAATTCAAAAAAAAAAGCAAAAAAACCCACAAAAAATGCAAAAAAATTGCAAAAAAAAATGCCAAAAAAATGCAAAAAAAACACAAAAAATGCAAAAAAAATGCAAAAAAAACCACAAAAAATGCAAAAAAAAATGCAAAAAAAAAACAAAAAATGCAAAAAAAAATGCAAAAAAATGCAAAAAAACCCACAAAAAATGCAAAAAAAATGCAACAAACCCCACAAAAAATGTAAAAAAAATGCAAAAAAACCCACAAAAAATGCAAAAAAACCCACAAAAAAATGCAAAAAAACCCACAAAAAAATGCAAAAAAAATGCAAAAAACCCCACAAAAAATGCAAAAAAAATGCAAAAAAAATGCAAAAAAACCCACAAAAAAATGCAAAAAATGCAAAAAAAACCCACAAAAAAATGCAAAAAAAACCACAAAAAAATGCAAAAAAAAACCACAAAAAAAATGCAAAAAAAATGCAAAAAAAAAATGCAAAAAAAAACACAAAAAATGCAAAAAAAAATGCAAAAAAAAAGCAAAAAAAACCACAAAAAATGCAAAAAAAATGCAAAAAAAAATGCAAAAAAAATGCAAAAACAACACAAAAAATGCAAAAAAAATGCAAAAAAAACCACAAAAAATGCAAAAAAAAATGCAAAAAAAAACAAAAAATGCAAAAAAAAATGCAAAAAAAATGCAAAAAAACCCACAAAAAATGCAAAAAAAATGCAAAAAACCCCACAAAAAATGTAAAAAAAATGCAAAAAAACACACAAAAAATGCAAAAAAACCCACAAAAAAATGCAAAAAAACCCACAAAAAATGCAAAAAAAATGCAAAAAACCCCACAAAAAATGCAAAAAAATGCAAAAAAACCCACAAAAAATGCAAAAAAAATGCAAAAAAACCCACAAAAAAATTCAAAAAAAAAGCAAAAAAACCCACAAAAAATGCAAAAAAAATGCAAAAAAAAATGCCAAAAAAATGCAAAAAAAACACAAAAAATGCAAAAAAAATGCAAAAAACCCCACAAAAAATGCAAAAAAAATGCAAAAAAACCCACAAAAAATGCAAAAAAAATGCAAAAAAAACCCACAAAAAAATGCAAAAAAATGCAAAAAAACCCACAAAAAAAATGCAAAAAAAATGCAAAAAAAAAATGCAAAAAAAAACACAAAAAATAATTCAAAAAAAAAGCAAAAAAACCCACAAAAAATGCAAAAAAAATGCAAAAAAAAATGCAAAAAAAATGCAAAAACAACACAAAAAATGCAAAAAAAATGCAAAAAAACCCACAAAAAATGCAAAAAAAATGCAAAAAACCCCACAAAAAATGTAAAAAAAATGCAAAAAAACCCACAAAAAATGCAAAAAACCCACAAAAAAATGCAAAAAAACCACAAAAAAATGCAAAAAAACCCACAAAAAATGCAAAAAAAATGCAAAAAAACCCACAAAAAAATGCAAAAAAACACAAAAAAATGCAAAAAAACCCACAAAAAATGCAAAAAAACCCACAAAAAAATGCAAAAAACCCCACAAAAAATGCAAAAAAAATGCAAAAAAAATGCAAAAAAACCCACAAAAAAATGCAAAAAATGCAAAAAAAACCCACAAAAAAATGCAAAAAAAACCACAAAAAAATGCAAAAAAAACCACAAAAAAAATGCAAAAAAAATGCAAAAAAAAAATGCAAAAAAAACCACAAAAAATGCAAAAAAAAATGCAAAAAAAAAGCAAAAAAAACCACAAAAAATGCAAAAAAAATGCAAAAAAAAATGCAAAAAAAATGCAAAAACAACACAAAAAATGCAAAAAAAATGCAAAAAAAACCACAAAAAATGCAAAAAAAAATGCAAAAAAAAACAAAAAATGCAAAAAAAAATGCAAAAAAAATGCAAAAAAACCCACAAAAAATGCAAAAAAAATGCAAAAAACCCCACAAAAAATGTAAAAAAAATGCAAAAAAACCCACAAAAAATGCAAAAAAACCCACAAAAAAATGCAAAAAAACCCACAAAAAATGCAAAAAAAAACCACAAAAAAATGCAAAAAAACCCACAAAAAAATGCAAAAAAAATGCAAAAAAACCCACAAAAAAATGCAAAAAACCCCACAAAAAATGCAAAAAAAATGCAAAAAAATGCAAAAAAACCCACAAAAAATGCAAAAAAAATGCAAAAAAACCCACAAAAAAATTCAAAAAAAATGCAAAAAAAAATGCCAAAAAAATGCAAAAAAAACACAAAAAATGCAAAAAAAATGCAAAAAACCCCACAAAAAATGCAAAAAAAATGCAAAAAAACCCACAAAAAATGCAAAAAAAATGCAAAAAAACCCCACAAAAAAATGCAAAAAAATGCAAAAAAACCCACAAAAAAAATGCAAAAAAAATGCAAAAAAAAAATGCAAAAAAAAACACAAAAAATGCAAAAAAAAATTCAAAAAAAAAGCAAAAAAACCCACAAAAAATGCAAAAAAAATGCAAAAAAAAATGCAAAAAAAATGCAAAAACAACACAAAAAATGCAAAAAAAATGCAAAAAAACCCACAAAAAATGCAAAAAAAATGCAAAAAACCCCACAAAAAATGTAAAAAAAATGCAAAAAAACCCACAAAAAATGCAAAAAACCCACAAAAAAATGCAAAAAAACCCACAAAAAAATGCAAAAAAACCCACAAAAAAATGCAAAAAAAATGCAAAAAAACCCACAAAAAAATGCAAAAAAACACAAAAAAATGCAAAAAAACCCACAAAAAATGCAAAAAAACCCACAAAAAATGCAAAAAACCCCACAAAAAAATACAAAAAAAAATGCAAAAAAACCCACAAAAAAATGCAAAAAACCCCACAAAAAATGCAAAAAAAATGCAAAAAAAATGCAAAAAAACCCACAAAAAATGCAAAAAAAATGCAAAAAAAAATGCAAAAAAAATGCAAAAAAAACACAAAAAATGAAAAAAAAATGCAAAAAAAACCACAAAAAAAGCAAAAAAAATGCAAAAAAAATGCAAAAAAACCCACAAAAAAAGCAAAAAAAATGCAAAAAAAATGCAAAAAACCCCACAAAAAATGCAAAAAAAATGCAAAAAACCCCACAAAAAATGCAAAAAAAATGCAACAAACCCCACAAAAAATGTAAAAAAAATGAAAAAAAACCCACAAAAAATGCAAAAAAACCCACAAAAAAATGCAAAAAAACCCACAAAAAAATGCAAAAAAAATGCAAAAAACCCCACAAAAAATGCAAAAAAAATGCAAAAAAAATGCAAAAAAACCCACAAAAAATGCAAAAAAATGCAAAAAAAACCCACAAAAAAATGCAAAAAAAACCACAAAAAAATGCAAAAAAACCCACAAAAAAAATGCAAAAAAAAAATGCAAAAAAAACACAAAAAATGCAAAAAAAAATGCAAAAAAAAAGCAAAAAAAACCACAAAAAATGCAAAAAAAATGCAAAAAAAAATGCAAAAAAAATGCAAAAACAACACAAAAAATGCAAAAAAAATGCAAAAAAAAAACACAAAAAATGCAAAAAAAAATGCAAAAAAACCCACAAAAAAATGCAA
The DNA here is from genome assembly GCA_023566125.1 of Zingel zingel. Lineage (NCBI taxonomy): Eukaryota > Metazoa > Chordata > Actinopteri > Perciformes > Percidae > Zingel > Zingel zingel. The sequence continues at coordinate 8,944 of JAKRKW010000247.1, forward strand.
AAAAACCCACAAAAAATGCAAAAAAACCCACAAAAAAATGCAAAAAAACCCACAAAAAAATGCAAAAAAAATGCAAAAAAACCCACAAAAAAATGCAAAAAACCCCACAAAAAATGCAAAAAAAATGCAAAAAAAATGCAAAAAAACCCACAAAAAATGCAAAAAAAATGCAAAAAAACCCACAAAAAAATTCAAAAAAAAAAGCAAAAAAACCCACAAAAAATGCAAAAAAAATGCAAAAAAAAATGCCAAAAAAATGCAAAAAAAACACAAAAAATGCAAAAAAAATGCAAAAAAAACCACAAAAAATGCAAAAAAAAATGCAAAAAAAAAACAAAAAATGCAAAAAAAAATGCAAAAAAAATGCAAAAAAACCCACAAAAAATGCAAAAAAAATGCAACAAACCCCACAAAAAATGTAAAAAAAATGCAAAAAAACCCACAAAAAATGCAAAAAAAACCCACAAAAAAATGCAAAAAAACCCACAAAAAAATGCAAAAAAAATGCAAAAAACCCCACAAAAAATGCAAAAAAAATGCAAAAAAAATGCAAAAAAACCCACAAAAAAATGCAAAAAATGCAAAAAAAACCCACAAAAAAATGCAAAAAAAACCACAAAAAAATGCAAAAAAAACCACAAAAAAAATGCAAAAAAAATGCAAAAAAAAAATGCAAAAAAAACCACAAAAAATGCAAAAAAAAATGCAAAAAAAAAGCAAAAAAAACCACAAAAAATGCAAAAAAAATGCAAAAAAAAATGCAAAAAAAATGCAAAAACAACACAAAAAATGCAAAAAAAATGCAAAAAAAACCACAAAAAATGCAAAAAAAAATGCAAAAAAAAACAAAAAATGCAAAAAAAAATGCAAAAAAAATGCAAAAAAACCCACAAAAAAATGCAAAAAAAATGCAAAAAACCCCACAAAAAATGTAAAAAAAATGCAAAAAAACCCACAAAAAATGCAAAAAAACCCACAAAAAAATGCAAAAAAACCCAGAAAAAATGCAAAAAAAACCCACAAAAAAATGCAAAAAAACCCACAAAAAAATGCAAAAAAAATGCAAAAAAACCCACAAAAAAATTCAAAAAAAAAGCAAAAAAACCCACAAAAAATGCAAAAAAAATGCAAAAAAAAATGCCAAAAAAATGCAAAAAAAACACAAAAAATGCAAAAAAAATGCAAAAAACCCCACAAAAAATGCAAAAAAAATGCAAAAAAAATGCAAAAAAACCCACAAAAAATGCAAAAAAAATGCAAAAAAACCCACAAAAAAATGCAAAAAAAACCACAAAAAAATGCAAAAAAACCCACAAAAAAAATGCAAAAAAAATGCAAAAAAAAAATGCAAAAAAAAACACAAAAAATGCAAAAAAAAATTCACAAAAAAAGCAAAAAAACCCACAAAAAATGCAAAAAAAATGCAAAAAAAAATGCAAAAAAAATGCAAAAACAACACAAAAAATGCAAAAAAATGCAAAAAAAACCACAAAAAATACAAAAAAAAATGCAAAAAAAAAAAAAAAAATGCAAAAAAAAAATGCAAAAAAAATGCAAAAAAACCCACAAAAAATGCAAAAAAAATGCAAAAAACCCCACAAAAAATGTAAAAAAAATGCAAAAAAACCCACAAAAAATGCAAAAAACCCACAAAAAAATGCAAAAAAACCCACAAAAAAATGCAAAAAAACCCACAAAAAAATGCAAAAAAAATGCAAAAAAACCCACAAAAAAATGCAAAAAAACACAAAAAAATGCAAAAAAACCCACAAAAAATGCAAAAAACCCACAAAAAAATGCAAAAAACCCCACAAAAAAATACAAAAAAAAATGCAAAAAAACCCACAAAAAAATGCAAAAAAACCCACAAAAAATGCAAAAAAAATGCAAAAAAAATGCAAAAAAAATGCAAAAAAAACACAAAAAATGCAAAAAAAATGCAAAAAAACCCACAAAAAATGCAAAAAAAATGCAAAAAAAATGCAAAAAACCCCACAAAAAATGCAAAAAAAATGCAAAAAAAATGCAAAAAAACCCACAAAAAATGCAAAAAAAATGCAAAAAAACCCCACAAAAAAATGCAAAAAAAACCACAAAAAAATGCAAAAAAACCCACAAAAAAAATGCAAAAAAAATGCAAAAAAACCCACAAAAAATGCAAAAAAACCCACAAAAAAATGCAAAAAAACCCACAAAAAATGCAAAAAAAACCCACAAAAAAATGCAAAAAAACCCACAAAAAAATGCAAAAAAAATGCAAAAAAACCCACAAAAAAATGCAAAAAACCCCACAAAAAATGCAAAAAAAATGCAAAAAAAATGCAAAAAACCCCACAAAAAATGCAAAAAAAATGCAAAAAAACCCACAAAAAAATTCAAAAAAAAAGCAAAAAAACCCACAAAAAATGCAAAAAAAATGCAAAAAAAAATGCCAAAAAAATGCAAAAAAAACACAAAAAATGCAAAAAAAATGCAAAAAACCCCACAAAAAATGCAAAAAAAATGCAAAAAAAATGCAAAAAAACCCACAAAAAATGCAAAAAAATGCAAAAAAAACCCACAAAAAAATGCAAAAAAAACCACAAAAAAATGCAAAAAAACCCACAAAAAAAATGCAAAAAAAATGCAAAAAAAAAATGCAAAAAACCCACAAAAAATGCAAAAAAAATGCAAAAAAAAATGCAAAAAAAATGCAAAAACAACACAAAAAATGCAAAAAAAATGCAAAAAAAACCACAAAAAATGCAAAAAAAAATGCAAAAAAAAAACAAAAAATGCAAAAAAAAAATGCAAAAAAAATGCAAAAAAACCCACAAAAAATGCAAAAAAAATGCAAAAAACCCCACAAAAAATGTAAAAAAAAATGCAAAAAAACCCACAAAAAATGCAAAAAACCCACAAAAAAATGCAAAAAAACCCACAAAAAAATGCAAAAAAACCCACAAAAAAATGCAAAAAAAATGCAAAAAAAATGCAAAAAAAAAATGCAAAAAAAAACACAAAAAATGCAAAAAAAAATTCACAAAAAAAGCAAAAAAACCCACAAAAAATGCAAAAAAAATGCAAAAAAAATGCAAAAAAAAATGCAAAAACAACACAAAAAATGCAAAAAAATGCAAAAAAAACCACAAAAAAATGCAAAAAAAAATGCAAAAAAAAAACAAAAAATGCAAAAAAAAAATGCAAAAAAAATGCAAAAAAACCCACAAAAAATGCAAAAAAAATGCAAAAAACCCCACAAAAAATGTAAAAAAAATGCAAAAAAACCCACAAAAAATGCAAAAAACCCACAAAAAAATGCAAAAAAACCCACAAAAAAATGCAAAAAAACCCACAAAAAAATGCAAAAAAACACAAAAAAATGCAAAAAAACCCACAAAAAATGCAAAAAAAACCCACAAAAAAATGCAAAAAACCCCACAAAAAAATACAAAAAAAAATGCAAAAAAACCCACAAAAAAATGCAAAAAAACCCACAAAAAATGCAAAAAAAATGCAAAAAAAATGCAAAAAAAATGCAAAAAAAACACAAAAAATGCAAAAAAAATGCAAAAAAAACCACAAAAAATGCAAAAAAAATGCAAAAAAAATGCAAAAAACCCCACAAAAAATGCAAAAAAAATGCAAAAAAAATGCAAAAAAACCCACAAAAAATGCAAAAAAAATGCAAAAAAACCCCACAAAAAAATGCAAAAAAAACCACAAAAAAATGCAAAAAAACCCACAAAAAAAATGCAAAAAAAATGCAAAAAAACCCACAAAAAATGCAAAAAAACCCACAAAAAAATGCAAAAAAACCCACAAAAAATGCAAAAAAAACCCACAAAAAAATGCAAAAAAACCCACAAAAAAATGCAAAAAAAATGCAAAAAAACCCACAAAAAAATGCAAAAAACCCCACAAAAAATGCAAAAAAAATGCAAAAAAAATGCAAAAAACCCCACAAAAAATGCAAAAAAAATGCAAAAAAACCCACAAAAAAATTCAAAAAAAAAGCAAAAAAACCCACAAAAAATGCAAAAAAAATGCAAAAAAAAATGCCAAAAAAATGCAAAAAAAACACAAAAAATGCAAAAAAAATGCAAAAAACCCCACAAAAAATGCAAAAAAAATGCAAAAAAAATGCAAAAAAACCCACAAAAAATGCAAAAAAAATGCAAAAAAAACCCACAAAAAAATGCAAAAAAAACCACAAAAAAATGCAAAAAAACCCACAAAAAAAATGCAAAAAAAATGCAAAAAAAAAATGCAAAAAAAAACACAAAAAATGCAAAAAAAAATTCACAAAAAAAGCAAAAAAACCCACAAAAAATGCAAAAAAAATGCAAAAAAAAATGCAAAAAAAATGCAAAAACAACACAAAAAATGCAAAAAAAAATGCAAAAAAAACCACAAAAAATGCAAAAAAAAATGCAAAAAAAAAACAAAAAATGCAAAAAAAAAAATGCAAAAAAAATGCAAAAAAACCCACAAAAAATGCAAAAAAAATGCAAAAAACCCCACAAAAAATGTAAAAAAAATGCAAAAAAACCCACAAAAAATGCAAAAAACCCACAAAAAAATGCAAAAAAACCCACAAAAAAACCCACAAAAAAATGCAAAAAAAATGCAAAAAAACCCACAAAAAAATGCAAAAAAACACAAAAAAATGCAAAAAAACCCACAAAAAATGCAAAAAAACCCACAAAAAAATGCAAAAAACCCCACAAAAAAATACAAAAAAAAATGCAAAAAAACCCACAAAAAAAATGCAAAAAAACCCACAAAAAATGCAAAAAAAATGCAAAAAAAATGCAAAAAAAATGCAAAAAAATGCAAAAAACCCCACAAAAAATGCAAAAAAATGCAAAAAAAATGCAAAAAAAATGCAAAAAAAACACAAAAAATGCAAAAAAAATGCAAAAAAAACCACAAAAAATGCAAAAAAAATGCAAAAAAAATGCAAAAAACCCCACAAAAAATGCAAAAAAAAATGCAAAAAAAATGCAAAAAAACCCACAAAAAATGCAAAAAAAATGCAAAAAAACCCCACAAAAAAATGCAAAAAAAACCACAAAAAAATGCAAAAAAACCCACAAAAAAAATGCAAAAAAAATGCAAAAAAAAAATGCAAAAAAAAACACAAAAAATGCAAAAAAAAATTCAAAAAAAAAGCAAAAACACCCACAAAAAATGCAAAAAAAATGCAAAAAAAATGCAAAAAAATGCAAAAACAACACAAAAATGCAAAAAAAATGCAAAAAAAACCACAAAAAATGCAAAAAAAAAATGCAAAAAAAAAACAAAAAATGCAAAAAAAAAATGCAAAAAAAATGCAAAAAAACCCACAAAAAATGCAAAAAAAATGCAAAAAACCCCACAAAAAATGTAAAAAAAATGCAAAAAAACCCACAAAAAATGCAAAAAACCCACAAAAAAATGCAAAAAAACCCACAAAAAAATGCAAAAAAACCCACAAAAAATGCAAAAAAAATGCAAAAAAACCCACAAAAAAATGCAAAAAACACAAAAAAAATGCAAAAAAACCCACAAAAAATGCAAAAAAACCCACAAAAAAATGCAAAAACCCCACAAAAAAATGCAAAAAAAAATGCAAAAAAACCCACAAAAAAATGCAAAAAAACACAAAAAAATGCAAAAAAACCCACAAAAAATGCAAAAAAACCCACAAAAAAATGCAAAAAACCTCACAAAAAAATGCAAAAAAAAATGCAAAAAAACCCACAAAAAAATGCAAAAAAACCCACAAAAAATGCAAAAAAAATGCAAAAAAAATGCAAAAAAAAATGCAAAAAAATGCAAAAAACCCACAAAAATGCAAAAAAATGCAAAAAAAATGCAAAAAAAAATGCAAAAAAAGCAACAAAAAATGCAAAAAAAAATGCAAAAAACACAAAAAAATGCAAAAAAAATGCAAAAAAACCCACAAAAAATGCAAAAAAAATGCAAAAAAAACCCACAAAAAAATGCAAAAAAAACCACAAAAAAATGCAAAAAAACCCACAAAAAAAATGCAAAAAAAATGCAAAAAAAAAAATGCAAAAAAAAACACAAAAAATGCAAAAAAAAATTCAAAAAAAAAGCAAAAACACCCACAAAAAATGCAAAAAAAATGCAAAAAAAAAATGCAAAAAAATGCAAAAACAACACAAAAATGCAAAAAAAATGCAAAAAAAACCACAAAAAATGCAAAAAAAAATGCAAAAAAAAAAACAAAAAATGCAAAAAAAAAATGCAAAAAAAATGCAAAAAAACCCACAAAAAATGCAAAAAAAATGCAAAAAACCCCACAAAAAATGTAAAAAAAATGCAAAAAACCCACAAAAAATGCAAAAAACCCACAAAAAAATGCAAAAAAACCCACAAAAAAATGCAAAAAAACCCACAAAAAATGCAAAAAAAATGCAAAAAAACCCACAAAAAAATGCAAAAAAACACAAAAAAATGCAAAAAAACCCACAAAAAATGCAAAAAAACCCACAAAAAAATGCAAAAAACCCCACAAAAAAATGCAAAAAAAATGCAAAAAAACCCACAAAAAAATGCAAAAAAACACAAAAAAATGCAAAAAAACCCACAAAAAATGCAAAAAAACCCCACAAAAAAATGCAAAAAACCTCACAAAAAAATGCAAAAAAAAATGCAAAAAAACCCACAAAAAAATGCAAAAAAACCCACAAAAAATGCAAAAAAAATGCAAAAAAAATGCAAAAAAAATGCAAAAAAATGCAAAAAACCCCACAAAAAATGCAAAAAAATGCAAAAAAAATGCAAAAAAAAACACAAAAAATGCAAAAAAAAATGCAAAAAAACACAAAAAAATGCAAAAAAAATGCAAAAAAACCCACAAAAAAATTCAAAAAAAAATGCAAAAAAATGCAAAAAAAATGCAAAAAAAAACACAAAAGATGCAAAAAAAAATGCAAAAAAACCCACAAAAAATGCAAAAAACCCACAAAAAAATGCAAAAAAACCCACAAAAAATGCAAAAAAACCCACAAAAAATGCAAAAAAAATGCAAAAAAACCCACAAAAAAATGCAAAAAAACACAAAAAAATGCAAAAAAACCCACAAAAAATGCAAAAAAACCCACAAAAAAATGCAAAAAACCCACAAAAAAATGCAAAAAAAAATGCAAAAAAACCCACAAAAAAAATGCAAAAAAACACAAAAAAATGCAAAAAAACCCACAAAAAATGCAAAAAAAACCCACAAAAAAATGCAAAAAACCTCACAAAAAAATGCAAAAAAAAATGCAAAAAAACCCACAAAAAATGCAAAAAAAATGCAAAAAAAATGCAAAAAAAATGCAAAAAAATGCAAAAAACCCCACAAAAAATGCAAAAAAATGCAAAAAAAATGCAAAAAAAAACACAAAAAATGCAAAAAAAAATGCAAAAAAACACAAAAAAATGCAAAAAAAACCCACAAAAAAATTCAAAAAAAAATGCAAAAAAATGCAAAAAAAATGCAAAAAAAAACACAAAAGATGCAAAAAAAAATGCAAAAAAACCCACAAAAAATGCAAAAAAACCCACAAAAAATGCAAAAAAAATGCAAAAAAACCCACAAAAAAATGCAAAAAAAAATGCAAAAAAACCCACAAAAAAATGCAAAAAAACACAAAAAAATGCAAAAAAACCCACAAAAAATGCAAAAAAACCCACAAAAAAATGCAAAAAACCTCACAAAAAAATGCCAAAAAAAAATGCAAAAAAACCCACAAAAAAATGCAAAAAAACCCACAAAAAATGCAAAAAAAATGCAAAAAAAATGCAAAAAAAATGCAAAAAAATGCAAAAAACCCCACAAAAAATGCAAAAAAATGCAAAAAAAATGCAAAAAAAAACACAAAAAATGCAAAAAAAAATGCAAAAAAAATGCAAAAAAATTGCAAAAAAAATGCAAAAAAAATGCAAAAAAATGCAAAAAACCCCACAAAAAATGCAAAAAAATTGCAAAAAAAATGCAAAAAAACCCACAAAAAAATGCAAAAAAACCCACAAAAAAATGCAAAAAAAATGCAAAAAAACCCACAAAAAATGCAAAAAACCCACAAAAAAATGCAAAAAAACCCACAAAAAAATGCAAAAAAAATGCAAAAAAACCCACAAAAAAATGCAAAAAACCCCACAAAAATGCAAATAAAATGCAAAAAAAAATGCAAAAAAAATGCAAAAAAACCCACAAAAAATGCAAAAAAATGCAAAAAAACCCACAAAAAAATTCAAAAAAAAAGCAAAAAAACCCACAAAAAATGCAAAAAAAATGCAAAAAACCCCACAAAAAATGCAAAAAAAATGCAAAAAAATGCAAAAAAAACCACAAAAAATGCAAAAAAAATGCAAAAAAAACCCACAAAAAAATGCAAAAAAACCCACAAAAAAATGCAAAAAAACCCACAAAAAAAATGTAAAAAAAAAATGCAAAAAAAAACACAAAAAATGCAAAAAAAATGCAAAAAAAAAGCAAAAAAACCCACAAAAAATGCAAAAAAAAATGCAAAAAAAATGCAAAAAAAATGCAAAAAAAATGCAAAAAAATGCAAAAAACCCCACAAAAAAATGCAAAAAAAACACAAAAAAATGCAAAAAAACCCACAAAAAAATGCAAAAAAAAATGCAAAAAAACCCACAAAAAAATGCAAAAAAACCCACAAAAAATGCAAAAAAAATGCAAAAAAAATGCAAAAAAACCCACAAAAAATGCAAAAAAAATGCAAAAAACCACACAAAAAATGCAAAAAAAATGCAAAAAAAATGCAAAAAAAATGCAAAAAACCCCACAAAAAATGCAAAAAAAAAATGCAAAAAAAATGCAAAAAAAAATGCAAAAAAAAACACAAAAAATGCAAAAAAAAATGCAAAAAAAAGCAAAAAATCCACAAAAAATGCAAAAAAACCCACAAAAAAATGCAAAAAAACCCACAAAAAAATGCAAAAAAACCCACAAAAAAATGCAAAAAAAATGCAAAAAAAAACACAAAAAATGCAAAAAAAAATGCAAAAAAAAGCAAAAAAACCCACAAAAAATGCAAAAAAAAATGCAAAAAAAATGCAAAAAAAATGCAAAAAAAACACAAAAAATGCAAAAAAAATGCAAAAAAAAAACAAAAAATGCAAAAAAAAATGCAAAAAAACCCACAAAAAATGCAAAAAAAATGCAAAAAACCCCACAAAAAATGCAAAAAAAATGCAAAAAAAATGCAAAAAACCCCACAAAAAATGCAAAAAAAAATGCAAAAAAAATGCAAAAAAAAAATGCAAAAAAAAACACAAAAAATGCAAAAAAAAATGCAAAAAAAAAGCAAAAAAACCCACAAAAAATGCAAAAAAAACCACAAAAAAATGCAAAAAAACCCACAAAAAAATGCAAAAAAACCCACAAAAAAAATGCAAAAAAAATGCAAAAAAAACCACAAAAAATGCAAAAAAAAATGCAAAAAAAAGGCAAAAAAATTGCAAAAAAAATGCAAAAAAAATGCAAAAAAAAACACAAAAAATGCAAAAAAAAATGCAAAAAAAATGCAAAAAAAATGCAAAAAAACCCACAAAAAATGCAAAAAAATGCAAAAAAATTGCAAAAAAAATGCAAAAAAAAATGCAAAAAACCCCACAAAAAATGCAAAAAAAATGCAAAAAAAATGCAAAAAACCCACAAAAAATGCAAAAAAATGCAAAAAAATTGCAAAAAAAATGCAAAAAAAATGCAAAAAACCCCACAAAAAATGCAAAAAAAATGCAAAAAAAATGCAAAAAAACCCACAAAAAATGCAAAAAAACCCACAAAAAAATGCAAAAAAACCCACAAAAAAATGCAAAAAAACCAAAAAAAAAAACCCACAAAAAATGCAAAAAAAATGCAAAAAAAATGCAAAAAAAATGCAAAAAAACCCACAAAAAATGCAAAAAAAATGCAAAAAAACCCACAAAAAAGCAAAAAAACCCACAAAAAAATGCAAAAAAAACACAAAAAAATGCAAAAAAAATGCAAAAAAACCCACAAAAAAATGCAAAAAAAATGCAAAAAAACCCACAAAAAATGCAAAAAAACCCACAAAAAAATGCAAAAAAACCCACAAAAAAATGCAAAAAAAATGCAAAAAAACCCACAAAAAAATGCAAAAAAACCCACAAAAATGCAAATAAAATGCAAAAAAAAATGCAAAAAAAATGCAAAAAAACCCACAAAAAATGCAAAAAAATGCAAAAAAAACCCACAAAAAAATTAAAAAAAAAAAGCAAAAAAACCCACAAAAAATGCAAAAAAAATGCAAAAAACCCCACAAAAAATGCAAAAAAAATGCAAAAAAATGCAAAAAAACCCACAAAAAATGCAAAAAAAATGCAAAAAAAACCCACAAAAAAATGCAAAAAAACCCACAAAAAAATGCAAAAAAACCCACAAAAAAAATGTAAAAAAAAAATGCAAAAAAAACACAAAAAATGCAAAAAAAAATGCAAAAAAAATGCAAAAAAAATGCAAAAAAAATGCAAAAAAAATGCAAAAAAATGCAAAAAACCCCACAAAAAAATGCAAAAAAAACACAAAAAAATGCAAAAAAACCCACAAAAAAATGCAAAAAAAAATGCAAAAAAACCCACAAAAAAATGCAAAAAAACCCACAAAAAATGCAAAAAAAATGCAAAAAAAATGCAAAAAAAATGCAAAAAAAATGCAAAAAACCCCACAAAAAATGCAAAAAAATGCAAAAAAAATGCAAAAAAACCCACAAAAAAATAAAAAAAAAATGCAAAAAAATGCAAAAAAAATGCAAAAAAAAACACAAAAAATGCAAAAAAAAATGCAAAAAAACACAAAAAAAATGCAAAAAAAATGCAAAAAACCCCACAAAAAATGCAAAAAAAATGCAAAAAAACCCACAAAAAATGCAAAAAAAATGCAAAAAACCCACAAAAAGCAAAAAAAATGCAAAAAAAATGCAAAAAAAAATGCAAAAAAAATGCAAAAAACCCCACAAAAAATGCAAAAAAAAATGCAAAAAAAATGCAAAAAAAAATGCAAAAAAAAACACAAAAAATGCAAAAAAAAATGCTAAAAAAAGCAAAAAAACCCACAAAAAATGCAAAAAAACCCACAAAAAAATGCAAAAAAACCCACAAAAAAATGCAAAAAAACCCACAAAAAAAATGCAAAAAAAATGCAAAAAAAAACACAAAAAATGCAAAAAAAAATGCAAAAAAAAGCAAAAAAACCCACAAAAAATGCAAAAAAAAATGCAAAAAAAATGCAAAAAAAATGCAAAAAAAACACAAAAAATGCAAAAAAAAACCACAAAAAATGCAAAAAAAAATGCAAAAAAAAAGCAAAAAAACCCACAAAAAATGCAAAAAAACCCACAAAAAAATGCAAAAAAACCCACAAAAAAATGCAAAAAAACCCACAAAAAAAATGCAAAAAAAATGCAAAAAAAAACACAAAAAAATGCAAAAAAAAATGCAAAAAAAAGCAAAAAAACCCACAAAAAATGCAAAAAAAAATGCAAAAAAAATGCAAAAAAAATGCAAAAAAAACACAAAAAATGCAAAAAAAATGCAAAAAAAAAACACAAAAAATGCAAAAAAAATGCAAAAAAAAAACAAAAAATGCAAAAAAAAATGCAAAAAAACCCACAAAAAATGCAAAAAAAATGCAAAAAACCCCACAAAAAATGCAAAAAAAATGCAAAAAAAATGCAAAAAACCCCACAAAAAATGCAAAAAAAAATGCAAAAAAAATGCAAAAAAAAAATGCAAAAAAAAACACAAAAAATGCAAAAAAAAATGCAAAAAAAAAGCAAAAAAACCCACAAAAAATGCAAAAAAACCCACAAAAAAATGCAAAAAAACCCACAAAAAAATGCAAAAAAACCCACAAAAAAAATGCAAAAAAAATGCAAAAAAAAAACACAAAAAATGCAAAAAAAAATGCAAAAAAAAGCAAAAAAACCCACAAAAAATGCAAAAAAAAATGCAAAAAAAAATGCAAAAAAAATGCAAAAAAAAGCAAAAAAACCCACAAAAAATGCAAAAAAAAATGCAAAAAAAATGCAAAAAAAACACAAAAAATGCAAAAAAAATGCAAAAAAAAAACAAAAAATGCAAAAAAAAATGCAAAAAAAATGCAAAAAAACCCACAAAAAATGCAAAAAAATGCAAAAAACCCCACAAAAAATGTAAAAAAAAATGCAAAAAAACCCACAAAAAAATGCAAAAAAACCCACAAAAAAATGCAAAAAAAATGCAAAAAAACCCACAAAAAAATGCAAAAAACCCCACAAAAAATGCAAAAAAAATGCAAAAAAAATGCAAAAAACCCCACAAAAAATGCAAAAAAAATGCAAAAAAATGCAAAAAAACCCACAAAAAATGCAAAAAAAATGCAAAAAAACCCACAAAAAAATGCAAAAAAACCCACAAAAAAAATGTAAAAAAAAAATGCAAAAAAAAACACAAAAAATGCAAAAAAAAATGCAAAAAAAAGCAAAAAAACCCACAAAAAATGCAAAAAAAAATGCAAAAAAAATGCAAAAAAAAATGCAAAAAAAATGCAAAAAAATGCAAAAAACCCCACAAAAAAATGCAAAAAAAACACAAAAAAATGCAAAAAAACCCACAAAAAAATGCAAAAAAAAATGCAAAAAAACCCACAAAAAAATGCAAAAAAACCCACAAAAAATGCAAAAAAAATGCAAAAAAAATGCAAAAAAAATGCAAAAAACCCCACAAAAAATGCAAAAAAAATGCAAAAAAAATGCAAAAAAACCCACAAAAAAATTAAAAAAAAATGCAAAAAAATGCAAAAAAAATGCAAAAAAACACAAAAAATGCAAAAAAAAATGCAAAAAAACACAAAAAAAATGCAAAAAAAATGCAAAAAACCCCACAAAAAATGCAAAAAAAATGCAAAAAACCCCACAAAAAATGCAAAAAAAATGCAAAAAAAATGCAAAAAACCCCACAAAAAATGCAAAAAAAAATGCAAAAAAAATGCAAAAAAAAAATGCAAAAAAAAGCAAAAAAACCCACAAAAAATGCAAAAAAACCCACAAAAAAATGCAAAAAAACCCACAAAAAAATGCAAAAAAAACCACAAAAAAAATGCAAAAAAAATGCAAAAAAAAACACAAAAAATGCAAAAAAAAATGCAAAAAAAAGCAAAAAAACCCACAAAAAATGCAAAAAAAAATGCAAAAAAAATGCAAAAAAAATGCAAAAAAAACACAAAAAATGCAAAAAAAACCCACAAAAAATGCAAAAAAAAATGCAAAAAAAAAGCAAAAAAACCCACAAAAAATGCAAAAAAACCCACAAAAAAATGCAAAAAAACCCACAAAAAAATGCAAAAAAACCCACAAAAAAAATGCAAAAAAAATGCAAAAAAAAACACAAAAAATGCAAAAAAAAATGCAAAAAAAAGCAAAAAAACCCACAAAAAATGCAAAAAAAAATGCAAAAAAAATGCAAAAAAAATGCAAAAAAAACACAAAAAATGCAAAAAAAATGCAAAAAACCCCACAAAAAATGCAAAAAAAATGCAAAAAAAATGCAAAAAAAATGCAAAAAACCCCACAAAAAATGCAAAAAAAAATGCAAAAAAAATGCAAAAAAAAAATGCAAAAAAAAACACAAAAAATGCAAAAAAAAATGCAAAAAAAAAGCAAAAAAACCCACAAAAAATGCAAAAAAACCCACAAAAAAATGCAAAAAAACCCACAAAAAAATGCAAAAAAACCCACAAAAAAAATGCAAAAAAAATGCAAAAAAAAAAACACAAAAAATGCAAAAAAAAATGCAAAAAAAGCAAAAAAACCCACAAAAAATGCAAAAAAAAATGCAAAAAAAAATGCAAAAAAAATGCAAAAAAAACACAAAAAATGCAAAAAAATGCAAAAAAAAACCACAAAAAATGCAAAAAAAATGCAAAAAAAAAACAAAAAATGCAAAAAAAAATGCAAAAAAAATGCAAAAAAACCCACAAAAAATGCAAAAAAATGCAAAAAACCCCACAAAAAATGTAAAAAAAAATGCAAAAAAACCCACAAAAAAATGCAAAAAAAAATGCAAAAAAACACAAAAAAAATGCAAAAAAAATGCAAAAAACCCCACAAAAAATGCAAAAAAAATGCAAAAAAACCCACAAAAAATGCAAAAAAAATGCAAAAAACCCCACAAAAAATGCAAAAAAAATGCAAAAAAATGCAAAAAAAATGCAAAAAACCCCACAAAAAATGCAAAAAAAAATGCAAAAAAAATGCAAAAAAAAAATGCAAAAAAAACACAAAAAATGCAAAAAAAAATGCAAAAAAAAAGCAAAAAAACCCACAAAAAATGCAAAAAAACCCACAAAAAAATGCAAAAAAACCCACAAAAAAATGCAAAAAAACCCACAAAAAAAATGCAAAAAAAATGCAAAAAAAAAAACACAAAAAATGCAAAAAAAAATGCAAAAAAAGCAAAAAAACCCACAAAAAATGCAAAAAAAAATGCAAAAAAAAATGCAAAAAAAATGCAAAAAAAACACAAAAAATGCAAAAAAAATGCAAAAAAAACCCACAAAAAATGCAAAAAAAATGCAAAAAAAAAACAAAAAATGCAAAAAAAAATGCAAAAAAAAATGCAAAAAAACCCACAAAAAATGCAAAAAAATGCAAAAAACCCCACAAAAAATGTAAAAAAAAATGCAAAAAAACCCACAAAAAAATGCAAAAAAAACCCACAAAAAAATGCAAAAAAAATGCAAAAAAACCCACAAAAAAATGCAAAAAACCCCACAAAAAATGCAAAAAAAATGCAAAAAAAATGCAAAAAACCCCACAAAAAATGCAAAAAAATGCAAAAAAATGCAAAAAAACCCACAAAAAAATTCAAAAAAAAATGCAAAAAAAATGCAAAAAAAATGCAAAAAAAATGCAAAAAAATGCAAAAAACCCCACAAAAAAATGCAAAAAAAACACAAAAAAATGCAAAAAAACCCACAAAAAAATGCAAAAAAAATGCAAAAAAACCCACAAAAAAATGCAAAAAAACCCACAAAAAATGCAAAAAAAATGCAAAAAAAATGCAAAAAAAATGCAAAAAAAATGCAAAAAACCCCACAAAAAATGCAAAAAAATGCAAAAAAAATGCAAAAAAACCCACAAAAAAATTAAAAAAAAATGCAAAAAAATGCAAAAAAAATGCAAAAAAAAACACAAAAAATGCAAAAAAAAATGCAAAAAAACACAAAAAAAATGCAAAAAAAATGCAAAAAACCCCACAAAAAATGCAAAAAAAATGCAAAAAAACCCACAAAAAATGCAAAAAAAATGCAAAAAACCCCACAAAAAATGCAAAAAAAATGCAAAAAAAATGCAAAAAAAATGCAAAAAACCCAACAAAAAATGCAAAAAAAAATGCAAAAAAAATGCAAAAAAAAATGCAAAAAAAAACACAAAAAATGCAAAAAAAAATGCAAAAAAAAGCAAAAAAACCCACAAAAAATGCAAAAAAACCCACAAAAAAATGCAAAAAAACCCACAAAAAAATGCAAAAAAACCCACAAAAAAAATGCAAAAAAAATGCAAAAAAAAACACAAAAAATGCAAAAAAAAATGCAAAAAAAAGCAAAAAAACCCACAAAAAATGCAAAAAAAATGCAAAAAAAATGCAAAAAAAATGCAAAAAAAACACAAAAAATGCAAAAAAAACCCACAAAAAATGCAAAAAAAAATGCAAAAAAAAAGCAAAAAAACCCACAAAAAATGCAAAAAAACCCACAAAAAAATGCAAAAAAACCCACAAAAAAATGCAAAAAAACCCACAAAAAAAATGCAAAAAAAATGCAAAAAAAAAAACACAAAAAATGCAAAAAAAAATGCAAAAAAAGCAAAAAAACCCACAAAAAATGCAAAAAAAAATGCAAAAAAAAATGCAAAAAAAATGCAAAAAAAACACAAAAAATGCAAAAAAAATGCAAAAAAAACCCACAAAAAATGCAAAAAAAATGCAAAAAAAAAACAAAAAATGCAAAAAAAAATGCAAAAAAAAATGCAAAAAAACCCACAAAAAATGCAAAAAAATGCAAAAAACCCCACAAAAAATGTAAAAAAAAATGCAAAAAAACCCACAAAAAAATGCAAAAAAACCCACAAAAAAATGCAAAAAAAATGCAAAAAAACCCACAAAAAAATGCAAAAAACCCCACAAAAAATGCAAAAAAAATGCAAAAAAAATGCAAAAAACCCCACAAAAAATGCAAAAAAATGCAAAAAAATGCAAAAAAACCCACAAAAAAATTCAAAAAAAAATGCAAAAAAAATGCAAAAAAAATGCAAAAAAAATGCAAAAAAATGCAAAAAACCCCACAAAAAAATGCAAAAAAAACACAAAAAAATGCAAAAAAACCCACAAAAAAATGCAAAAAAAATGCAAAAAAACCCACAAAAAAATGCAAAAAAACCCACAAAAAATGCAAAAAAAATGCAAAAAAAATGCAAAAAAAATGCAAAAAAAATGCAAAAAACCCCACAAAAAATGCAAAAAAATGCAAAAAAAATGCAAAAAAACCCACAAAAAAATTAAAAAAAAATGCAAAAAAATGCAAAAAAAATGCAAAAAAAAACACAAAAAATGCAAAAAAAAATGCAAAAAAACACAAAAAAAATGCAAAAAAAATGCAAAAAACCCCACAAAAAATGCAAAAAAAATGCAAAAAAACCCACAAAAAATGCAAAAAAAATGCAAAAAACCCCACAAAAAATGCAAAAAAAATGCAAAAAAAATGCAAAAAAAATGCAAAAAACCCAACAAAAAATGCAAAAAAAAATGCAAAAAAAATGCAAAAAAAAATGCAAAAAAAAACACAAAAAATGCAAAAAAAAATGCAAAAAAAAGCAAAAAAACCCACAAAAAATGCAAAAAAACCCACAAAAAAATGCAAAAAAACCCACAAAAAAATGCAAAAAAACCCACAAAAAAAATGCAAAAAAAATGCAAAAAAAAACACAAAAAATGCAAAAAAAAATGCAAAAAAAAGCAAAAAAACCCACAAAAAATGCAAAAAAAATGCAAAAAAAATGCAAAAAAAATGCAAAAAAAACACAAAAAATGCAAAAAAAACCCACAAAAAATGCAAAAAAAAATGCAAAAAAAAAGCAAAAAAACCCACAAAAAATGCAAAAAAACCCACAAAAAAATGCAAAAAAACCCACAAAAAAATGCAAAAAAACCCACAAAAAAAATGCAATAAAAATGCAAAAAAAAACACAAAAAAATGCAAAAAAAAATGCAAAAAAAAGCAAAAAAACCCACAAAAAATGCAAAAAAAAATGCAAAAAAAATGCAAAAAAAATGCAAAAAAAACACAAAAAATGCAAAAAAAATGCAAAAAAAAAACACAAAAAATGCAAAAAAAATGCAAAAAAAAAACAAAAAATGCAAAAAAAAATGCAAAAAAACCCACAAAAAATGCAAAAAAAATGCAAAAAACCCCACAAAAAATGCAAAAAAAATGCAAAAAAAATGCAAAAAACCCCACAAAAAATGCAAAAAAAAATGCAAAAAAAATGCAAAAAAAAAATGCAAAAAAAAACACAAAAAATGCAAAAAAAAATGCAAAAAAAATGCAAAAAAAATGCAAAAAAAATGCAAAAAAATGCAAAAAAAATGCAAAAAACCCCACAAAAAATGCAAAAAAATGCAAAAAAAATGCAAAAAAACCCACAAAAAAATTAAAAAAAAATGCAAAAAAATGCAAAAAAAATGCAAAAAAAACCACAAAAAAATGCAAAAAAACCCACAAAAAATGCAAAAAAAATGCAAAAAAAATGCAAAAAAAATGCAAAAAAAATGCAAAAAACCCCACAAAAAATGCAAAAAAATGCAAAAAAAATGCAAAAAAACCCACAAAAAAATTAAAAAAAAATGCAAAAAAATGCAAAAAAAATGCAAAAAAAACCACAAAAAATGCAAAAAAAATGCAAAAAACCCCACAAAAAATGCAAAAAAAATGCAAAAAAAATGCAAAAAAAATGCAAAAAACCCCACAAAAAATGCAAAAAAAAATGCAAAAAAAATGCAAAAAAAAAATGCAAAAAAAAACACAAAAAATGCAAAAAAAAATGCAAAAAAAAAGCAAAAAAACCCACAAAAAATGCAAAAAAAACCACAAAAAAATGCAAAAAAACCCACAAAAAAATGCAAAAAAACCCACAAAAAAAAATGCAAAAAAAATGCAAAAAAAAAAACACAAAAAATGCAAAAAAAAATGCAAAAAAAGCAAAAAAACCCACAAAAAATGCAAAAAAAAATGCAAAAAAAAATGCAAAAAAAATGCAAAAAAAACACAAAAAATGCAAAAAAAAATGCAAAAAAAAACCACAAAAAATGCAAAAAAAATGCAAAAAAAAAACAAAAAATGCAAAAAAAAATGCAAAAAAAATGCAAAAAAACCCACAAAAAATGCAAAAAAATGCAAAAAACCCCACAAAAAATGTAAAAAAAAATGCAAAAAAACCCACAAAAAAATGCAAAAAAACCCACAAAAAAATGCAAAAAAAATGCAAAAAAACCCACAAAAAAATGCAAAAAACCCCACAAAAAATGCAAAAAAAATGCAAAAAAAATGCAAAAAACCCCACAAAAAATGCAAAAAAAATGCAAAAAAATGCAAAAAAACCCACAAAAAAATTCAAAAAAAAATGCAAAAAAAATGCAAAAAAAATGCAAAAAAAATGCAAAAAAATGCAAAAAACCCCACAAAAAAATGCAAAAAAAACACAAAAAAATGCAAAAAAACCCACAAAAAAATGCAAAAAAAAATGCAAAAAAACCCACAAAAAAATGCAAAAAAACCCACAAAAAATGCAAAAAAAATGCAAAAAAAATGCAAAAAAAATGCAAAAAAAATGCAAAAAACCCCACAAAAAATGCAAAAAAATGCAAAAAAAATGCAAAAAAACCCACAAAAAAATTAAAAAAAAATGCAAAAAAATGCAAAAAAAATGCAAAAAAAAACACAAAAAATGCAAAAAAAAATGCAAAAAAACACAAAAAAAATGCAAAAAAAATGCAAAAAACCCCACAAAAAATGCAAAAAAAATGCAAAAAAACCCACAAAAAATGCAAAAAAAATGCAAAAAACCCCACAAAAAATGCAAAAAAAATGCAAAAAAAATGCAAAAAAAATGCAAAAAACCCCACAAAAAATGCAAAAAAAAATGCAAAAAAAATGCAAAAAAAAATGCAAAAAAAAACACAAAAAATGCAAAAAAAATGCAAAAAAAAGCAAAAAAACCCACAAAAAATGCAAAAAAACCCACAAAAAAATGCAAAAAAACCCACAAAAAAATGCAAAAAAACCCACAAAAAAAATGCAAAAAAAATGCAAAAAAAAACACAAAAAATGCAAAAAAAAATGCAAAAAAAAGCAAAAAAACCCACAAAAAATGCAAAAAAAATGCAAAAAAAATGCAAAAAAAATGCAAAAAAAACACAAAAAATGCAAAAAAAAACCACAAAAAATGCAAAAAAAAATGCAAAAAAAAAGCAAAAAAACCCACAAAAAATGCAAAAAAACCCACAAAAAAATGCAAAAAAACCCACAAAAAAATGCAAAAAAACCCACAAAAAAAATGCAATAAAAATGCAAAAAAAAACACAAAAAAATGCAAAAAAAAATGCAAAAAAAAGCAAAAAAACCCACAAAAAATGCAAAAAAAAATGCAAAAAAAATGCAAAAAAACCCACAAAAAAATTAAAAAAAAATGCAAAAAAATGCAAAAAAAATGCAAAAAAAAACACAAAAAATGCAAAAAAAAATGCAAAAAAACACAAAAAAAATGCAAAAAAAATGCAAAAAACCCCACAAAAAATGCAAAAAAAATGCAAAAAAACCCACAAAAAATGCAAAAAAAATGCAAAAAACCCCACAAAAAATGCAAAAAAAATGCAAAAAAAATGCAAAAAAAATGCAAAAAACCCCACAAAAAATGCAAAAAAAAATGCAAAAAAAATGCAAAAAAAAATGCAAAAAAAAACACAAAAAATGCAAAAAAAAATGCAAAAAAAAGCAAAAAAACCCACAAAAAATGCAAAAAAACCCACAAAAAAATGCAAAAAAACCCACAAAAAAAATGCAAAAAAACCCACAAAAAAAATGCAAAAAAAATGCAAAAAAAACCACAAAAAATGCAAAAAAAAATGCAAAAAAAAGCAAAAAAACCCACAAAAAATGCAAAAAAAATGCAAAAAAAATGCAAAAAAAATGCAAAAAAAAACACAAAAAATGCAAAAAAAACCCACAAAAAATGCAAAAAAAAATGCAAAAAAAAAGCAAAAAAACCCACAAAAAATGCAAAAAAACCCACAAAAAAATGCAAAAAAACCCACAAAAAAATGCAAAAAAACCCAC
The DNA here is from genome assembly GCA_023566125.1 of Zingel zingel. Lineage (NCBI taxonomy): Eukaryota > Metazoa > Chordata > Actinopteri > Perciformes > Percidae > Zingel > Zingel zingel. Next base: position 29,336 of record JAKRKW010000247.1, read on the forward strand.
AAAAAAAATGCAATAAAAATGCAAAAAAAAACACAAAAAAATGCAAAAAAAAATGCAAAAAAAAGCAAAAAAACCCACAAAAAATGCAAAAAAAAATGCAAAAAAAATGCAAAAAAAATGCAAAAAAAACACAGAAAATGCAAAAAAAATGCAAAAAAAAAACACAAAAAATGCAAAAAAAATGCAAAAAAAAAACAAAAAATGCAAAAAAAAATGCAAAAAAACCCACAAAAAATGCAAAAAAAATGCAAAAAACCCCACAAAAAATGCAAAAAAAATGCAAAAAAAATGCAAAAAACCCCACAAAAAATGCAAAAAAAAATGCAAAAAAAATGCAAAAAAAAAATGCAAAAAAAAACACAAAAAATGCAAAAAAAAATGCAAAAAAAATGCAAAAAAAATGCAAAAAAAATGCAAAAAAATGCAAAAAAAATGCAAAAAACCCCACAAAAAATGCAAAAAAAATGCAAAAAAAATGCAAAAAAACCCACAAAAAAATTAAAAAAAATGCAAAAAAATGCAAAAAAAATGCAAAAAAACCCACAAAAAAATGCAAAAAAACCCACAAAAAATGCAAAAAAAATGCAAAAAAAATGCAAAAAAAATGCAAAAAAAATGCAAAAAACCCCACAAAAAATGCAAAAAAATGCAAAAAAAATGCAAAAAAACCCACAAAAAAATTAAAAAAAAATGCAAAAAAATGCAAAAAAAATGCAAAAAAAAACACAAAAAATGCAAAAAAAAATGCAAAAAAACCCACAAAAAATGCAAAAAAAATGCAAAAAACCCCACAAAAAATGCAAAAAAATGCAAAAAAAAATGCAAAAAAAATGCAAAAAACCCCACAAAAAATGCAAAAAAAAATGCAAAAAAAATGCAAAAAAAAATGCAAAAAAAAACACAAAAAATGCAAAAAAAAATGCAAAAAAAAGCAAAAAAACCCACAAAAAATGCAAAAAAACCCACAAAAAAATGCAAAAAAACCCACAAAAAAAATGCAAAAAAAACCACAAAAAAAATGCAAAAAAAATGCAAAAAAAAACACAAAAAATGCAAAAAAAAATGCAAAAAAAAGCAAAAAAACCCACAAAAAATGCAAAAAAAAAATGCAAAAAAAATGCAAAAAAAATGCAAAAAAAACACAAAAAATGCAAAAAAAAACCCACAAAAAATGCAAAAAAAAATGCAAAAAAAAAGCAAAAAAACCCACAAAAAATGCAAAAAAAACCCACAAAAAAATGCAAAAAAACCCACAAAAAAATGCAAAAAAACCCACAAAAAAAATGCAAAAAAAATGCAAAAAAAAACACAAAAAATGCAAAAAAAAATGCAAAAAAAAGCAAAAAAACCCACAAAAAATGCAAAAAAAAATGCAAAAAAAAATGCAAAAAAAATGCAAAAAAAACACAAAAATGCAAAAAAAATGCAAAAAAAAAACACAAAAAAATGCAAAAAAAATGCAAAAAAAAAACAAAAAATGCAAAAAAAAATGCAAAAAAAATGCAAAAAACCCCACAAAAAATGCAAAAAAATGCAAAAAACCCCACAAAAAATGTAAAAAAAAATGCAAAAAAACCCACAAAAAAATGCAAAAAAACCCACAAAAAAATGCAAAAAAAATGCAAAAAAACCCACAAAAAAATGCAAAAAACCCCACAAAAAATGCAAAAAAAATGCAAAAAAAATGCAAAAAACCCCACAAAAAATGCAAAAAAATGCAAAAAAATGCAAAAAAACCCACAAAAAAATTCAAAAAAAAATGCAAAAAAAATGCAAAAAAAACCACAAAAAATGCTAAAAAAAATGCAAAAAAACACAAAAAAATGCAAAAAAAATGCAAAAAAATCCACAAAAAATGCAAAAAAATGCAAAAAAAACCACAAAAAAATGCAAAAAAACCCACAAAAAATGCAAAAAAAAATGCAAAAAAATGCAAAAAAAAATGCAAAAAAAATGCAAAAAAAATGCAAAAAACCCCACAAAAAATGCAAAAAAAATGCAAAAAAACCCACAAAAAATGCAAAAAAAATGCAAAAAAAATGCAAAAAAAATGCAAAAAACCCCACAAAAAATGCAAAAAAAATGCAAAAAAACCCACAAAAAATGCAAAAAAACCCACAAAAAAATGCAAAAAAAATGCAAAAAAAAATGCAAAAAAAATGCAAAAAACCCCACAAAAAATGCAAAAAAAATGCAAAAAAAATGCAAAAAAACCCACAAAAAAAATGCAAAAAAAATGCAAAAAAAAATGCAAAAAAACCCACAAAAAAATTCAAAAAAAAATGCAAAAAAACCCACAAAAAATGCAAAAAAAATGCAAAAAAAACCACAAAAAATGCAAAAAAAATGCAAAAAAAAACAAAAAATGCAAAAAAAAAATGCAAAAAAAATGCAAAAAAACCCACAAAAAATGCAAAAAAAATGCAAAAAAACCCCACAAAAAATGTAAAAAAAATGCAAAAAAACCCACAAAAAATGCAAAAAAACCCACAAAAAAATGCAAAAAAACCCACAAAAAAACCCACAAAAAATGCAAAAAAACCCACAAAAAAATGCAAAAAAACCCACAAAAAATGCAAAAAAACCCACAAAAAAATGCAAAAAAACCCACAAAAAAACCCACAAAAAAAATGCAAACAAAATGCAAAAAAAAAATGCAAAAAAAAAAACAAAAAATGCAAAAAAAATGCAAAAAAAAATGCAAAAAAAATGCAAAAAAAACACAAAAAATGCAAAAAAAATGCAAAAAAAACCACAAAAAATGCAAAAAAAATGCAAAAAAAAAAACAAAAAATGCAAAAAAAAATGCAAAAAAAATGCAAAAAAACCCACAAAAAATGTAAAAAAAATGCAAAAAAACCCACAAAAAAAATGCAAACAAAATGCAAAAAAAAAAATGCAAAAAAAAAAAACAAAAAATGCAAAAAAAATGCAAAAAAAAATGCAAAAAAAATGCAAAAAAAACACAAAAAATGCAAAAAAAATGCAAAAAAAAACACAAAAAATGCAAAAAAAATGCAAAAAAAAAACAAAAAATGCAAAAAAAAATGTAAAAAAAATGCAAAAAAACCCACAAAAAATGCAAAAAAACCCACAAAAAAATGCAAAAAAACGCACAAAAAAATGCAAAAAAAAACACAAAAAATGCAAAAAAAAATGCAAAAAAACACAAAAAAAATGCAAAAAAAACCCACAAAAAATGCAAAAAAATGGAAAAAAACCCACAAAAAAATGCAAAAAAACCCACAAAAAATGCAAAAAAAATGCAAAAAAAATGCAAAAAAACCCACAAAAAATGCAAAAAAAATGCAAAAAAACCCACAAAAAAATTCAAAAAAAAAATGCAAAAAAACACAAAAAAATGCAAAAAAAACACAAAAAAAATGCAAAAAAACCCACAAAAAAATGCAAAAAAACACAAAAAAATGCAAAAAAACCCACAAAAAATGCAAAAAATATGCAAAAAAAAAGCAAAAAAAATGCAAAAAAAATGCAAAAAAACCCACAAAAAATGCAAAAAATATGCAAAAAAAACACAAAAAAAATGCAAAAAAAATGCAAAAAAACCCACAAAAAATGCAAAAAAAATGCAAAAAAACCCACAAAAAAATGCAAAAAAACCCACAAAAAAATGCAAAAAAAACACAAAAAAATGCAAAAAAAATGCAAAAAAACCCACAAAAAATGCAAAAAAACCCACAAAAAAATGCAAAAAACCCCACAAAAAATGCAAAAAAATGCAAAAAAATGCAAAAAAACCCACAAAAAAATTCAAAAAAAAATGCAAAAAAAATGCAAAAAAAATGCAAAAAAAATGCAAAAAAATGCAAAAAACCCCACAAAAAAATGCAAAAAAAACACAAAAAAATGCAAAAAAACCCACAAAAAAATGCAAAAAAAAATGCAAAAAAACCCACAAAAAAATGCAAAAAAACCCACAAAAAATGCAAAAAAAATGCAAAAAAAATGCAAAAAAAATGCAAAAAAAATGCAAAAAACCCCACAAAAAATGCAAAAAAATGCAAAAAAAATGCAAAAAAACCCACAAAAAAATTAAAAAAAAATGCAAAAAAATGCAAAAAAAATGCAAAAAAAAACACAAAAAATGCAAAAAAAAATGCAAAAAAACACAAAAAAAATGCAAAAAACCCCACAAAAAATGCAAAAAAAATGCAAAAAAACCCACAAAAAATGCAAAAAAAATGCAAAAAACCCCACAAAAAATGCAAAAAAAATGCAAAAAAAATGCAAAAAAAATGCAAAAAACCCCACAAAAAATGCAAAAAAAAATGCAAAAAAAATGCAAAAAAAAATGCAAAAAAAAACACAAAAAATGCAAAAAAAAATGCAAAAAAAAAGCAAAAAAACCCACAAAAAATGCAAAAAAACCCACAAAAAAATGCAAAAAACCCACAAAAAAATGCAAAAAAACCCACAAAAAAAATGCAAAAAAAATGCAAAAAAAAACACAAAAAATGCAAAAAAAAATGCAAAAAAAAGCAAAAAAAACCCACAAAAAATGCAAAAAAAATGCAAAAAAAATGCAAAAAAAATGCAAAAAAAACACAAAAAATGCAAAAAAAAACCACAAAAAATGCAAAAAAAAATGCAAAAAAAAAAGCAAAAAAACCCACAAAAAATGCAAAAAAACCCACAAAAAAATGCAAAAAAACCCACAAAAAAATGCAAAAAAACCCACAAAAAAAATGCAATAAAAATGCAAAAAAAAACACAAAAAAATGCAAAAAAAAATGCAAAAAAAAGCAAAAAAACCCACAAAAAATGCAAAAAAAAATGCAAAAAAAATGCAAAAAAAATGCAAAAAAAACACAAAAAATGCAAAAAAAATGCAAAAAAAAAACACAAAAAATGCAAAAAAAATGCAAAAAAAAAACAAAAAATGCAAAAAAAAATGCAAAAAAACCCACAAAAAATGCAAAAAAAATGCAAAAAACCCCACAAAAAATGCAAAAAAAATGCAAAAAAAATGCAAAAAACCCCACAAAAAATGCAAAAAAAAAATGCAAAAAAAATGCAAAAAAAAAATGCAAAAAAAAACACAAAAAATGCAAAAAAAATGCAAAAAAATGCAAAAAAAATGCAAAAAAAATGCAAAAAAATGCAAAAAAAATGCAAAAAACCCCACAAAAAATGCAAAAAAATGCAAAAAAAATGCAAAAAAACCCACAAAAAAAATTAAAAAAAAATGCAAAAAAATGCAAAAAAAATGCAAAAAAACCCACAAAAAAATGCAAAAAAAACCCACAAAAAATGCAAAAAAAATGCAAAAAAAATGCAAAAAAAATGCAAAAAAAATGCAAAAAACCCCACAAAAAATGCAAAAAAATGCAAAAAAAATGCAAAAAAACCCACAAAAAAATTAAAAAAAAATGCAAAAAAATGCAAAAAAAATGCAAAAAAAACCACAAAAAATGCAAAAAAAAATGCAAAAAAACCCACAAAAAATGCAAAAAAAATGCAAAAAACCCCACAAAAAATGCAAAAAAAATGCAAAAAAACCCACAAAAAATGCAAAAAAAATGCAAAAAACCCCACAAAAAATGCAAAAAAAATGCAAAAAAAATGCAAAAAACCCCACAAAAAATGCAAAAAAAATGCAAAAAAAATGCAAAAAAAAAATGCAAAAAAAAACACAAAAAATGCAAAAAAAAATGCAAAAAAAAAGCAAAAAAACCCACAAAAAATGCAAAAAAACCCACAAAAAAATGCAAAAAAAACCACAAAAAAATGCAAAAAAAACCCACAAAAAAAATGCAAAAAAAATGCAAAAAAAAAAACACAAAAAATGCAAAAAAAAATGCAAAAAAAGCAAAAAAAACCCACAAAAAATGCAAAAAAAAATGCAAAAAAAAATGCAAAAAAAAATGCAAAAAAAACACAAAAAATGCAAAAAAAATGCAAAAAAAACCCACAAAAAATGCAAAAAAAATGCAAAAAAAAAACAAAAAATGCAAAAAAAAAATGCAAAAAAAATGCAAAAAAACCCACAAAAAATGCAAAAAAATGCAAAAAACCCCACAAAAAATGTAAAAAAAAATGCAAAAAAACCCACAAAAAAATGCAAAAAACCCCACAAAAAATGCAAAAAAAATGCAAAAAAAATGCAAAAAACCCCACAAAAAATGCAAAAAAATGCAAAAAAATGCAAAAAAAACCCACAAAAAAATTCAAAAAAAAATGCAAAAAAAATGCAAAAAAAATGCAAAAAAAACACAAAAAAATGCAAAAAAAACCCACAAAAAAATGCAAAAAAAAATGCAAAAAAACCCACAAAAAAATGCAAAAAAACCCACAAAAAATGCAAAAAAATGCAAAAAAAATGCAAAAAAAATGCAAAAAAAATGCAAAAAACCCACAAAAAATGCAAAAAAATGCAAAAAAAAATGCAAAAAAACCCACAAAAAAATTAAAAAAAAATGCAAAAAAATGCAAAAAAAATGCAAAAAAAAACACAAAAAATGCAAAAAAAAATGCAAAAAAACACAAAAAAAATTCAAAAAAAATGCAAAAAACCCCACAAAAAATGCAAAAAAAATGCAAAAAAACCCACAAAAAATGCAAAAAAATGCAAAAAACCCCACAAAAAATGCAAAAAAAATGCAAAAAAAATGCAAAAAAAATGCAAAAAAACCCACAAAAAATGCAAAAAAAAATGCAAAAAAAATGCAAAAAAAAATGCAAAAAAAAACACAAAAAATGCAAAAAAAAATGCAAAAAAAAGCAAAAAAAACCCACAAAAAATGCAAAAAAAACCCACAAAAAAATGCAAAAAAACCCACAAAAAAATGCAAAAAAAATGCAAAAAAAAACACAAAAAATGCAAAAAAAAATGCAAAAAAAAGCAAAAAAACCCACAAAAAATGCAAAAAAAATGCAAAAAAAATGCAAAAAAAATGCAAAAAAAACACAAAAAATGCAAAAAAAAAACCACAAAAAATGCAAAAAAAAATGCAAAAAAAAACACAAAAAATGCAAAAAAAAATGCAAAAAAAAGCAAAAAAACCCACAAAAAATGCAAAAAAACCCACAAAAAAATGCAAAAAAACCCACAAAAAAATGCAAAAAAACCCACAAAAAAATGCAAAAAAAATGCAAAAAAAAACACAAAAAATGCAAAAAAAAATGCAAAAAAAAGCAAAAAAACCCACAAAAAATGCAAAAAAAATGCAAAAAAAAAGCAAAAAAACCCACAAAAAATGCAAAAAAACCCACAAAAAAATGCAAAAAAACCCACAAAAAAATGCAAAAAAACCCACAAAAAAAATGCAATAAAAATGCAAAAAAAAACACAAAAAAATGCAAAAAAAAATGCAAAAAAAAGCAAAAAAACCCACAAAAAATGCAAAAAAAAATGCAAAAAAAATGCAAAAAAAATGCAAAAAAAACACAGAAAATGCAAAAAAAATGCAAAAAAAAAACACAAAAAATGCAAAAAAAATGCAAAAAAAAAACAAAAAATGCAAAAAAAAATGCAAAAAAACCCACAAAAAATGCAAAAAAAATGCAAAAAACCCCACAAAAAATGCAAAAAAAATGCAAAAAAAATGCAAAAAACCCCACAAAAAATGCAAAAAAAAATGCAAAAAAAATGCAAAAAAAAAATGCAAAAAAAAACACAAAAAATGCAAAAAAACCCACAAAAAAATTAAAAAAAAATGCAAAAAAATGCAAAAAAAATGCAAAAAAACCCACAAAAAAATGCAAAAAAACCCACAAAAAATGCAAAAAAAATGCAAAAAAAATGCAAAAAAAATGCAAAAAAAATGCAAAAAACCCCACAAAAAATGCAAAAAAATGCAAAAAAAATGCAAAAAAACCCACAAAAAAATTAAAAAAAAATGCAAAAAAATGCAAAAAAAATGCAAAAAAAACCACAAAAAATGCAAAAAAAAATGCAAAAAAACCCACAAAAAATGCAAAAAAAATGCAAAAAACCCCACAAAAAATGCAAAAAAAATGCAAAAAAAATGCAAAAAAAATGCAAAAAACCCCACAAAAAATGCAAAAAAAAATGCAAAAAAAATGCAAAAAAAAATGCAAAAAAAACCACAAAAAATGCAAAAAAAAATGCAAAAAAAAGCAAAAAAACCCACAAAAAATGCAAAAAAACCCACAAAAAAATGCAAAAAAACCCACAAAAAAAATGCAAAAAAAACCACAAAAAAAATGCAAAAAAAATGCAAAAAAAAACACAAAAAATGCAAAAAAAAATGCAAAAAAAAGCAAAAAAACCCACAAAAAATGCAAAAAAACATGCAAAAAAAATGCAAAAAAAATGCAAAAAAAACACAAAAAATGCAAAAAAAACCCACAAAAAATGCAAAAAAAAATGCAAAAAAAAAGCAAAAAAACCCACAAAAAATGCAAAAAAACCCACAAAAAAAATGCAAAAAAAACCCACAAAAAAATGCAAAAAAACCCACAAAAAAAATGCAAAAAAAATGCAAAAAAAAACACAAAAAATGCAAAAAAAAATGCAAAAAAAAGCAAAAAAACCCACAAAAAATGCAAAAAAAAATGCAAAAAAAAATGCAAAAAAAATGCAAAAAAAACACAAAAAATGCAAAAAAAATGCAAAAAAAAAACACAAAAAATGCAAAAAAAATGCAAAAAAAAAACAAAAAATGCAAAAAAAAATGCAAAAAAAATGCAAAAAACCCCACAAAAAATGCAAAAAAATGCAAAAAACCCCACAAAAAATGTAAAAAAAAATGCAAAAAAACCCACAAAAAAATGCAAAAAAACCCACAAAAAAATGCAAAAAAAATGCAAAAAAACCCACAAAAAAATGCAAAAAACCCCACAAAAAATGCAAAAAAAATGCAAAAAAAATGCAAAAAACCCCACAAAAAATGCAAAAAAATGCAAAAAAATGCAAAAAAAACCCACAAAAAAATTCAAAAAAAAATGCAAAAAAAATGCAAAAAAAACCACAAAAAATGCTAAAAAAAATGCAAAAAAACACAAAAAAATGCAAAAAAAATGCAAAAAAAATCCACAAAAAATGCAAAAAAATGCAAAAAAACCCACAAAAAAATGCAAAAAAACCCACAAAAAATGCAAAAAAAAATGCAAAAAAATGCAAAAAAAAATGCAAAAAAAATGCAAAAAAAATGCAAAAAACCCCACAAAAAATGCAAAAAAAATGCAAAAAAACCCACAAAAAATGCAAAAAAAATGCAAAAAAAATGCAAAAAAAATGCAAAAAACCCCACAAAAAATGCAAAAAAAATGCAAAAAAACCCACAAAAAATGCAAAAAAACCCACAAAAAAATGCAAAAAAAATGCAAAAAAAATGCAAAAAAAATGCAAAAAACCCCACAAAAAATGCAAAAAAAATGCAAAAAAAATGCAAAAAAACCCACAAAAAAAATGCAAAAAAAATGCAAAAAAAAATGCAAAAAAACCCACAAAAAAATTCAAAAAAAAATGCAAAAAAACCCACAAAAAATGCAAAAAAAATGCAAAAAAACCACAAAAAATGCAAAAAAAATGCAAAAAAACCCACAAAAAAACCCACAAAAAATGCAAAAAAACCCACAAAAAAATGCAAAAAAACCCACAAAAAAACCCACAAAAAATGCAAAAAAACCCACAAAAAAATGCAAAAAAACCCACAAAAAAATGCAAAAAAACCCACAAAAAATGCAAAAAAACCCACAAAAAAATGCAAAAAAACCCACAAAAAAACCCACAAAAAAAAATGCAAACAAAATGCAAAAAAAAAATGCAAAAAAAAAAACAAAAAATGCAAAAAAAATGCAAAAAAAAATGCAAAAAAAATGCAAAAAAAACACAAAAAATGCAAAAAAAATGCAAAAAAAAACACAAAAAATGCAAAAAAAATGCAAAAAAAAAACAAAAAATGCAAAAAAAAATGCAAAAAAAATGCAAAAAAACCCACAAAAAATGTAAAAAAAATGCAAAAAAACCCACAAAAAAAATGCAAACAAAATGCAAAAAAAAAATGCAAAAAAAAAAACAAAAAATGCAAAAAAAATGCAAAAAAAAATGCAAAAAAAATGCAAAAAAAAACACAAAAAATGCAAAAAAAATGCAAAAAAAAACACAAAAAATGCAAAAAAAATGCAAAAAAAAAACAAAAAATGCAAAAAAAATGCAAAAAAAATGCAAAAAAACCACAAAAAATGTAAAAAAAAATGCAAAAAAACCCACAAAAAATGCAAAAAAACCCACCACAAAAAATGCAAAAAAACGCACAAAAAAATGCAAAAAAACCCACAAAAAAAAAGCAAAAAAAATGCAAAAAAAAATGCAAAAAAACCCACAAAAAATGCAAAAAAAATGCAAAAAAAATGCAAAAAAATGCAAAAAAAATGCAAAAAAACCCACAAAAAAATTCAAAAAAAAATGCAAAAAAAAATGCAAAAAAAATGCAAAAAAAAACACAAAAAATGCAAAAAAAAATGCAAAAAAACACAAA
>JAKRKW010000249.1:0-39647 GCA_023566125.1 Zingel zingel
TTGCATTTTTTTTGCATTTTTTTGTGGGTTTTTTTGCATTTTTTTTGCATTTTTTTGTGTTTTTTTTGCATTTTTTTGTGGGTTTTTTTGCTTTTTTTGTGGGTTTTTTTGCATTTTTTTTGCATTTTTTGTGGGTTTTTTTGCATTTTTTTTGCATTTTTTTTGCATTTTTTTTGCATTTTTTGTGGGTTTTTTTGCATTTTTTTGTGGGTTTTTTTGCATTTTTTGTGGGTTTTTTTTGCATTTTTTTTGCATTTTTTGTGGGGTTTTTTGCATTTTTTTTGCATTTTTTTTGCATTTTTTTTGCAATTTTTTTGCATTTTTTTTGCATTTTTTGTGGGTTTTTTTGCATTTTTTTTGCATTTTTTGTGGGGTTTTTTGCATTTTTTTTTTGCATTTTTTTTGCATTTTTTTGTGGGTTTTTTTGCATTTTTTTGCATTTTTTGTGGGTTTTTTTGCATTTTTTTTGCATTTTTTTGTGTTTTTTTGCATTTTTTTTTGCATTTTTTGTGTTTTTTTTTGCATTTTTTTTGCATTTTTTTTACATTTTTTTGTGGGTTTTTTTGCATTTTTTTTGCATTTTTTTGTGTTTTTTTTGCATTTTTTGTGGTTTTTTTTTGAATTTTTTTGTGGGTTTTTTTGCATTTTTTTTGCATTTTTTGTGGGGTTTTTTGCATTTTTTTTGCATTTTTTGCATTTTTTTTTGAATTTTTTTGTGGGTTTTTTTGCATTTTTTTGTGGGTTTTTTTGCATTTTTTTTGCATTTTTTGTGGGGTTTTTTGCATTTTTTGTGAGTTTTTTTGCATTTTTTTTGCATTTTTTTTGCATTTTTTGTGGGGTTTTTTGCATTTTTTTGTGGGTTTTTTTGCATTTTTTTTGCATTTTTTTGTGGTTTTTTTTGCATTTTTTTGTGGGTTTTTTTGCATTTTTTGTGGGTTTTTTTGCATTTTTTTTTGCATTTTTTTGTGGGTTTTTTTGCATTTTTTTTTGCATTTTTTTGTGTTTTTTTTGCATTTTTTTGTGGGTTTTTTTGCTTTTTTTGTGGGTTTTTTTGCATTTTTTTTGCATTTTTTGTGGGTTTTTTTGCATTTTTTTTGCATTTTTTTTGCATTTTTTTTGCATTTTTTGTGGGTTTTTTTTGTGGGTTTTTTTGCATTTTTTTGTGGGTTTTTTTGCATTTTTTGTGGTTTTTTTTGCATTTTTTTTGCATTTTTTGTGGGGTTTTTTGCATTTTTTTTGCATTTTTTTTGCATTTTTTTTGCAATTTTTTTGCATTTTTTTTGCATTTTTTGTGGGTTTTTTTGCATTTTTTTTGCATTTTTTGTGGGTTTTTTTGCATTTTTTTTGCATTTTTTTTTTGCATTTTTTTTGCATTTTTTTTGTGGGTTTTTTTGCATTTTTTTGTGGGTTTTTTTGCATTTTTTTGTGGGTTTTTTTGCATTTTTTGTGGGTTTTTTTGCATTTTTTTTGCATTTTTTTTGCATTTTTTGTGGGTTTTTTTGCATTTTTTTGTGGGTTTTTTTGCATTTTTTTGTGGGTTTTTTTGCATTTTTTGTGGGTTTTTTTGCATTTTTTTTGCATTTTTTTTGCATTTTTTTTGCAATTTTTTTGCATTTTTTTGCATTTTTTGTGGGTTTTTTTGCATTTTTTTGCATTTTTTGTGGGTTTTTTTGCATTTTTTTTGCATTTTTTGTGGGTTTTTTTGCATTTTTTTTGCATTTTTTGTGGGGTTTTTTGCATTTTTTTTGCATTTTTTTTGCATTTTTTTTGCATTTTTTGTGGGGTTTTTTGCATTTTTTTTGCATTTTTTTTGCATTTTTTTTGCATTTTTTGCATTTTTTTTTGCATTTTTTGTGGGTTTTTTTGCATTTTTTTGTGGGTTTTTTTGCATTTTTTTGCATTTTTTGTGGGTTTTTTTGCATTTTTTTTGCATTTTTTTTGTGTTTTTTTGCATTTTTTTTTGCATTTTTTGTGTTTTTTTTTGCATTTTTTTTGCATTTTTTTTGCATTTTTTTGTGGGTTTTTTTTGCATTTTTTTTGCATTTTTTTGTGTTTTTTTTGCATTTTTTTGTGGGTTTTTTTGCTTTTTTTGTGGGTTTTTTTGCATTTTTTTTGCATTTTTTGTGGATTTTTTTGCATTTTTTTTGCATTTTTTTTGCATTTTTTTTGCATTTTTTGTGGGTTTTTTTTATGGGTTTTTTTGCATTTTTTGTGGGTTTTTTTGCATTTTTTTGCATTTTTTTTGCATTTTTTGTGGGGTTTTTTGCATTTTTTTTGCATTTTTTTTTGCAATTTTTTTGCATTTTTTTTGCATTTTTTTTGTGGGTTTTTTTGCATTTTTTGTGGGTTTTTTTGCATTTTTTTTGCATTTTTTTTGCATTTTTTGTGGGGTTTTTTGCATTTTTTTTGCATTTTTTTTTGCAATTTTTTTGCATTTTTTTTGCATTTTTTGTGGGTTTTTTTGCATTTTTTTTGCATTTTTTGTGGGTTTTTTTGCATTTTTTTTGCATTTTTTTTTGCATTTTTTTTGCATTTTTTTTTTGCATTTTTTTGCATTTTTTTTGTGGGTTTTTTTGCATTTTTTTGTGGGTTTTTTTTGCATTTTTTTGTGGGTTTTTTTGCATTTTTTGTGGGTTTTTTTGCATTTTTTTTGCATTTTTTTTTGCATTTTTTGTGGGGTTTTTTGCATTTTTTTTGCATTTTTTTTGCAATTTTTTTGCATTTTTTTTGCATTTTTTGTGCGTTTTTTTGCATTTTTTTGCATTTTTTTGTGGGTTTTTTTGCATTTTTTTTGCATTTTTTGTGGGTTTTTTTGCATTTTTTTTGCATTTTTTGTGGGGTTTTTTGCATTTTTTTTGCATTTTTTTTTGCATTTTTTTTGCATTTTTTTTGCATTTTTTGTGGGGTTTTTTGCATTTTTTTTGCATTTTTTGTGGGGTTTTTTGTGCGTTTTTTTGCATTTTTTTGCATTTTTTGTGGGGTTTTTTGCATTTTTTGTGGGGTTTTTTGCATTTTTTTTGCATTTTTTTTGTGGGTTTTTTTGCATTTTTTGTGGGTTTTTTTGCATTTTTTTTGCATTTTTTTTGCATTTTTTTGCATTTTTTTTTGCATTTTTTGTGGGTTTTTTTGCATTTTTTTTGCATTTTTTTTGTTTTTTTGCATTTTATTTGTGGGTTTTTTTGCATTTTTTGTGGGTTTTTTTGCATTTTTTTTGCATTTTTTTTGCATTTTTTGTGGGGTTTTTTGCATTTTTTTTGCATTTTTTTTGCAATTTTTTTGCATTTTTTTTGCATTTTTTGTGGGTTTTTTTGCATTTTTTTTGCATTTTTTGTGGGTTTTTTTGCATTTTTTTTGCTTTTTTTTTTTGCATTTTTTTGCATTTTTTTTGTGGGTTTTTTTGCATTTTTTTGTGGGTTTTTTTGCATTTTTTTGCATTTTTTTTGCATTTTTTGTGGGGTTTTTTGCATTTTTTTTGCATTTTTTTTGCATTTTTTTTGCATTTTTTGTGGGTTTTTTTGCATTTTTTTTGCATTTTTTTTGCATTTTTTTTGCATTTTTTTTGCATTTTTTGTGCGTTTTTTTGCATTTTTTTGCATTTTTTGTGGGTTTTTTTGCATTTTTTTTGCATTTTTTGTGGGGTTTTTTGCATTTTTTTTGCATTTTTTTTGCATTTTTTTTGCATTTTTTTTGCATTTTTTTGCATTTTTTTTTGCATTTTTTGTGTTTTTGTGGGTTTTTTTGCATTTTTTTGTGGGTTTTTTTGCATTTTTTGCATTTTTTGTGGGTTTTTTTGCATTTTTTTTGCATTTTTTTTGTTTTTTTACATTTTTTTTTGCATTTTTTGTGTTTTTTTTTGCATTTTTTTTGCATTTTTTTGCATTTTTTTTTGAATTTATTTGTGGTTTTTTTTGCATTTTTTTTGCATTTTTTTTGCATTTTTTTTTGCATTTTTTTTGCATTTTTTTGTGGGTTTTTTTGCATTTTTTTTGTGGGTTTTTTGCATTTTTTTGTGGGCTTTTTTTGCATTTTTTGTGGGTTTTTTGCATTTTTTTTGCATTTTTTTTGCATTTTTTGTGGGGTTTTTTGCATTTTTTTTGCATTTTTTTTGCATTTTTTGTGGTTTTTTTTGCATTTTTTTTGCATTTTTTGTGTTTTTTTTGCATTTTTTTTGCATTTTTTTTTGCATTTTTTTTGCATTTTTTGTGGGTTTTTTTGCTTTTTTTTTTGAATTTTTTTGTGGGTTTTTTTGCATTTTTTTTGCATTTTTTGTGGGGTTTTTTGCATTTTTTGTGAGTTTTTTTGCATTTTTTTTGCATTTTTTTTGCATTTTTTGTGGGGTTTTTTGCATTTTTTTGTGGGTTTTTTTGCATTTTTTTTGCATTTTTTTGTGGTTTTTTTTGCATTTTTTTGTGGGTTTTTTTGCATTTTTTGTGGGTTTTTTTGCATTTTTTTTGCATTTTTTTGTGGGTTTTTTTGCATTTTTTTTTGCATTTTTTTGTGTTTTTTTTGCATTTTTTTGTGGGTTTTTTTGCTTTTTTTGTGGGTTTTTTTGCATTTTTTTTGCATTTTTTGTGGGTTTTTTTGCATTTTTTTTGCATTTTTTTGCATTTTTTTTGCATTTTTTGTGGGTTTTTTTTGTGGGTTTTTTTGCATTTTTTTGTGGGTTTTTTTGCATTTTTTGTGGTTTTTTTTTGCATTTTTTTTGCATTTTTTGTGGGGTTTTTTGCATTTTTTTTGCATTTTTTTTGCATTTTTTTTGCAATTTTTTTGCATTTTTTTTGCATTTTTTGTGGGTTTTTTTGCATTTTTTTTGCATTTTTTGTGGGTTTTTTTGCATTTTTTTTGCATTTTTTTTTTGCATTTTTTTTGCATTTTTTTTGTGGGTTTTTTTGCATTTTTTTGTGGGTTTTTTTGCATTTTTTTGTGGGTTTTTTTGCATTTTTTGTGGGTTTTTTGCATTTTTTTTTGCATTTTTTTTGCATTTTTTGTGGGTTTTTTTGCATTTTTTTGTGGGTTTTTTTGCATTTTTTTGTGGGTTTTTTTGCATTTTTTGTGGGTTTTTTTGCATTTTTTTTGCATTTTTTTTGCATTTTTTTTGCAATTTTTTTGCATTTTTTTGCATTTTTTGTGGTTTTTTTGCATTTTTTTGCATTTTTTGTGGGTTTTTTTGCATTTTTTTTGCATTTTTTGTGGGGTTTTTTGCATTTTTTGTGAGTTTTTTTGCATTTTTTTTGCATTTTTTTTGCATTTTTTGTGGGGTTTTTTGCATTTTTTTGTGGTTTTTTTGCATTTTTTTTGCATTTTTTGTGGTTTTTTTTGCATTTTTTTGTGGGTTTTTTTGCATTTTTTGTGGGTTTTTTTGCATTTTTTTTTGCATTTTTTTGTGGGTTTTTTTGCATTTTTTTTTGCATTTTTTTGTGTTTTTTTTGCATTTTTTTGTGGGTTTTTTTGCTTTTTTTGTGGGTTTTTTTGCATTTTTTTTGCATTTTTTGTGGGTTTTTTTGCATTTTTTTTGCATTTTTTTTGCATTTTTTTTGCATTTTTTGTGGGTTTTTTTTGTGGGTTTTTTTGCATTTTTTTGTGGGTTTTTTTGCATTTTTTGTGGTTTTTTTTGCATTTTTTTTGCATTTTTTGTGGGGTTTTTTGCATTTTTTTTGCATTTTTTTTGCATTTTTTTTGCAATTTTTTTGCATTTTTTTTGCATTTTTTGTGGGTTTTTTTGCATTTTTTTTGCATTTTTTGTGGGTTTTTTTGCATTTTTTTTGCATTTTTTTTTTGCATTTTTTTTGCATTTTTTTTGTGGGTTTTTTTGCATTTTTTTGTGGGTTTTTTTGCATTTTTTTGTGGTTTTTTTGCATTTTTTGTGGGTTTTTTTGCATTTTTTTTGCATTTTTTTTGCATTTTTTGTGGGTTTTTTTGCATTTTTTTGTGGGTTTTTTTGCATTTTTTGTGGGTTTTTTTGCATTTTTTGTGGGTTTTTTTGCATTTTTTTTGCATTTTTTTTTGCATTTTTTTTGCAATTTTTTTGCATTTTTTTGCATTTTTTGTGGGTTTTTTTGCATTTTTTTGCATTTTTTGTGGGTTTTTTTGCATTTTTTTTGCATTTTTTGTGGTTTTTTTGCATTTTTTTTGCATTTTTTGTGGGGTTTTTTGCATTTTTTTTGCATTTTTTTTGCATTTTTTTTGCATTTTTTGTGGGGTTTTTTGCATTTTTTTTGCATTTTTTTTGCATTTTTTTTGCATTTTTTGCATTTTTTTTTGCATTTTTTGTGGGTTTTTTTGCATTTTTTTGTGGGTTTTTTTGCATTTTTTTGCATTTTTTGTGGGTTTTTTTGCATTTTTTTTGCATTTTTTTTGTGTTTTTTTGCATTTTTTTTTGCATTTTTTGTGTTTTTTTTTGCATTTTTTTTGCATTTTTTTTGCATTTTTTTGTGGGTTTTTTTGCATTTTTTTTGCATTTTTTTGTGTTTTTTTTGCATTTTTTTGTGGGTTTTTTTGCTTTTTTTGTGGGTTTTTTGCATTTTTTTTGCATTTTTTGTGGATTTTTTTGCATTTTTTTTGCATTTTTTTTGCATTTTTTTTGCATTTTTTGTGGGTTTTTTTTATGGGTTTTTTTGCATTTTTTGTGGGTTTTTTTGCATTTTTTTTGCATTTTTTTTGCATTTTTTGTGGGGTTTTTTGCATTTTTTTTGCATTTTTTTTTGCAATTTTTTTGCATTTTTTTTGCATTTTTTTTGTGGGTTTTTTTGCATTTTTTGTGGGTTTTTTTGCATTTTTTTTGCATTTTTTTTGCATTTTTTGTGGGGTTTTTTGCATTTTTTTTGCATTTTTTTTTGCAATTTTTTTGCATTTTTTTTGCATTTTTTGTGGGTTTTTTTGCATTTTTTTTGCATTTTTTGTGGGTTTTTTTGCATTTTTTTTGCATTTTTTTTTGCATTTTTTTTGCATTTTTTTTTTGCATTTTTTTGCATTTTTTTTGTGGGTTTTTTTGCATTTTTTTGTGGGTTTTTTTGCATTTTTTTGTGGGTTTTTTTGCATTTTTTGTGGGTTTTTTTGCATTTTTTTTGCATTTTTTTTGCATTTTTTGTGGGGTTTTTTGCATTTTTTTTGCATTTTTTTTGCAATTTTTTTGCATTTTTTTTGCATTTTTTGTGCGTTTTTTTGCATTTTTTTGCATTTTTTTGTGGGTTTTTTTGCATTTTTTTTGCATTTTTTGTGGGTTTTTTTTGCATTTTTTTTGCATTTTTTGTGGGGTTTTTTGCATTTTTTTTGCATTTTTTTTGCATTTTTTTTGCATTTTTTGTGGGGTTTTTTGCATTTTTTTTGCATTTTTTGTGGGGTTTTTTGTGCGTTTTTTTGCATTTTTTTGCATTTTTTGTGGGGTTTTTTGCATTTTTTTTGCATTTTTTGTGGGGTTTTTTGCATTTTTTTTGCATTTTTTTTGTGGGTTTTTTTGCATTTTTTGTGGGTTTTTTTGCATTTTTTTTGCATTTTTTTTGCATTTTTTTGCATTTTTTTTTGCATTTTTTGTGGGTTTTTTTGCATTTTTTTTGCATTTTTTTTGTTTTTTTGCATTTTATTTGTGGGTTTTTTTGCATTTTTTGTGGGTTTTTTTGCATTTTTTTTTGCATTTTTTTTGCATTTTTTGTGGGGTTTTTTGCATTTTTTTGCATTTTTTTTGCAATTTTTTTGCATTTTTTTTGCATTTTTTGTGGGTTTTTTTGCATTTTTTTTGCATTTTTTGTGGGTTTTTTTGCATTTTTTTTGCTTTTTTTTTTTGCATTTTTTTGCATTTTTTTTGTGGGTTTTTTTGCATTTTTTTGTGGGTTTTTTTGCATTTTTTTGCATTTTTTTTGCATTTTTTGTGGGGTTTTTTGCATTTTTTTTGCATTTTTTTTGCATTTTTTTTGCATTTTTTGTGGGTTTTTTTGCATTTTTTTTGCATTTTTTTTGCATTTTTTGTGCGTTTTTTTGCATTTTTTTGCATTTTTTGTGGGTTTTTTTGCATTTTTTTTGCATTTTTTGTGGGGTTTTTTGCATTTTTTTTGCATTTTTTTTGCATTTTTTTTGCATTTTTTTGCATTTTTTTTTGCATTTTTTGTGGGTTTTTTTGCATTTTTTGTGGGTTTTTTTGCATTTTTTTGCATTTTTTGTGGGTTTTTTTGCATTTTTTTTGCATTTTTTTTGTTTTTTTACATTTTTTTTTGCATTTTTTGTGTTTTTTTTTGCATTTTTTTTGCATTTTTTTGCATTTTTTTTTGAATTTATTTGTGGTTTTTTTTGCATTTTTTTTGCATTTTTTTTGCATTTTTTTTTGCATTTTTTTTGCATTTTTTTTGTGGGTTTTTTTGCATTTTTTTTGTGGTTTTTTGCATTTTTTTGTGGGCTTTTTTTGCATTTTTTGTGGGTTTTTTTGCATTTTTTTTGCATTTTTTTTGCATTTTTTGTGGGGTTTTTTGCATTTTTTTTGCATTTTTTTTGCATTTTTTGTGGTTTTTTTTGCATTTTTTTTGCATTTTTTGTGTTTTTTTTGCATTTTTTTTGCATTTTTTTTTGCATTTTTTTTGCATTTTTTGTGGGTTTTTTGCTTTTTTTTTTGAATTTTTTTGTGGGTTTTTTTGCATTTTTTTTTGCATTTTTTGTGGGGTTTTTTGCATTTTTTGTGAGTTTTTTTGCATTTTTTTTGCATTTTTTTGTGTTTTTTTTGCATTTTTTTGTGGGTTTTTTTGCATTTTTTGTGGGTTTTTTTGCATTTTTTTTTGCATTTTTTTGTGTTTTTTTTGCATTTTTTTGTGGGTTTTTTTGCTTTTTTTTTGCATTTTTTTGTGGTTTTTTTTGCATTTTTTTGCATTTTTTGTGGGTTTTTTTGCATTTTTTTTGCATTTTTTTTGCAATTTTTTTGCATTTTTTTTGCATTTTTTGTGGGTTTTTTTGCATTTTTTTTGCATTTTTTGTGGGTTTTTTTGCATTTTTTTTTGCATTTTTTGTGGGTTTTTTTGCATTTTTTTTGCATTTTTTTTGCATTTTTTTTTGCATTTTTTTTGCATTTTTTTTGTGGGTTTTTTTGCATTTTTTTTGTGGGTTTTTTGCATTTTTTTGTGGGCTTTTTTTGCATTTTTTGTGGGTTTTTTTGCATTTTTTTTGCATTTTTTTTGCATTTTTTGTGGGGTTTTTTGCATTTTTTTTGCATTTTTTTTGCATTTTTTGTGGTTTTTTTTGCATTTTTTTTGCATTTTTTGTGTTTTTTTTGCATTTTTTTTGCATTTTTTTTTGCATTTTTTTTGCATTTTTTGTGGGTTTTTTTGCTTTTTTTTTTGAATTTTTTTGTGGGTTTTTTTTGCATTTTTTTTGCATTTTTTGTGGGGTTTTTTGCATTTTTTGTGAGTTTTTTTTGCATTTTTTTTGCATTTTTTTGTGTTTTTTTTGCATTTTTTTGTGGGTTTTTTTGCATTTTTTGTGGGTTTTTTTGCATTTTTTTTTGCATTTTTTTGTGTTTTTTTTTGCATTTTTTTGTGGGTTTTTTTGCTTTTTTTTTGCATTTTTTTGTGGTTTTTTTTGCATTTTTTTGCATTTTTTGTGGGTTTTTTTGCATTTTTTTTGCATTTTTTTTGCAATTTTTTTGCATTTTTTTTGCATTTTTTGTGGGTTTTTTTGCATTTTTTTTGCATTTTTTGTGGGTTTTTTTGCATTTTTTTTGCATTTTTTGTGGGTTTTTTTGCATTTTTTTTGCATTTTTTTTGCATTTTTTGTGGGTTTTTTTTGTGGGTTTTTTTGCATTTTTTTGTGGGTTTTTTTGCATTTTTTTGTGGGTTTTTTTGCATTTTTTGTGGGTTTTTTTGCATTTTTTTTTGCATTTTTTGTGGGGTTTTTTGCATTTTTTTTGCATTTTTTTTGCAATTTTTTTGCATTTTTTTTGCATTTTTTGTGGGTTTTTTTGCATTTTTTTTGCATTTTTTGTGGGTTTTTTTGCATTTTTTTTGCATTTTTTTTTTGCATTTTTTTTGCATTTTTTTTGTGGGTTTTTTTGCATTTTTTTGTGGGTTTTTTTGCATTTTTTTGTGGGTTTTTTTGCATTTTTTGTGGTTTTTTTTGCATTTTTTTTGCATTTTTTTTGCATTTTTTGTGGGTTTTTTTGCATTTTTTTGTGGGTTTTTTTGCATTTTTTTGTGGGTTTTTTTGCATTTTTTGTGGGTTTTTTTGCATTTTTTTTGCATTTTTTTGCATTTTTTTTGCAATTTTTTTGCATTTTTTTTGCATTTTTTGTGGGTTTTTTTGCATTTTTTTTGCATTTTTTGTGGGTTTTTTTGCATTTCTTTTGCATTTTTTGTGGGTTTTTTTGCATTTTTTTTGCATTTTTTGTGGGGTTTTTTGCATTTTTTTTTGCATTTTTTTTTGCATTTTTTGTGGGGTTTTTTGCATTTTTTTTTGCATTTTTTTTGCATTTTTTTTGCATTTTTTGCATTTTTTTTTGCATTTTTTGTGGGTTTTTTTGCATTTTTTTGTGGGTTTTTTTGCATTTTTTTGCATTTTTTGTGGGTTTTTTTGCATTTTTTTTGCATTTTTTTTGTGTTTTTTTTGCATTTTTTTTTGCATTTTTTGTGTTTTTTTTTGCATTTTTTTTGCATTTTTTTTGCATTTTTTTGTGGGTTTTTTTGCATTTTTTTGTGTTTTTTTTGCATTTTTTGTGGTTTTTTTTTGAATTTTTTTGTGGGTTTTTTTGCATTTTTTTTGCATTTTTTGTGGGGTTTTTTGCATTTTTTTTGCATTTTTTGTGGGTTTTTTTGCATTTTTTTTTGAATTTTTTTGTGGGTTTTTTTGCATTTTTTTGTGGGTTTTTTTGCATTTTTTTGCATTTTTTGTGGTTTTTTTTGCATTTTTTTTGCATTTTTTGTGTTTTTTTTGCATTTTTTTTGCATTTTTTTTTGCATTTTTTTTGCATTTTTTGTGGGTTTTTTTGCTTTTTTTTTTGAATTTTTTTGTGGGTTTTTTTGCATTTTTTTGCATTTTTTGTGGGGTTTTTTGCATTTTTTGTGAGTTTTTTTGCATTTTTTTTGCATTTTTTTTGCATTTTTTGTGGGGTTTTTTGCATTTTTTTGTGGGTTTTTTTGCATTTTTTTTGCATTTTTTTGTGTTTTTTTTGCATTTTTTTGTGGGTTTTTTTGCATTTTTTGTGGGTTTTTTTGCATTTTTTTTTGCATTTTTTTGTGTTTTTTTTGCATTTTTTTGTGGGTTTTTTTGCTTTTTTTTTGCATTTTTTTGTGGTTTTTTTTGCATTTTTTTGCATTTTTTGTGGGTTTTTTTTGCATTTTTTTTGCATTTTTTTTGCAATTTTTTTGCATTTTTTTTGCATTTTTTGTGGGTTTTTTTGCATTTTTTTTGCATTTTTTGTGGGTTTTTTTGCATTTTTTTTGCATTTTTTGTGGGTTTTTTTGCATTTTTTTTGCATTTTTTTTGCATTTTTTGTGGGTTTTTTTTGTGGGTTTTTTTGCATTTTTTTGTGGGTTTTTTTGCATTTTTTTGTGGGTTTTTTTGCATTTTTTGTGGGGTTTTTTTGCATTTTTTTTTGCATTTTTTGTGGGGTTTTTTGCATTTTTTTTGCATTTTTTTTGCAATTTTTTTGCATTTTTTTTGCATTTTTTGTGGGTTTTTTTGCATTTTTTTTGCATTTTTTGTGGGTTTTTTTGCATTTTTTTTGCATTTTTTTTTTGCATTTTTTTGTGGGTTTTTTTGCATTTTTTTGTGGGTTTTTTTTGCATTTTTTTGTGGGTTTTTTTGCATTTTTTGTGGTTTTTTTTGCATTTTTTTTGCATTTTTTTTGCATTTTTTGTGGGTTTTTTTGCATTTTTTTGTGGGTTTTTTTGCATTTTTTTGTGGGTTTTTTTGCATTTTTTGTGGGTTTTTTTGCATTTTTTTTGCATTTTTTTTGCATTTTTTTTGCAATTTTTTTGCATTTTTTTTGCATTTTTTGTGGGTTTTTTTGCATTTTTTTTGCATTTTTTGTGGGTTTTTTTGCATTTCTTTTGCATTTTTTGTGGGTTTTTTTGCATTTTTTTTGCATTTTTTGTGGGGTTTTTTGCATTTTTTTTGCATTTTTTTTTGCATTTTTTGTGGGGTTTTTTGCATTTTTTTTGCATTTTTTTTGCATTTTTTTTGCATTTTTTGCATTTTTTTTTGCATTTTTTGTGGGTTTTTTTGCATTTTTTTGTGGGTTTTTTTGCATTTTTTTGCATTTTTTGTGGGTTTTTTTGCATTTTTTTTGCATTTTTTTTGTGTTTTTTTGCATTTTTTTTTGCATTTTTTGTGTTTTTTTTTGCATTTTTTTTGCATTTTTTTTGCATTTTTTTGTGGGTTTTTTTGCATTTTTTTTGCATTTTTTTGTGTTTTTTTTGCATTTTTTGTGGTTTTTTTTTTAATTTTTTTGTGGGTTTTTTTGCATTTTTTTTGCATTTTTTGTGGGGTTTTTTGCATTTTTTTTGCATTTTTTGTGGGTTTTTTTGCATTTTTTTTTGAATTTTTTTGTGGGTTTTTTTGCATTTTTTTGTGGGTTTTTTTGCATTTTTTTGCATTTTTTGTGGGGTTTTTTGCATTTTTTGTGAGTTTTTTTGCATTTTTTTTGCATTTTTTTTGCATTTTTTGTGGGGTTTTTTGCATTTTTTTGTGGGTTTTTTTGCATTTTTTTTGCATTTTTTTGTGGTTTTTTTTGCATTTTTTTGTGGGTTTTTTTGCATTTTTTGTGGGTTTTTTTGCATTTTTTTTGCATTTTTTTGTGGGTTTTTTTGCATTTTTTTTGCATTTTTTTGTGTTTTTTTTGCATTTTTTTGTGGGTTTTTTTGCTTTTTTTGTGGTTTTTTTTGCATTTTTTTTGCATTTTTTGTGGGTTTTTTTGCATTTTTTTTGCATTTTTTTTGCATTTTTTGTGGGTTTTTTTTGTGGGTTTTTTTGCATTTTTTTGTGGGTTTTTTTTGCATTTTTTGTGGGTTTTTTTTGCATTTTTTTTGCATTTTTTGTGGGGTTTTTTGCATTTTTTTTGCATTTTTTTTGCATTTTTTGTGGGTTTTTTTGCATTTTTTTTGCATTTTTTGTGGGTTTTTTTGCATTTTTTTTGCATTTTTTTTTTGCATTTTTTTTGCATTTTTTTGTGGGTTTTTTTTGCATTTTTTTGCATTTTTTGTGGGGTTTTTTGCATTTTTTTTGCATTTTTTTTGTGTTTTTTTGCATTTTTTTTTGCATTTTTTGTGTTTTTTTTTGCATTTTTTTTGCATTTTTTTTACATTTTTTTGTGGGTTTTTTTGCATTTTTTTTGCATTTTTTTGTGTTTTTTTTGCATTTTTTGTGGTTTTTTTTTGAATTTTTTTGTGGGTTTTTTTGCATTTTTTTTGCATTTTTTGTGGGGTTTTTTGCATTTTTTTTGCATTTTTTGCATTTTTTTTTGAATTTTTTTGTGGGTTTTTTGCATTTTTTTGTGGGTTTTTTTGCATTTTTTTTGCATTTTTTGTGGGGTTTTTTGCATTTTTTGTGAGTTTTTTTGCATTTTTTTTGCATTTTTTTTGCATTTTTTGTGGGGTTTTTTGCATTTTTTTGTGGGTTTTTTTGCATTTTTTTTGCATTTTTTTGTGGTTTTTTTTGCATTTTTTTGTGGGTTTTTTTGCATTTTTTGTGGGTTTTTTTGCATTTTTTTTGCATTTTTTTGTGGGTTTTTTTGCATTTTTTTTTGCATTTTTTTGTGTTTTTTTTGCATTTTTTTGTGGGTTTTTTTGCTTTTTTTGTGGGTTTTTTTGCATTTTTTTTGCATTTTTTGTGGGTTTTTTTGCATTTTTTTTGCATTTTTTTTGCATTTTTTTTGCATTTTTTGTGGGTTTTTTTTGTGGGTTTTTTTGCATTTTTTTGTGGGTTTTTTTGCATTTTTTGTGGGTTTTTTTTGCATTTTTTTTGCATTTTTTGTGGGGTTTTTTGCATTTTTTTTGCATTTTTTTTGCATTTTTTTTGCAATTTTTTTGCATTTTTTTTGCATTTTTTGTGGGTTTTTTTGCATTTTTTTTGCATTTTTTGTGGGTTTTTTTGCATTTTTTTTGCATTTTTTTTTTGCATTTTTTTTGCATTTTTTTTGTGGGTTTTTTTGCATTTTTTTGTGGGTTTTTTTGCATTTTTTTGTGGGTTTTTTTGCATTTTTTGTGGGTTTTTTTGCATTTTTTTTGCATTTTTTTTGCATTTTTTGTGGGTTTTTTTGCATTTTTTTGTGGGTTTTTTTGCATTTTTTTGTGGGTTTTTTTGCATTTTTTGTGGGTTTTTTTGCATTTTTTTTGCATTTTTTTTGCATTTTTTTTGCAATTTTTTTGCATTTTTTTGCATTTTTTGTGGGTTTTTTTGCATTTTTTTTGCATTTTTTGTGGGTTTTTTTGCATTTTTTTTGCATTTTTTGTGGGTTTTTTTGCATTTTTTTTGCATTTTTTGTGGGGTTTTTTGCATTTTTTTTGCATTTTTTTTGCATTTTTTTTGCATTTTTTGTGGGGTTTTTTGCATTTTTTTTGCATTTTTTTTGCATTTTTTTTGCATTTTTTGCATTTTTTTTTGCATTTTTTGTGGGTTTTTTTGCATTTTTTTGTGGGTTTTTTTGCATTTTTTTGCATTTTTTGTGGGTTTTTTTGCATTTTTTTTGCATTTTTTTTGTGTTTTTTTGCATTTTTTTTTGCATTTTTTGTGTTTTTTTTTGCATTTTTTTTGCATTTTTTTTGCATTTTTTTGTGGGTTTTTTTGCATTTTTTTTGCATTTTTTTGTGTTTTTTTTGCATTTTTTTGTGGGTTTTTTTGCTTTTTTTGTGGGTTTTTTTGCATTTTTTTTGCATTTTTTTTGCATTTTTTGTGGGGTTTTTTGCATTTTTTTTGCATTTTTTTTTGCAATTTTTTTGCATTTTTTTTGCATTTTTTTTGTGGGTTTTTTTGCATTTTTTGTGGGTTTTTTTGCATTTTTTTTGCATTTTTTTTGCATTTTTTGTGGGGTTTTTTGCATTTTTTTTGCATTTTTTTTTGCAATTTTTTTGCATTTTTTTTGCATTTTTTGTGGGTTTTTTTGCATTTTTTTTGCATTTTTTGTGGGTTTTTTTGCATTTTTTTTGCATTTTTTTTTGCATTTTTTTTGCATTTTTTTTTTGCATTTTTTTGCATTTTTTTTGTGGGTTTTTTTGCATTTTTTTGTGGGTTTTTTTGCATTTTTTTGTGGGTTTTTTTGCATTTTTTGTGGGTTTTTTTGCATTTTTTTTGCATTTTTTTTGCATTTTTTGTGGGGTTTTTTGCATTTTTTTTGCATTTTTTTTGCATTTTTTTTGCAATTTTTTTGCATTTTTTTTGCATTTTTTGTGCGTTTTTTTGCATTTTTTTGCATTTTTTTTGTGTTTTTTTGCATTTTTTTTTGCATTTTTTGTGTTTTTTTTTGCATTTTTTTTGCATTTTTTTTGCATTTTTTTGTGGGTTTTTTTGCATTTTTTTTGCATTTTTTTGTGTTTTTTTTGCATTTTTTGTGGTTTTTTTTTGAATTTTTTTGTGGGTTTTTTTGCATTTTTTTTGCATTTTTTGTGGGGTTTTTTGCATTTTTTTTGCATTTTTTGTGGGTTTTTTTGCATTTTTTTTTGAATTTTTTTGTGGGTTTTTTTGCATTTTTTTGTGGGTTTTTTTGCATTTTTTTTGCATTTTTTGTGGGGTTTTTTGCATTTTTTGTGAGTTTTTTTGCATTTTTTTTGCATTTTTTTTGCATTTTTTGTGGGGTTTTTTGCATTTTTTTGTGGGTTTTTTTGCATTTTTTTTGCATTTTTTTGTGGTTTTTTTTGCATTTTTTTGTGGGTTTTTTTGCATTTTTTGTGGGTTTTTTTGCATTTTTTTTGCATTTTTTTGTGGGTTTTTTTGCATTTTTTTTGCATTTTTTTGTGTTTTTTTTGCATTTTTTTTGTGGGTTTTTTTGCTTTTTTTGTGGGTTTTTTTGCATTTTTTTTGCATTTTTTGTGGGTTTTTTTGCATTTTTTTTGCATTTTTTTTGCATTTTTTGTGGGTTTTTTTGCATTTTTTTTGCATTTTTTGTGGGTTTTTTTGCATTTTTTTTTTGCATTTTTTTTGCATTTTTTTGTGGGTTTTTTTGCATTTTTTTGCATTTTTTGTGGGTTTTTTTGCATTTTTTTTGCATTTTTTTTGTGTTTTTTTGCATTTTTTTTTGCATTTTTTGTGTTTTTTTTTGCATTTTTTTTGCATTTTTTTTACATTTTTTTGTGGGTTTTTTTGCATTTTTTTTGCATTTTTTTGTGTTTTTTTTGCATTTTTTGTGGTTTTTTTTTGAATTTTTTTGTGGGTTTTTTTGCATTTTTTTTGCATTTTTTGTGGGGTTTTTTGCATTTTTTTTGCATTTTTTGCATTTTTTTTTGAATTTTTTTGTGGGTTTTTTTGCATTTTTTTGTGGGTTTTTTTGCATTTTTTTTGCATTTTTTGTGGGGTTTTTTGCATTTTTTGTGAGTTTTTTTGCATTTTTTTTGCATTTTTTTTGCATTTTTTGTGGGGTTTTTTGCATTTTTTTGTGGGTTTTTTTGCATTTTTTTTGCATTTTTTTGTGGTTTTTTTTGCATTTTTTTGTGGGTTTTTTTGCATTTTTTGTGGGTTTTTTTGCATTTTTTTTTGCATTTTTTTGTGGGTTTTTTTGCATTTTTTTTTGCATTTTTTTGTGTTTTTTTTGCATTTTTTTGTGGGTTTTTTTGCTTTTTTTGTGGGTTTTTTTGCATTTTTTTTGCATTTTTTGTGGGTTTTTTTGCATTTTTTTTGCATTTTTTTTGCATTTTTTTTGCATTTTTTGTGGGTTTTTTTTGTGGGTTTTTTTGCATTTTTTTGTGGGTTTTTTTGCATTTTTTGTGGGTTTTTTTTGCATTTTTTTTGCATTTTTTGTGGGGTTTTTTGCATTTTTTTTGCATTTTTTTTGCATTTTTTTTGCATTTTTTTTTTTGCATTTTTTTTGCATTTTTTTTGTGGGTTTTTTTGCATTTTTTTGTGGGTTTTTTTGCATTTTTTTGTGGGTTTTTTTGCATTTTTTGTGGGTTTTTTTGCATTTTTTTTGCATTTTTTTTGCATTTTTTGTGGGTTTTTTTGCATTTTTTTGTGGGTTTTTTTGCATTTTTTTGTGGGTTTTTTTGCATTTTTTGTGGGTTTTTTTGCATTTTTTTTGCATTTTTTTTGCAATTTTTTTGCATTTTTTTGCATTTTTTGTGGGTTTTTTTGCATTTTTTTGCATTTTTTGTGGGTTTTTTTGCATTTTTTTTGCATTTTTTGTGGGTTTTTTTGCATTTTTTTTGCATTTTTTGTGGGGTTTTTTGCATTTTTTTTGCATTTTTTTTGCATTTTTTTTGCATTTTTTGTGGGGTTTTTTGCATTTTTTTTGCATTTTTTTTGCATTTTTTTTGCATTTTTTGCATTTTTTTTTGCATTTTTTGTGGGTTTTTTTGCATTTTTTTGTGGGTTTTTTTGCATTTTTTTGCATTTTTTGTGGGTTTTTTTGCATTTTTTTTGCATTTTTTTTGTGTTTTTTTGCATTTTTTTTTGCATTTTTTGTGTTTTTTTTTGCATTTTTTTTGCATTTTTTTTGCATTTTTTTGTGGGTTTTTTTGCATTTTTTTTGCATTTTTTTGTGTTTTTTTTGCATTTTTTTGTGGGTTTTTTTGCTTTTTTTGTGGGTTTTTTTGCATTTTTTTTGCATTTTTTGTGGATTTTTTTGCATTTTTTTTGCATTTTTTTTGCATTTTTTTTGCATTTTTTGTGGGTTTTTTTTATGGGTTTTTTTGCATTTTTTGTGGGTTTTTTTGCATTTTTTTTGCATTTTTTTTGCATTTTTTGTGGGGTTTTTTGCATTTTTTTTGCATTTTTTTTTGCAATTTTTTTGCATTTTTTTTGCATTTTTTTTGTGGGTTTTTTTGCATTTTTTGTGGGTTTTTTTGCATTTTTTTTGCATTTTTTTTGCATTTTTTGTGGGGTTTTTTGCATTTTTTTTGCATTTTTTTTTGCAATTTTTTTGCATTTTTTTTGCATTTTTTGTGGGTTTTTTTGCATTTTTTTTGCATTTTTTGTGGGTTTTTTTGCATTTTTTTTGCATTTTTTTTTGCATTTTTTTTGCATTTTTTTTTTGCATTTTTTTGCATTTTTTTGTGGGTTTTTTTGCATTTTTTTGTGGGGTTTTTTGCATTTTTTTGTGGGTTTTTTTGCATTTTTTGTGGGTTTTTTTGCATTTTTTTTGCATTTTTTTTGCATTTTTTGTGGGGTTTTTTGCATTTTTTTTGCATTTTTTTTGCATTTTTTTTGCAATTTTTTTGCATTTTTTTTGCATTTTTTGTGCGTTTTTTTGCATTTTTTTGCATTTTTTTGTGGGTTTTTTTGCATTTTTTTTGCATTTTTTGTGGGTTTTTTTGCATTTTTTTTGCATTTTTTGTGGTGTTTTTTGCATTTTTTTTGCATTTTTTTTGCATTTTTTTTGCATTTTTTTTGCATTTTTTGTGGGGTTTTTTGCATTTTTTTTGCATTTTTTGTGGGGTTTTTTGTGCGTTTTTTTGCATTTTTTTGCATTTTTTGTGGGGTTTTTTGCATTTTTTTTGCATTTTTTGTGGGGTTTTTTGCATTTTTTTTGCATTTTTTTTGTGGGTTTTTTTGCATTTTTTGTGGGTTTTTTTGCATTTTTTTTGCATTTTTTTTTGCATTTTTTGTGGGGTTTTTTGCATTTTTTTTGCATTTTTTTTGCATTTTTTTTGCAATTTTTTTGCATTTTTTTTGCATTTTTTGTGCGTTTTTTTGCATTTTTTTGCATTTTTTGTGGGTTTTTTTGCATTTTTTTTGCATTTTTTGTGGGTTTTTTTGCATTTTTTTTGCATTTTTTGTGGGGTTTTTTGCATTTTTTTTGCATTTTTTTGCATTTTTTGTGGGGTTTTTTGCATTTTTTTTGCATTTTTTGTGGGGTTTTTTGCATTTTTTTTGCATTTTTTTGCATTTTTTTTTGCATTTTTTGTGGGTTTTTTTGCATTTTTTTTGCATTTTTTTTGTTTTTTTGCATTTTATTTGTGGGTTTTTTTGCATTTTTTGTGGGTTTTTTTGCATTTTTTTTGCATTTTTTTTGCATTTTTTGTGGGGTTTTTTGCATTTTTTTTGCATTTTTTTTGCAATTTTTTTGCATTTTTTTTGCATTTTTTGTGGGTTTTTTTGCATTTTTTTTGCATTTTTTGTGGGTTTTTTTGCATTTTTTTTGCTTTTTTTTTTTGCATTTTTTTGCATTTTTTTTGTGGGTTTTTTTGCATTTTTTTGTGGGTTTTTTTGCATTTTTTTGCATTTTTTTTGCATTTTTTGTGGGGTTTTTTGCATTTTTTTTGCATTTTTTTTGCATTTTTTTTGCATTTTTTGTGGGTTTTTTTGCATTTTTTTTGCATTTTTTTTGCATTTTTTTTGCATTTTTTGTGCGTTTTTTTGCATTTTTTTGCATTTTTTGTGGGTTTTTTTGCATTTTTTTTGCATTTTTTGTGGGGTTTTTTGCATTTTTTTTGCATTTTTTTTGCATTTTTTTTGCATTTTTTTTGCATTTTTTTGCATTTTTTTTTGCATTTTTTGTGGGTTTTTTTGCATTTTTTTGTGGGTTTTTTTGCATTTTTTTGCATTTTTTGTGGGTTTTTTTGCATTTTTTTTGCATTTTTTTTGTTTTTTTACATTTTTTTTTGCATTTTTTGTGTTTTTTTTTGCATTTTTTTTGCATTTTTTTGCATTTTTTTTTGAATTTATTTGTGGTTTTTTTTGCATTTTTTTTGCATTTTTTTTGCATTTTTTTTTGCATTTTTTTTGCATTTTTTTTGTGGGTTTTTTTGCATTTTTTTTGTGGGTTTTTTGCATTTTTTTTTGGGCTTTTTTTGCATTTTTTGTGGGTTTTTTTGCATTTTTTTTGCATTTTTTTTGCATTTTTTGTGGGGTTTTTTGCATTTTTTTTGCATTTTTTTTGCATTTTTTGTGGTTTTTTTTGCATTTTTTTTGCATTTTTTGTGTTTTTTTTGCATTTTTTTTGCATTTTTTTTTGCATTTTTTTTGCATTTTTTGTGGGTTTTTTTGCTTTTTTTTTTGAATTTTTTTGTGGGTTTTTTTGCATTTTTTTTGCATTTTTTGTGGGGTTTTTTGCATTTTTTGTGAGTTTTTTTGCATTTTTTTTGCATTTTTTTTGCATTTTTTGTGGGGTTTTTTGCATTTTTTTGTGGGTTTTTTTTGCATTTTTTTTGCATTTTTTTGTGTTTTTTTTGCATTTTTTTGTGGGTTTTTTTGCATTTTTTGTGGGTTTTTTTGCATTTTTTTTGCATTTTTTTGTGGGTTTTTTTGCATTTTTTTGCATTTTTTGTGGGTTTTTTTGCATTTTTTTTGCATTTTTTTTGTTTTTTTACATTTTTTTTTGCATTTTTTGTGTTTTTTTTTGCATTTTTTTTGCATTTTTTTGCATTTTTTTTTGAATTTATTTGTGGGTTTTTTTGCATTTTTTTTGCATTTTTTTTGCATTTTTTTTTGCATTTTTTTTGCATTTTTTTTGTGGGTTTTTTTGCATTTTTTTTGTGGGTTTTTTGCATTTTTTTGTGGGCTTTTTTTGCATTTTTTGTGGGTTTTTTTGCATTTTTTTTGCATTTTTTTTTGCATTTTTTGTGGGGTTTTTTGCATTTTTTTTGCATTTTTTTTGCATTTTTTGTGGTTTTTTTTGCATTTTTTTTGCATTTTTTGTGTTTTTTTTGCATTTTTTTTGCATTTTTTTTTGCATTTTTTTTGCATTTTTTGTGGGTTTTTTTGCTTTTTTTTTTGAATTTTTTTGTGGGTTTTTTTGCATTTTTTTTGCATTTTTTGTGGGGTTTTTTGCATTTTTTGTGAGTTTTTTTGCATTTTTTTTGCATTTTTTTTGCATTTTTTGTGGGGTTTTTTGCATTTTTTTGTGGGTTTTTTTGCATTTTTTTTGCATTTTTTTGTGGTTTTTTTTGCATTTTTTTGTGGGTTTTTTTGCATTTTTTGTGGGTTTTTTTGCATTTTTTTTGCATTTTTTTGTGGGTTTTTTTGCATTTTTTTTGAATTTTTTGTGGGGTTTTTTGCATTTTTTTTGCATTTTTTTTGCATTTTTTTGCATTTTTTTTTGCATTTTTTGTGGGTTTTTTTGCATTTTTTTGTGGGTTTTTTTGCATTTTTTTGCATTTTTTGTGGGTTTTTTTGCATTTTTTTTGCATTTTTTTTGTTTTTTTGCATTTTTTTTTGCATTTTTTGTGGGTTTTTTTGCATTTTTTTTGCATTTTTTTTTGCATTTTTTGGTTTTTTTTTGCATTTTTTTTGCATTTTTTGTGGGTTTTTTTTGCATTTTTTTTTGCATTTTTTGTGTTTTTTTTGCATTTTTTTTTGCATTTTTTTTGCATTTTTTGTGGGTTTTTTTGCATTTTTTTGTGGGTTTTTTTGCATTTTTTTGTGTTTTTTTTTGCATTTTTTGTGGGTTTTTTTGCATTTTTTTTGCATTTTTTGTGGGGTTTTTTGCATTTTTTTTGCATTTTTTTTGCATTTTTTTTGCAATTTTTTTGCATTTTTTTTTGCATTTTTTGTGCGTTTTTTTGCATTTTTTTGCATTTTTTGTGGGTTTTTTTGCATTTTTTTTGCATTTTTTGTGGGTTTTTTTGCATTTTTTTTGCATTTTTTGTGGGGTTTTTTGCATTTTTTTTGCATTTTTTTTGCATTTTTTGTGGGGTTTTTTGCATTTTTTTTGCATTTTTTGTGGGGTTTTTTGCATTTTTTTTGCATTTTTTTTGCATTTTTTTTGCATTTTTTTGCATTTTTTTTTGCATTTTTTGTGGGTTTTTTTGCATTTTTTTTGCATTTTTTTTGTTTTTTTGCATTTTATTTGTGGGTTTTTTTGCATTTTTTTGTGGGTTTTTTTGCATTTTTTTTGCATTTTTTTTGCATTTTTTGTGGGGTTTTTTGCATTTTTTTTGCATTTTTTTTGCAATTTTTTTGCATTTTTTTTGCATTTTTTGTGGGTTTTTTTGCATTTTTTTTGCATTTTTTGTGGGTTTTTTTGCATTTTTTTTGCATTTTTTTTGCATTTTGTTTTTGCATTTTTTTGCATTTTTTTGTGGGTTTTTTTGCATTTTTTGTGGGTTTTTTTGCATTTTTTTGCATTTTTTTTGCATTTTTTGTGGGGTTTTTTGCATTTTTTTTGCATTTTTTTTGCATTTTTTGTGGGTTTTTTTGCATTTTTTTTGCATTTTTTTTGCATTTTTTTTGCATTTTTTGTGCGTTTTTTTGCATTTTTTTGCATTTTTTGTGGGTTTTTTTGCATTTTTTTTGCATTTTTTGTGGGGTTTTTTGCATTTTTTTTGCATTTTTTTTGCATTTTTTTTGCATTTTTTTGCATTTTTTTTTGCATTTTTTGTGGGTTTTTTTGCATTTTTTTGTGGGTTTTTTTGCATTTTTTTGCATTTTTTGTGGGTTTTTTTGCATTTTTTTTGCATTTTTTTTGTTTTTTTACATTTTTTTTTGCATTTTTTGTGTTTTTTTTTGCATTTTTTTTGCATTTTTTTGCATTTTTTTTTGAATTTATTTGTGGGTTTTTTTGCATTTTTTTTGCATTTTTTTTTGCATTTTTTTTGCATTTTTTTTGTGGGTTTTTTTGCATTTTTTTGTGGGTTTTTTGCATTTTTTTGTGGGCTTTTTTTGCATTTTTTGTGGGTTTTTTTGCATTTTTTTTGCATTTTTTGTGGGGTTTTTTGCATTTTTTTTGCATTTTTTTTGCATTTTTTGTGGTTTTTTTTGCATTTTTTTTGCATTTTTTGTGTTTTTTTTGCATTTTTTTTGCATTTTTTTTTGCATTTTTTTTGCATTTTTTGTGGGTTTTTTTGCTTTTTTTTTTGAATTTTTTTGTGGGTTTTTTTGCATTTTTTTTGCATTTTTTGTGGGGTTTTTTGCATTTTTTGTGAGTTTTTTTGCATTTTTTTTGCATTTTTTTTGCATTTTTTGTGGGGTTTTTTGCATTTTTTTGCATTTTTTTTGCATTTTTTTTGCATTTTTTTGCATTTTTTTTTGCATTTTTTGTGGGTTTTTTTGCATTTTTTTGTGGGTTTTTTTGCATTTTTTTGCATTTTTTGTGGGTTTTTTTGCATTTTTTTTGCATTTTTTTTGTTTTTTTGCATTTTTTTTTGCATTTTTTGTGTTTTTTTTTGCATTTTTTTGCATTTTTTTTTGAATTTATTTGTGGGTTTTTTTGCATTTTTTTTGCATTTTTTTTGCATTTTTTGTGGGTTTTTTTGCTTTTTTTTTTGAATTTTTTTGTGGGTTTTTTTGCATTTTTTTTGCATTTTTTGTGGGGTTTTTTGCATATTTTGTGAGTTTTTTTGCATTTTTTTTGCATTTTTTTTGCATTTTTTGTGGGGTTTTTTGCATTTTTTTGTGGGTTTTTTTGCATTTTTTTTGCATTTTTTTTGTGTTTTTTTTGCATTTTTTTGTGGTTTTTTTTGCATTTTTTTGTGGGTTTTTTTGCATTTTTTTTGAATTTTTTTGTGTTTTTTTTGCATTTTTTTGTGGGTTTTTTTGCTTTTTTTGTGGGTTTTTTTGCATTTTTTTTGCATTTTTGTGGGTTTTTTTGCATTTTTTTTGCATTTTTTTTGCATTTTTTGGTTTTTTTTTGCATTTTTTTTGCATTTTTTGTGGTTTTTTTTTGCATTTTTTTTTGCATTTTTTGTGTTTTTTTTGCATTTTTTTTTGCATTTTTTTTGCATTTTTTGTGGGTTTTTTTGCATTTTTTTGTGGGTTTTTTTGCATTTTTTTGTGGTTTTTTTTGCATTTTTTGTGGGTTTTTTTGCATTTTTTTTGCATTTTTTGTGGGGTTTTTTGCATTTTTTTTGCATTTTTTTTGCATTTTTTTTGCAATTTTTTTGCATTTTTTTTGCATTTTTTGTGCGTTTTTTTGCATTTTTTTGCATTTTTTGTGGGTTTTTTTGCATTTTTTTTGCATTTTTTGTGGGTTTTTTGCATTTTTTTTGCATTTTTTGTGGTGTTTTTTGCATTTTTTTTGCATTTTTTTTGCATTTTTTGTGGGGTTTTTTTGCATTTTTTTTGCATTTTTTGTGGGGTTTTTTGCATTTTTTTGCATTTTTTTTGCATTTTTTTTGTGGGTTTTTTTGCATTTTTTTGTGGGTTTTTTTGCATTTTTTGTGGGTTTTTTTGCATTTTTTTTGCATTTTTTTTGCATTTTTTGTGGGGTTTTTTGCATTTTTTTTGCATTTTTTTTGCAATTTTTTTGCATTTTTTTTGCATTTTTTGTGCGTTTTTTTGCATTTTTTTGCAGTTTTTGTGGGTTTTTTTGCATTTTTTTTGCATTTTTTGTGGTTTTTTTTGCATTTTTTTTGCATTTTTTGTGGGGTTTTTTGCATTTTTTTTGCATTTTTTTTGCATTTTTTGTGGGGTTTTTTGCATTTTTTTTGCATTTTTTTTGCATTTTTTTTGCATTTTTTGTGGGGTTTTTTGCATTTTTTTTGCATTTTTTGTGGGGTTTTTTGCATTTTTTTTGCATTTTTTTTGCATTTTTTTGCATTTTTTTTTGCATTTTTTGTGGGTTTTTTTGCATTTTTTGTGGTTTTTTTTGCATTTTTTTGCATTTTTTGTGGGTTTTTTTGCATTTTTTTTGCATTTTTTTTGTTTTTTTTGCATTTTTTTTTGCATTTTTTGTGTTTTTTTTTGCATTTTTTTTGCATTTTTTTGCATTTTTTTTTGCATTTTTTGTGTTTTTTTTTGCATTTTTTTGCATTTTTTTTTTAATTTATTTGTGGGTTTTTTTGCATTTTTTTTTGCATTTTTTTTGCATTTTTTGTGGGTTTTTTTGCTTTTTTTTTTGAATTTTTTTGTGGGTTTTTTTGCATTTTTTTTGCATTTTTTGTGGGGTTTTTTGCATTTTTTGTGAGTTTTTTTGCATTTTTTTTGCATTTTTTGTGGGGTTTTTTGCATTTTTTTGTGGGTTTTTTTGCATTTTTTTTGCATTTTTTTGTGGTTTTTTTTGCATTTTTTTGTGGTTTTTTTTGCATTTTTTTGTGGGTTTTTTTGCATTTTTTTTGAATTTTTTTGTGTTTTTTTTGCATTTTTTTGTGGGTTTTTTTGCATTTTTTTTGCATTTTTTTTTGCATTTTTTGGTTTTTTTTTGCATTTTTTTTGCATTTTTTGTGGGTTTTTTTTGCATTTTTTTTTTGCATTTTTTGTGTTTTTTTTGCATTTTTTTTTGCATTTTTTTTGCATTTTTTGTGGGTTTTTTTGCATTTTTTTGTGGGTTTTTTTGCATTTTTTTGCATTTTTTTTGCATTTTTTTTGCATTTTTTTTTTGCGTTTTTTTGCATTTTTTTTGTGGGTTTTTTTGCATTTTTTTGTGGGTTTTTTTGCATTTTTTTGCATTTTTTTTGCATTTTTTGTGGGGTTTTTTGCATTTTTTTTGCATTTTTTTTGCATTTTTTGTGGGTTTTTTTGCATTTTTTTTGCATTTTTTTTGCATTTTTTTTGCATTTTTTGTGCGTTTTTTTGCATTTTTTTGCATTTTTTGTGGGTTTTTTTGCATTTTTTTTGCATTTTTTGTGGGGTTTTTTGCATTTTTTTTGCATTTTTTTTGCATTTTTTTTGCATTTTTTTTGCATTTTTTTGCATTTTTTTTTGCATTTTTTGTGGGTTTTTTTGCATTTTTTTGTGGGTTTTTTTGCATTTTTTTGCATTTTTTGTGGGTTTTTTTGCATTTTTTTTGCATTTTTTTTGTTTTTTTACATTTTTTTTTGCATTTTTTGTGTTTTTTTTTGCATTTTTTTTGCATTTTTTTGCATTTTTTTTTGAATTTATTTGTGGGTTTTTTTGCATTTTTTTTGCATTTTTTTTGCATTTTTTTTTGCATTTTTTTTGCATTATTTTTGTGGGTTTTTTTGCATTTTTTTGTGGGTTTTTTGCATTTTTTTGTGGGCTTTTTTTGCATTTTTTGTGGGTTTTTTTGCATTTTTTTTGCATTTTTTTTGCATTTTTTGTGGGGTTTTTTGCATTTTTTTGCATTTTTTTTGCATTTTTTGTGTTTTTTTTTGCATTTTTTTTGCATTTTTTGTGTTTTTTTTGCATTTTTTTTGCATTTTTTTTTGCATTTTTTTTGCATTTTTTGTGGGTTTTTTTGCTTTTTTTTTTGAATTTTTTTGTGGGTTTTTTTGCATTTTTTTTGCATTTTTTGTGGGGTTTTTTGCATTTTTTGTGAGTTTTTTTGCATTTTTTTTGCATTTTTTTTGCATTTTTTGTGGGGTTTTTTGCATTTTTTTGTGGGTTTTTTTGCATTTTTTTTGCATTTTTTTGTGGTTTTTTTTGCATTTTTTTGTGGGTTTTTTTGCATTTTTTGTGGGTTTTTTTGCATTTTTTTTGCATTTTTTTGTGGGTTTTTTTGCATTTTTTTTGAATTTTTTGTGGGGTTTTTTGCATTTTTTTTGCATTTTTTTTGCATTTTTTTTGCATTTTTTTGCATTTTTTTTTGCATTTTTTGTGGGTTTTTTTGCATTTTTTTGTGGGTTTTTTTGCATTTTTTTGCATTTTTTGTGGGTTTTTTTGCATTTTTTTTGCATTTTTTTTGTTTTTTTGCATTTTTTTTTGCATTTTTTGTGTTTTTTTTTGCATTTTTTTGCATTTTTTTTTGAATTTATTTGTGGGTTTTTTTGCATTTTTTTTTGCATTTTTTTTGCATTTTTTGTGGGTTTTTTTGCTTTTTTTTTTGAATTTTTTTGTGGGTTTTTTTGCATTTTTTTTGCATTTTTTGTGGGGTTTTTTGCATTTTTTGTGAGTTTTTTTGCATTTTTTTTGCATTTTTTTTGCATTTTTTGTGGGGTTTTTTGCATTTTTTTGTGGGTTTTTTTGCATTTTTTTTGCATTTTTTTGTGGTTTTTTTTGCATTTTTTTGTGGTTTTTTTTGCATTTTTTTGTGGGTTTTTTTGCATTTTTTTTGAATTTTTTTGTGTTTTTTTTGCATTTTTTTGTGGGTTTTTTTGCTTTTTTTGTGGGTTTTTTTGCATTTTTTTTGCATTTTTTGTGGGTTTTTTTGCATTTTTTTTGCATTTTTTTTTGCATTTTTTGGTTTTTTTTTGCATTTTTTTTGCATTTTTTGTGGTTTTTTTTTGCATTTTTTTTTGCATTTTTTGTGTTTTTTTGCATTTTTTTTTGCATTTTTTTTGCATTTTTTGTGGGTTTTTTTGCATTTTTTTGTGGGTTTTTTTGCATTTTTTTGTGGTTTTTTTTTGCATTTTTTGTGGGTTTTTTTGCATTTTTTTTGCATTTTTTGTGCGTTTTTTTGCATTTTTTTGCATTTTTTGTGGGTTTTTTTGCATTTTTTTTGCATTTTTTGTGGGTTTTTTTGCATTTTTTTTGCATTTTTTGTGGTGTTTTTTGCATTTTTTTTGCATTTTTTTTGCATTTTTTGTGGGGTTTTTTGCATTTTTTTTGCATTTTTTGTGGGGTTTTTTGCATTTTTTTTGCATTTTTTTTGCATTTTTTTTGTGGGTTTTTTTGCATTTTTTTGTGGGTTTTTTTGCATTTTTTTGTGGGTTTTTTTGCATTTTTTGTGGGTTTTTTTGCATTTTTTTTGCATTTTTTTTGCATTTTTTGTGGGGTTTTTTGCATTTTTTTTGCATTTTTTGTGGGTTTTTTTTGCATTTTTTTTTGCATTTTTTGTGTTTTATTGCATTTTTTTTTGCATTTTTTTTGCATTTTTTGTGGGTTTTTTTGCATTTTTTTTGCATTTTTTTTTGCATTTTTTGGTTTTTTTTTGCATTTTTTTTGCATTTTTTGTGGTTTTTTTTTGCATTTTTTTTTGCATTTTTTGTGTTTTTTTGCATTTTTTTTTGCATTTTTTTTGCATTTTTTGTGGGTTTTTTTGCATTTTTTTGTGGGTTTTTTTGCATTTTTTTGTGGTTTTTTTTGCATTTTTTGTGGGTTTTTTTGCATTTTTTTTGCATTTTTTTTTGCATTTTTTGTGCGTTTTTTTGCATTTTTTTGCATTTTTTGTGGGTTTTTTTGCATTTTTTTTGCATTTTTTGTGGGTTTTTTTGCATTTTTTTTGCATTTTTTGTGGTGTTTTTTGCATTTTTTTTGCATTTTTTTTGCATTTTTTGTGGGGTTTTTTGCATTTTTTTTGCATTTTTTGTGGGGTTTTTTGCATTTTTTTTGCATTTTTTGTGGGGTTTTTTGCATTTTTTTTGCATTTTTTGTGGGGTTTTTTGCATTTTTTTTGCATTTTTTTTGCATTTTTTTTGTGGGTTTTTTTGCATTTTTTTGTGGGTTTTTTTGCATTTTTTTGTGGGTTTTTTTGCATTTTTTGTGGGTTTTTTTGCATTTTTTTTGCATTTTTTTTGCATTTTTTGTGGGGTTTTTTGCATTTTTTTTGCATTTTTTTTGCATTTTTTTTGCAATTTTTTTGCATTTTTTTTGCATTTTTTGTGCGTTTTTTTGCATTTTTTTGCAGTTTTTGTGGGTTTTTTTGCATTTTTTTTGCATTTTTTGTGGTTTTTTTTGCATTTTTTTTGCATTTTTTGTGGGGTTTTTTGCATTTTTTTTGCATTTTTTTTGCATTTTTTTTGCATTTTTTGTGGGGTTTTTTGCATTTTTTTGCATTTTTTGTGGGGTTTTTTGCATTTTTTTTGCATTTTTTTTGCATTTTTTTTGTGGGTTTTTTTGCATTTTTTTTGTGGGTTTTTTTGCATTTTTTGTGGGTTTTTTTGCATTTTTTGTGGGTTTTTTTGCATTTTTTTTGCATTTTTTTTGCATTTTTTGTGGGGTTTTTTGCATTTTTTTTGCATTTTTTTTGCATTTTTTTTGCATTTTTTGTGGGGTTTTTTGCATTTTTTTTGCATTTTTTGTGGGGTTTTTTGCATTTTTTTTGCAATTTTTTTTGCATTTTTTTGCATTTTTTTTTGCATTTTTTGTGGGTTTTTTTGCATTTTTTGTGGTTTTTTTTGCATTTTTTTGCATTTTTTGTGGGTTTTTTTGCATTTTTTTTGCATTTTTTTTGTTTTTTTGCATTTTTTTTTGCATTTTTTGTGTTTTTTTTTGCATTTTTTTTGCATTTTTTGTGGGTTTTTTTGCATTTTTTGTGGTTTTTTTTGCATTTTTTTGCATTTTTTGTGGGTTTTTTTGCATTTTTTTGCATTTTTTTTGTTTTTTTTGCATTTTTTTTTGCATTTTTTGTGTTTTTTTTTGCATTTTTTTTGCATTTTTTTGCATTTTTTTTGAATTTATTTGTGGGTTTTTTTGCATTTTTTTTGCATTTTTTTTGCATTTTTTGTGGGTTTTTTTGCTTTTTTTTTGCATTTTTTTTTGCATTTTTTGTGTTTTTTTTGCATTTTTTTTTTGCATTTTTTTTGCATTTTTTTTGTGGGTTTTTTTGCATTTTTTTGTGGGTTTTTTTTGCATTTTTTTGCATTTTTTTTGCATTTTTTATGGGGTTTTTTGCATTTTTTTTGCATTTTTTTTGCATTTTTTGTGGTTTTTTTTGCATTTTTTTTGCATTTTTTGTGTTTTTTTGCATTTTTTTTTGCATTTTTTTTTTGCATTTTTTTTGCATTTTTTGTGGGTTTTTTTGCTTTTTTTTTGAATTTTTTTGTGGGTTTTTTTGCATTTTTTGTGGGTTTTTTTGCATTTTTTTTTGAATTTTTTTGTGGGTTTTTTTGCATTTTTGTTGCATTTTTTGCATTTTTTTTTGCATTTTTTGTGGGTTTTTTTGCATTTTTTTTGCATTTTTTTTTGCATTTTTTTTGCATTTTTGTGGGTTTTTTGCTTTTTTTTTTGAATTTTTTTGTGGGTTTTTTTGCATTTTTTTTTTGCATTTTTTGTGGGGTTTTTTGCATTTTTTGTGAGTTTTTTTGCATTTTTTTTGCATTTTTTTTGCATTTTTTGTGGGTTTTTTGCATTTTTTTGTGGGTTTTTTTGCATTTTTTTTGCATTTTTTTGTGGTTTTTTTTGCATTTTTTTGTGGGTTTTTTTGCATTTTTTGTGGGTTTTTTTGCATTTTTTTTGCATTTTTTTGTGGGTTTTTTTGCATTTTTTTTGAATTTTTTGTGGGGTTTTTGCATTTTTTTTGCATTTTTTTTGCATTTTTTTTGCATTTTTTTGCATTTTTTTTTGCATTTTTTGTGGGTTTTTTTGCATTTTTTTGTGGGTTTTTTTGCATTTTTTTGCATTTTTTGTGGGTTTTTTTGCATTTTTTTTGCATTTTTTTTGTTTTTTTTGCATTTTTTTTTTGCATTTTTTGTGTTTTTTTTGCATTTTTTTGCATTTTTTTTTGAATTTATTTGTGGGTTTTTTGCATTTTTTTTTTGCATTTTTTTTGCATTTTTTGTGGGTTTTTTTGCTTTTTTTTTTGAATTTTTTTGTGGGTTTTTTTGCATTTTTTTTGCATTTTTTGTGGGGTTTTTTGCATTTTTTGTGAGTTTTTTTGCATTTTTTTTGCATTTTTTTGCATTTTTTGTGGGGTTTTTTGCATTTTTTTGTGGGTTTTTTTGCATTTTTTTTGCATTTTTTTGTGGTTTTTTTTGCATTTTTTTGTGGTTTTTTTTGCATTTTTTTGTGGGTTTTTTTGCATTTTTTTTGAATTTTTTTGTGTTTTTTTTGCATTTTTTTGTGGGTTTTTTTGCTTTTTTTGTGGGGTTTTTTTGCATTTTTTTTGCATTTTTGTGGGTTTTTTTGCATTTTTTTTGCATTTTTTTTTGCATTTTTTGGTTTTTTTTTGCATTTTTTTTGCATTTTTTGTGTTTTTTTTTTGCATTTTTTTTGCATTTTTTGTGTTTTTTTTGCATTTTTTTTTGCATTTTTTTGTGGGTTTTTTTGCATTTTTTTGTGGTTTTTTTTGCATTTTTTGTGGGTTTTTTTGCATTTTTTTTGCATTTTTTGTGGGGTTTTTTGCATTTTTTTTGCATTTTTTTTGCATTTTTTTTGCAATTTTTTTGCATTTTTTTTGCATTTTTTGTGCGTTTTTTTGCATTTTTTTGCATTTTTTGTGGGTTTTTTTGCATTTTTTTTGCATTTTTTGTGGGGTTTTTTGCATTTTTTTGCATTTTTTTTGCATTTTTTTTGTGGGTTTTTTTGCATTTTTTTGTGGGTTTTTTTGCATTTTTTGTGGGTTTTTTTGCATTTTTTTTGCATTTTTTTTGCATTTTTTGTGGGGTTTTTTGCATTTTTTTTGCATTTTTTTTGCAATTTTTTTGCATTTTTTTTGCATTTTTTGTGCGTTTTTTTGCATTTTTTTGCAGTTTTTGTGGGTTTTTTTGCATTTTTTTTGCATTTTTTGTGGTTTTTTTTGCATTTTTTTTGCATTTTTTGTGGGGTTTTTTGCATTTTTTTTGAATTTTTTGTGGGGTTTTTTGCATTTTTTTTGCATTTTTTTTGCATTTTTTTTGCATTTTTTTGCATTTTTTTTTGCATTTTTTGTGGGTTTTTTTGCATTTTTTTGTGGGTTTTTTTGCATTTTTTTGCATTTTTTGTGGGTTTTTTTGCATTTTTTTTGCATTTTTTTTGTTTTTTTGCATTTTTTTTTGCATTTTTTGTGTTTTTTTTTGCATTTTTTTGCATTTTTTTTTGAATTTATTTGTGGGTTTTTTTGCATTTTTTTTGCATTTTTTTTGCATTTTTTGTGGGTTTTTTTGCTTTTTTTTTTGAATTTTTTTGTGGGTTTTTTTGCATTTTTTTTGCATTTTTTGTGGGGTTTTTTGCATTTTTTGTGAGTTTTTTTGCATTTTTTTTGCATTTTTTTTGCATTTTTTGTGGGGTTTTTTGCATTTTTTTGTGGGTTTTTTTGCATTTTTTTTGCATTTTTTTGTGGTTTTTTTTGCATTTTTTTGTGGTTTTTTTTGCATTTTTTTGTGGGTTTTTTTGCATTTTTTTTGAATTTTTTTGTGTTTTTTTTGCATTTTTTTGTGGGTTTTTTTGCTTTTTTGTGGGTTTTTTTGCATTTTTTTTGCATTTTTGTGGGTTTTTTTGCATTTTTTTTGCATTTTTTTTTGCATTTTTTGGTTTTTTTTTGCATTTTTTTTGCATTTTTTGTGGTTTTTTTTTGCATTTTTTTTTGCATTTTTTGTGTTTTTTTTGCATTTTTTTTTGCATTTTTTTTGCATTTTTTGTGGGTTTTTTTGCATTTTTTTGTGGGTTTTTTTGCATTTTTTTGTGGTTTTTTTTGCATTTTTTGTGGGTTTTTTTGCATTTTTTTTGCATTTTTTGTGGGGTTTTTTGCATTTTTTTTGCATTTTTTTTGCATTTTTTTTGCAATTTTTTTGCATTTTTTTTGCATTTTTTGTGCGTTTTTTTGCATTTTTTTGCATTTTTTGTGGGTTTTTTTGCATTTTTTTTGCATTTTTTGTGGGTTTTTTTGCATTTTTTTTGCATTTTTTGTGGTGTTTTTTGCATTTTTTTTGCATTTTTTTTGCATTTTTTGTGGGGTTTTTTGCATTTTTTTTGCATTTTTTGTGGGGTTTTTTGCATTTTTTTGCATTTTTTTTGCATTTTTTTTGTGGGTTTTTTTGCATTTTTTTGTGGGTTTTTTTGCATTTTTTGTGGGTTTTTTTGCATTTTTTTTGCATTTTTTTTGCATTTTTTGTGGGGTTTTTTGCATTTTTTTTGCATTTTTTTTGCATTTTTTTTGCAATTTTTTTGCATTTTTTTTGCATTTTTTGTGCGTTTTTTTGCATTTTTTTGCAGTTTTTGTGGGTTTTTTTGCATTTTTTTTGCATTTTTTGTGGTTTTTTTTGCATTTTTTTTGCATTTTTTGTGGGGTTTTTTGCATTTTTTTTGCATTTTTTTTGCATTTTTTGTGGGGTTTTTTGCATTTTTTTTGCATTTTTTTTGCATTTTTTGTGGGGTTTTTTGCATTTTTTTTGCATTTTTTGTGGGGTTTTTTGCATTTTTTTTGCATTTTTTTTGCATTTTTTTGCATTTTTTTTTGCATTTTTTGTGGGTTTTTTTGCATTTTTTGTGGTTTTTTTTGCATTTTTTTGCATTTTTTGTGGGTTTTTTTGCATTTTTTTTGCATTTTTTTTGTTTTTTTTGCATTTTTTTTTGCATTTTTTGTGTTTTTTTTTGCATTTTTTTGCATTTTTTTTTTAATTTATTTGTGGGTTTTTTTGCATTTTTTTTTGCATTTTTTTTGCATTTTTTGTGGGTTTTTTTGCTTTTTTTTTGAATTTTTTTGTGGGTTTTTTTGCATTTTTTTTGCATTTTTTGTGGGGTTTTTTGCATTTTTTGTGAGTTTTTTTGCATTTTTTTTGCATTTTTTGTGGGGTTTTTTGCATTTTTTTGTGGGTTTTTTTGCATTTTTTTTGCATTTTTTTGTGGTTTTTTTTGCATTTTTTTGTGGTTTTTTTTGCATTTTTTTGTGGGTTTTTTTGCATTTTTTTTGAATTTTTTTGTGTTTTTTTTGCATTTTTTTGTGGGTTTTTTTGCTTTTTTTGTGGGTTTTTTTGCATTTTTTTTGCATTTTTTTTTGCATTTTTTGGTTTTTTTTTGCATTTTTTTTGCATTTTTTGTGGTTTTTTTTTGCATTTTTTTTTGCATTTTTTGTGTTTTTTTTGCATTTTTTTTTGCATTTTTTTTGCATTTTTTGTGGGTTTTTTTGCATTTTTTTGTGGGTTTTTTTGCATTTTTTTGCATTTTTTTTGCATTTTTTTTGCATTTTTTTTTTGCATTTTTTTGCATTTTTTTTGTGGGTTTTTTTGCATTTTTTTGTGGGTTTTTTTGCATTTTTTTGCATTTTTTTTGCATTTTTTGTGGGGTTTTTTGCATTTTTTTTGCATTTTTTTTGCATTTTTTTTTCATTTTTTGTGGGTTTTTTTGCATTTTTTTTGCATTTTTTTTGCATTTTTTTTGCATTTTTTGTGCGTTTTTTTGCATTTTTTTGCATTTTTTGTGGGTTTTTTTGCATTTTTTTTGCATTTTTTGTGGGGTTTTTTGCATTTTTTTTGCATTTTTTTTGCATTTTTTTTGCATTTTTTTTGCATTTTTTTGCATTTTTTTTTGCATTTTTTGTGGGTTTTTTTGCATTTTTTTGTGGGTTTTTTTGCATTTTTTTTGCATTTTTTGTGGGTTTTTTTGCATTTTTTTTGCATTTTTTTTGTTTTTTTACATTTTTTTTTGCATTTTTTGTGTTTTTTTTTGCATTTTTTTTGCATTTTTTTGCATTTTTTTTTGAATTTATTTGTGGGTTTTTTTGCATTTTTTTTGCATTTTTTTTGCATTTTTTTT
The DNA here is from genome assembly GCA_023566125.1 of Zingel zingel. Classification (NCBI taxonomy): domain Eukaryota; kingdom Metazoa; phylum Chordata; class Actinopteri; order Perciformes; family Percidae; genus Zingel; species Zingel zingel. The sequence continues at coordinate 34,276 of JAKRKW010000249.1, forward strand.
TGCATTTTTTTTGCATTTTTTTTGTGGGTTTTTTTTGCATTTTTTTGTGGGTTTTTTGCATTTTTTTGTGGGCTTTTTTTGCATTTTTTGTGGGTTTTTTTGCATTTTTTTTGCATTTTTTTTGCATTTTTTGTGGGGTTTTTTGCATTTTTTTTGCATTTTTTTTGCATTTTTTGTGTTTTTTTTTGCATTTTTTTTGCATTTTTTGTGTTTTTTTTGCATTTTTTTTGCATTTTTTTTTGCATTTTTTTTGCATTTTTTGTGGGTTTTTTTGCTTTTTTTTTTGAATTTTTTTGTGGGTTTTTTTGCATTTTTTTTGCATTTTTTGTGGGGTTTTTTGCATTTTTTGTGAGTTTTTTTGCATTTTTTTTGCATTTTTTTTGCATTTTTTGTGGGGTTTTTTGCATTTTTTTGTGGGTTTTTTTGCATTTTTTTTGCATTTTTTTGTGGTTTTTTTTGCATTTTTTTGTGGGTTTTTTTGCATTTTTTGTGGGTTTTTTTGCATTTTTTTTGCATTTTTTTGTGGGTTTTTTTGCATTTTTTTGAATTTTTTGTGGGGTTTTTTGCATTTTTTTTGCATTTTTTTTGCATTTTTTTGCATTTTTTTTTGCATTTTTTGTGGGTTTTTTTGCATTTTTTTGTGGGTTTTTTTGCATTTTTTTGCATTTTTTGTGGGTTTTTTTGCATTTTTTTTGCATTTTTTTTGTTTTTTTGCATTTTTTTTTGCATTTTTTGTGTTTTTTTTTGCATTTTTTTGCATTTTTTTTTGAATTTATTTGTGGGTTTTTTTGCATTTTTTTTTGCATTTTTTTTGCATTTTTTGTGGGTTTTTTTGCTTTTTTTTTTGAATTTTTTTGTGGGTTTTTTTGCATTTTTTTTGCATTTTTTGTGGGGTTTTTTGCATTTTTTGTGAGTTTTTTTGCATTTTTTTTGCATTTTTTTTGCATTTTTTGTGGGGTTTTTTGCATTTTTTTGTGGGTTTTTTTGCATTTTTTTGTGGTTTTTTTTGCATTTTTTTGTGGTTTTTTTTGCATTTTTTTGTGGGTTTTTTTGCATTTTTTTTGAATTTTTTTGTGTTTTTTTTGCATTTTTTTGTGGGTTTTTTTGCTTTTTTTGTGGGTTTTTTTGCATTTTTTTTGCATTTTTTGTGGGTTTTTTTGCATTTTTTTTGCATTTTTTTTTGCATTTTTTGGTTTTTTTTTGCATTTTTTTTGCATTTTTTGTGGGTTTTTTTTGCATTTTTTTTTGCATTTTTTGTGTTTTTTTGCATTTTTTTTTGCATTTTTTTTGCATTTTTTGTGGGTTTTTTTGCATTTTTTTGTGGGTTTTTTTGCATTTTTTTGTGGTTTTTTTTGCATTTTTTGTGGGTTTTTTTGCATTTTTTTTGCATTTTTTTTGCATTTTTTGTGCGTTTTTTTGCATTTTTTTGCATTTTTTGTGGGTTTTTTTGCATTTTTTTTGCATTTTTTGTGGGTTTTTTTGCATTTTTTTTGCATTTTTTGTGGTGTTTTTTGCATTTTTTTTGCATTTTTTTTGCATTTTTTGTGGGGTTTTTTGCATTTTTTTTGCATTTTTTGTGGGGTTTTTTGCATTTTTTTTGCATTTTTTTTGCATTTTTTTTGTGGGTTTTTTTGCATTTTTTTGTGGGTTTTTTTGCATTTTTTTGTGGGTTTTTTTGCATTTTTTGTGGGTTTTTTTGCATTTTTTTTGCATTTTTTTTGCATTTTTTGTGTTGTTTTTTGCATTTTTTTTGCATTTTTTTTGCATTTTTTTTGCAATTTTTTTGCATTTTTTTTGCATTTTTTGTGCGTTTTTTTGCATTTTTTTGCAGTTTTTGTGGGTTTTTTTGCATTTTTTTTGCATTTTTTGTGGTTTTTTTTGCATTTTTTTTGCATTTTTTGTGGGGTTTTTTGCATTTTTTTTGCATTTTTTTTGCATTTTTTTTGCATTTTTTGTGGGGTTTTTTGCATTTTTTGTGGGGTTTTTTGCATTTTTTTTGCATTTTTTTTGCATTTTTTTTGTGGGTTTTTTTGCATTTTTTTGTGGGTTTTTTTGCATTTTTTGTGGGTTTTTTTGCATTTTTTGTGGGTTTTTTTGCATTTTTTTTGCATTTTTTTTGCATTTTTTGTGGGGTTTTTTGCATTTTTTTTGCATTTTTTTTGCATTTTTTTTGCATTTTTTGTGGGGTTTTTTGCATTTTTTTTGCATTTTTTGTGGGGTTTTTTGCATTTTTTTTGCATTTTTTTTGCATTTTTTTGCATTTTTTTTTGCATTTTTTGTGGGTTTTTTTGCATTTTTTGTGGTTTTTTTTGCATTTTTTTGCATTTTTTGTGGGTTTTTTTGCATTTTTTTTGCATTTTTTTTGTTTTTTTGCATTTTTTTTTGCATTTTTTGTGTTTTTTTTTGCATTTTTTTTGCATTTTTTTGCATTTTTTTTTGAATTTATTTGTGGGTTTTTTTGCATTTTTTTTGCATTTTTTTTGCATTTTTTGTGGGTTTTTTTGCTTTTTTTTTGCATTTTTTTTTGCATTTTTTGTGTTTTTTTTTGCATTTTTTTTTGCATTTTTTTTGCATTTTTTTTGTGGGTTTTTTTGCATTTTTTTGTGGGTTTTTTGCATTTTTTTGTGGGTTTTTTTTGCATTTTTTTGCATTTTTTTTGCATTTTTTATGGGGTTTTTTGCATTTTTTTTGCATTTTTTTTGCATTTTTTGTGGTTTTTTTTGCATTTTTTTTGCATTTTTTGTGTTTTTTTTGCATTTTTTTTGCATTTTTTTTTGCATTTTTTTTGCATTTTTTGTGGGTTTTTTTGCTTTTTTTTTGAATTTTTTTGTGGGTTTTTTTGCATTTTTTGTGGGTTTTTTTGCATTTTTTTTTGAATTTTTTTGTGGGTTTTTTTGCATTTTTGTTGCATTTTTTTGCATTTTTTTTGCATTTTTTGTGGGTTTTTTTGCATTTTTTTGTGGTTTTTTTTGCATTTTTTTGCATTTTTTGTGGTTTTTTTTGCATTTTTTTTTGCATTTTTTTGCATTTTTTTTTGAATTTATTTGTGGGTTTTTTTGCATTTTTTTTGCATTTTTTTTGCATTTTTTGTGGGTTTTTTTTCTTTTTTTTTGCATTTTTTTTTGCATTTTTTGTGTTTTTTTTGCATTTTTTTTGCATTTTTTTTTGCATTTTTTTTGCATTTTTTGTGGGTTTTTTTGCATTTTTTTTGCATTTTTTTTGCATTTTTTGTGGGGTTTTTTGCATTTTTTTTGCATTTTTTTTGTTTTTTTGCATTTTTTTTTGCATTTTTTGGCATTTTTTTTTGCATTTTTTGTGGGTTTTTTTGCATTTTTTGTGGTTTTTTTTGCATTTTTTTGCATTTTTTGTGGGTTTTTTTGCATTTTTTTTGCATTTTTTTTGTTTTTTTGCATTTTTTTTTGCATTTTTTGTGTTTTTTTTTGCATTTTTTTTGCATTTTTTTGCATTTTTTTTTGAATTTATTTGTGGGTTTTTTTGCATTTTTTTGCATTTTTTTTGCATTTTTTGTGGGTTTTTTTGCATTTTTTTTGCATTTTTTTTTGCATTTTTTGTGTTTTTTTTTGCATTTTTTTTGCATTTTTTTTGTGGGTTTTTTTGCATTTTTTTGTGGGTTTTTTGCATTTTTTTGTGGGTTTTTTTTGCATTTTTTTGCATTTTTTTTGCATTTTTTATGGGGTTTTTTGCATTTTTTTTGCATTTTTTTTGCATTTTTTGTGGTTTTTTTTGCATTTTTTTTGCATTTTTTGTGTTTTTTTTGCATTTTTTTTGCATTTTTTTTTGCATTTTTTTTGCATTTTTTGTGGGTTTTTTTGCTTTTTTTTTTGAATTTTTTTGTGGGTTTTTTTGCATTTTTTTTGCATTTTTTGTGGGTTTTTTTGCATTTTTTTTTGAATTTTTTTGTGGGTTTTTTTGCATTTTTTTTGCATTTTTTTGCATTTTTTTTGCATTTTTTGTGGGTTTTTTTGCATTTTTTTGTGGTTTTTTTTGCATTTTTTTGCATTTTTTGTGGTTTTTTTTGCATTTTTTTTTGCATTTTTTTTGCATTTTTTTTTGAATTTATTTGTGGGTTTTTTTGCATTTTTTTTGCATTTTTTTTGCATTTTTTGTGGGTTTTTTTTCTTTTTTTTTGCATTTTTTTTTGCATTTTTTGTGTTTTTTTTGCATTTTTTTTGCATTTTTTTTTGCATTTTTTTTGCATTTTTTGTGGGTTTTTTTGCATTTTTTTTGCATTTTTTGTGGGGTTTTTTGCATTTTTTTGTGGGTTTTTTTGCATTTTTTTTGCATTTTTTTTGTGGGTTTTTTTGCATTTTTTTTGTGGGTTTTTTGCATTTTTTTGTGGGCTTTTTTTGCATTTTTTATGGGGTTTTTTGCATTTTTTTTGCATTTTTTTTGCATTTTTTGTGGTTTTTTTTGCATTTTTTTTGCATTTTTTGTGTTTTTTTTGCATTTTTTTTGCATTTTTTTTTGCATTTTTTTTGCATTTTTTGTGGGTTTTTTTGCTTTTTTTTTTGAATTTTTTTGTGGGTTTTTTTGCATTTTTTGTGGGTTTTTTTGCATTTTTTTTTGAATTTTTTTGTGGGTTTTTTTGCATTTTTTTTGCATTTTTTTGCATTTTTTGTGCATTTTTTGTGGGTTTTTTTGCATTTTTTTGTGGTTTTTTTTGCATTTTTTTGCATTTTTTGTGGTTTTTTTTGCATTTTTTTTTGCATTTTTTTGCATTTTTTTTTGAATTTATTTGTGGGTTTTTTTGCATTTTTTTTGCATTTTTTTTGCATTTTTTGTGGGTTTTTTTTCTTTTTTTTTGCATTTTTTTTTGCATTTTTTGTGTTTTTTGCATTTTTTTTGCATTTTTTTTTGCATTTTTTTTGCATTTTTTGTGGGTTTTTTTGCATTTTTTTTGCATTTTTTTTGCATTTTTTGTGGGGTTTTTTGCATTTTTTTTGCATTTTTTTTGTTTTTTTTGCATTTTTTTTTGCATTTTTTTGCATTTTTTTTTGCATTTTTTGTGGGTTTTTTTGCATTTTTTGTGGTTTTTTTTGCATTTTTTTGCATTTTTTGTGGGTTTTTTTGCATTTTTTTTGCATTTTTTTTGTTTTTTTGCATTTTTTTTTGCATTTTTTGTGTTTTTTTTTGCATTTTTTTTGCATTTTTTTGCATTTTTTTTTGAATTTATTTGTGGGTTTTTTTGCATTTTTTTTGCATTTTTTTTGCATTTTTTGTGGGTTTTTTTGCTTTTTTTTTGCATTTTTTTTTGCATTTTTTGTGGTTTTTTTTGCATTTTTTTTGCATTTTTTTTGTGGGTTTTTTTGCATTTTTTTGTGGGTTTTTTGCATTTTTTTGTGGGTTTTTTT
>JAKRKW010000250.1:0-39630 GCA_023566125.1 Zingel zingel
CACAAAAAAATGCAAAAAAAATGCAAAAAAACCCACAAAAAATGCAAAAAAAACCCACAAAAAAATGCAAAAAAAACCCACAAAAAAATGCAAAAAAAATGCAAAAAAACCCACAAAAAAATGCAAAAAACCCCACAAAAAATGCAAAAAAAATGCAAAAAAACCCACAAAAAATGCAAAAAAAATGCAAAAAAAACCACAAAAAATGCAAAAAAACCCACAAAAAATGCAAAAAAACCACAAAAAAATGCAAAAAAAATGCAAAAAAAACACAAAAAATGCAAAAAAACCCACAAAAATCAAAAAAATGCAAAAAAACCCACAAAAAATGCAAAAAAAAATGCAAAAAAACCACAAAAAATGCAAAAAAAATGCAAAAAAATGCAAAAAACCCCACAAAAAATGCAAAAAAAATGCAAAAAAAATGCAAAAAAACCCACAAAAAATGCAAAAAAAATGCAAAAAAAACCCACAAAAAATGCAAAAAAACCCACAAAAAATGCAAAAAAAAATGCAAAAAAAATGCAAAAAAAATGCAAAAAAAATGAAAAAAAATGTAAAAAACCCCACAAAAAATGCAAAAAAAATGCAAAAAAAAATGCAAAAAAACCCACAAAAAATGCAAAAAAAATGCAAAAAAAAACCCACAAAAAATGCAAAAAAAATGCAAAAAAACCCACAAAAAATGCAAAAAAAATGCAAAAAAAATGCAAAAAAAATGCAAAAAAAATGCAAAAAAACCCACAAAAAATGCAAAAAAAAATGCAAAAAAACCCACAAAAAAATGCAAAAAAAAACACAAAAAAAATGCAAAAAAACCCACAAAAAAATGCAAAAAAAATGCAAAAAAAATGCAAAAAAATGCAAAAAAATGCAAAAAACCCCACAAAAAAATGCAAAAAAAAACCACAAAAAAATGCAAAAAAACCCACAAAAAATGCAAAAAAAATGCAAAAAAAAATGCAAAAAAACCCACAAAAAATGCAAAAAAAAATGCAAAAAAACACAAAAAAAATGCAAAAAAAATGCAAAAAAAACCACAAAAATGCAAAAAAATGCAAAAAAACACACAAAAAAATGCAAAAAAACCCACAAAAAATGCAAAAAAAAATGCAAAAAAATGCAAAAAAATGCAAAAAAAATGGAAAAAGAAATGCAAAAAACCCCACAAAAAATGCAAAAAAATGCAAAAAAACCCACAAAAAATGCAAAAAAAATGCAAAAAAACCCACAAAAAATGCAAAAAAATGCAAAAAAAACCCCACAAAAAAAATGCAAAAAAACCCACAAAAAATGCAAAAAAAAAAATGCAAAAAAACCCACAAAAAATGCAAAAAAACCCACAAAAAAATGCAAAAAAACCCACAAAAAAATGCAAAAAAACCCACAAAAAAATGCAAAAAACCCCACAAAAAATGCAAAAAAAATGCAAAAAAACCCACAAAAAATGCAAAAAAATGCAAAAAAACCCACAAAAAAATTCAAAAAAAAATGCAAAAAAACACAAAAAAATGCAAAAAAAATGCAAAAAAAATGCAAAAAAACCCACAAAAAAAGGCAAAAAAAACACAAAAAAATGCAAAAAAACCCACAAAAAATGCAAAAAAAATGCAAAAAAAATGCAAAAAAAATGCAAAAAAACCCACAAAAATGCAAAAAAAAAGCAAAAAAAACACAAAAAAAATGCAAAAAACCCACAAAAAATGCAAAAAAAATGCAAAAAAACCCACAAAAAAATGCAAAAAAACCCACAAAAAAATGCAAAAAAAATGCAAAAAAACCCACAAAAAATGCAAAAAAACCCACAAAAAAATGCAAAAAAACCCACAAAAAATGCAAAAAAAATGCAAAAAAACCCACAAAAAATGCAAAAAAAATGCAAAAAAAATGCAAAAAAAATGCAAAAAAAATGCAAAAAAAAATGCAAAAAACCCCACAAAAAATGCAAAAAAAATGCAAAAAAACCCCACAAAAAATGCAAAAAAAATGCAAAAAAAACCCACAAAAAAATGCAAAAAAACCCACAAAAAATGCAAAAAAAAATGCAAAAAACCCCCAAAAAAATGCAAAAAACCCACAAAAAATGCAAAAAAAAATGCAAAAAAACCCACAAAAAATGCAAAAAAATGCAAAAAAACCCACAAAAAATGCAAAAAAAATGCAAAAAAACCCACAAAAAAATGCAAAAAACCCCACAAAAAATGCAAAAAAAATGCAAAAAAAATGCAAAAAACCCCACAAAAAATGCAAAAAAAATGCAAAAAAACCCACAAAAAAATGCAAAAAAAATGCAAAAAAAATGCAAAAAAATGCAAAAAAAACCCCCACAAAAAATGCAAAAAAAATGCAAAAAAACCCACAAAAAATGCAAAAAAAACACCAAAAAAATGCAAAAAAACCCACAAAAAAATGCAAAAAAAATGCAAAAAAAATGCAAAAAAAATGCAAAAAAAATGCAAAAAAATGCAAAAAACCCCACAAAAAAATGCAAAAAAAACACAAAAAATGCAAAAAAAATGCAAAAAAAATGCAAAAAAACCCACAAAAAATGCAAAAAAAATGCAAAAAAAATGCAAAAAAAATGCAAAAAAAATGCAAAAAACCCCACAAAAAATGCAAAAAAATGCAAAAAAAATGCAAAAAAACCCACAAAAAAATTCAAAAAAAAATGCAAAAAAAATGCAAAAAAATGCAAAAAAAAAATGCAAAAAAAATGCAAAAAAAATGCAAAAAAACCCACAAAAAATGCAAAAAAATGCAAAAAAACACACAAAAAAATGCAAAAAAACCCACAAAAAATGCAAAAAAAAATGCAAAAAAATGCAAAAAAAAATGCAAAAAAAATGCAAAAAAAATGCAAAAAACCCCACAAAAAATGCAAAAAAATGCAAAAAAACCCACAAAAAATGCAAAAAAAATGCAAAAAAATGCAAAAAAACCCACAAAAAATGCAAAAAAAATGCAAAAAAAACCCACAAAAAAATGCAAAAAAAACCCACAAAAAATGCAAAAAAAAATGCAAAAAAACCCACAAAAAATGCAAAAAAACCCACAAAAAATGCAAAAAAACCCACAAAAAAATGCAAAAAAAATGCAAAAAACCCACAAAAAAATGCAAAAAACCCCACAAAAAATGCAAAAAAAATGCAAAAAAATGCAAAAAATGCAAAAAAAATGCAAAAAAAATGCAAAAAACCCCACAAAAAATGCAAAAAAATGCAAAAAAACCCACAAAAAATGCAAAAAAACCCACAAAAAAATGCAAAAAAACCCACAAAAAAATGCAAAAAAAATGCAAAAAAACCCACAAAAAAATGCAAAAAAACCCCACAAAAAATGCAAAAAAAATGCAAAAAAAATGCAAAAAAACCCACAAAAAATGCAAAAAAAATGCAAAAAAACGCACAAAAAAATTAAAAAAAAAATGCAAAAAACACAAAAAAATGCAAAAAAAATGCAAAAAAAAATGCAAAAAAACCCACAAAAAAAGGCAAAAAAAAACACAAAAAAATGCAAAAAAACCCACAAAAAATGCAAAAAAAATGCAAAAAAAATGCAAAAAAAATGCAAAAAAACCCACAAAAATGCAAAAAAAAGCAAAAAAAACACAAAAAAAATGCAAAAAATGCAAAAAAAATGCAAAAAAAACCCACAAAAAAATGCAAAAAAACCCACAAAAAAATGCAAAAAAAACACAAAAAAATGCAAAAAAAATGCAAAAAAAACCCACAAAAAATGCAAAAAAACCCACAAAAAAATGCAAAAAAACCCACAAAAAATGCAAAAAAAATGCAAAAAAACCCACAAAAAATGCAAAAAAAATGCAAAAAAAAATGCAAAAAAAATGCAAAAAACCCCACAAAAAATGCAAAAAAAATGCAAAAAACCCCACAAAAAATGCAAAAAAAATGCAAAAAAAACCCACAAAAAAATGCAAAAAAAACCCACAAAAAATGCAAAAAAAAATGCAAAAAAACCCACAAAAAATGCAAAAAAACCCACAAAAAATGCAAAAAAAAATGCAAAAAAACCCACAAAAAATGCAAAAAAATGCAAAAAACCCCACAAAAAATGCAAAAAAAATGCAAAAAAAATGCAAAAAAAATGCAAAAAACCCCACAAAAAATGCAAAAAAAATGCAAAAAAACCCACAAAAAATGCAAAAAAAATGCAAAAAAAATGCAAAAAAAACCCCACAAAAAATGCAAAAAAAATGCAAAAAAACCCACAAAAAAATGCAAAAAAACCCACAAAAAAATGCAAAAAAACCCACAAAAAATGCAAAAAAAATGCAAAAAAACCCACAAAAAATGCAAAAAAAATGCAAAAAAAAATGCAAAAAAAATGCAAAAAAAATGCAAAAAACCCCACAAAAAATGCAAAAAAAATGCAAAAAAAATGCAAAAAACCCCACAAAAAATGCAAAAAAAATGCAAAAAAAACCCACAAAAAAATGCAAAAAAACCCACAAAAAATGCAAAAAAAATGCAAAAAAAATGCAAAAAAAATGCAAAAAACCCCACAAAAAATGCAAAAAAAATGCAAAAAAAATGCAAAAACCCCACAAAAAATGCAAAAAAAATGCAAAAAAAACCCACAAAAAAATGCAAAAAAACCCACAAAAAAATGCAAAAAAAATGCAAAAAACCCACAAAAAATGCAAAAAAACCCACAAAAAAATGCAAAAAAAAACCACAAAAAAATGCAAAAAACCCACAAAAAATGCAAAAAAAATGCAAAAAAAACCCACAAAAAAAAATGCAAAAAAACCCACAAAAAAATGCAAAAAAAATGCAAAAAAATCCACAAAAAATGCAAAAAACCCCACAAAAAATGCAAAAAAAATGCAAAAAAACCCACAAAAAATGCAAAAAAAATGCAAAAAAACCCACAAAAAATGCAAAAAAACCCACAAAAAAATGCAAAAAAACCCACAAAAAATGCAAAAAAAATGCAAAAAAAATGCAAAAAAACCCACAAAAAATGCAAAAAAAATGCAAAAAAACCCACAAAAAATGCAAAAAAAATGCAAAAAAACCCACAAAAAATGCAAAAAAAATGCAAAAAAAAATGCAAAAAAACCACAAAAAAATGCAAAAAAACCCCACAAAAAATGCAAAAAAAATGCAAAAAAAATGCAAAAAAACCCACAAAAAATGCAAAAAAAATGCAAAAAAACCCACAAAAAATGCAAAAAAAAATGCAAAAAAACCCACAAAAAATGCAAAAAAAATGCAAAAAAAATGCAAAAAACCCCACAAAAAATGCAAAAAAAATGCAAAAAAAATGCAAAAAAACCCACAAAAAATGCAAAAAAAATGCAAAAAAAAACCACAAAAAAATGCAAAAAAAAAATGCAAAAAAACCCACAAAAAATGCAAAAAAAAATGCAAAAAACCCCACAAAAAATGCAAAAAAAATGCAAAAAAAATGCAAAAAAACCCACTGCAAAAAAAATGCAAAAAAACCCACAAAAAAATGCAAAAAAAACCCACAAAAAAATGCAAAAAAAACACAAAAAAATGCAAAAAAAATGCAAAAAAACCCACAAAAAATGCAAAAAAAATGCAAAAAAAAATGCAAAAAAAATGCAAAAAAAACCCACAAAAAATGCAAAAAAAATGCAAAAAAACCCACAAAAAAATGCAAAAAAACCCACAAAAAAATGCAAAAAAAACACAAAAAAATGCAAAAAAACCCACAAAAAAATGCAAAAAAAATGCAAAAAAACCCACAAAAAATGCAAAAAACCCACAAAAAAATGCTAAAAAACCCACAAAAAATGCAAAAAAAATGCAAAAAAACCCACAAAAAATGCAAAAAAAATGCAAAAAAAATGCAAAAAAAATGCAAAAAAACCCACAAAAAATGCAAAAAAAATGCAAAAAACTCCACAAAAAATGCAAAAAAAATGCAAAAAAAAATGCAAAAAACCCCACAAAAAATGCAAAAAAAATGCAAAAAAACCCACAAAAAATGCAAAAAAAATGCAAAAAAAATGCAAAAAAACCCACAAAAAATGCAAAAAAAATGCAAAAAAAAACCACAAAAAAATGCAAAAAAACCCACAAAAAATGCAAAAAAAATGCAAAAAAACCCACAAAAAATGCAAAAAAAATGCAAAAAAAAATGCAAAAAAAATGCAAAAAAAATGCAAAAAAAATGCAAAAAAAACCCACAAAAAATGCAAAAAAACCCACAAAAAATGCAAAAAAAATGCAAAAAAAAATGCAAAAAAAACACAAAAAAAATGCAAAAAAAAAACACAAAAAATGCAAAAAAAAATGCAAAAAAAATGCAAAAAAAACCACAAAAAATGCAAAAAAAATGCAAAAAAACCCACAAAAAAATGCAAAAAACCCACAAAAAATGCAAAAAAAAATGCAAAAAAACACAAAAAAAATGCAAAAAAAATGCAAAAAAACCCACAAAAAATGCAAAAAAAATGCAAAAAAAACCCACAAAAAAATGCAAAAAAACCCACAAAAAAATGCAAAAAAACCCACAAAAAAAATGCAAAAAAAAATGCAAAAAAAAAATGCAAAAAAAATGCAAAAAAACACAAAAAATGCAAAAAAAATGCAAAAAAACCACAAAAATGCAAAAAAAATGCAAAAAAAATGCAAAAAAACACAAAAAATGCAAAAAAAATGCAAAAAAAACCACAAAAATGCAAAAAAATGCAAAAAAAATGCAAAAAAACCCACAAAAAATGCAAAAAAAATGCAAAAAACCCCACAAAAAATGCAAAAAAAATGCAAAAAAACCCACAAAAAATGCAAAAAAAATGCAAAAAAAATGCAAAAAAAACCCACAAAAAATGCAAAAAAAATGCAAAAAACCCCACAAAAAATGCAAAAAAAATGCAAAAAAAAAACCCACAAAAAATGCAAAAAAAATGCAAAAAAACCCACAAAAAATGCAAAAAAAACCCACAAAAAAATGCAAAAAAACCCACAAAAAATGCAAAAAAAATGCAAAAAAACCCACAAAAAATGCAAAAAAAATGCAAAAAAAAATGCAAAAAACCCCACAAAAAATGAAAAATGCAAAAAAAATGCAAAAAAAAATGCAAAAAACCCCACAAAAAATGCAAAAAAAATGCAAAAAAAATGCAAAAAAACCGACAAAAAATGCAAAAAAAATGCAAAAAAAAACCACAAAAAAATGCAAAAAAACCCACAAAAAATGCAAAAAAAAATGCAAAAAAACCCACAAAAAATGCAAAAAAAATGCAAAAAAAATGCAAAAAAAATGCAAAAAAACCCACAAAAAATGCAAAAAAAATGCAAAAAAACCCACAAAAAATGCAAAAAAAATGCAAAAAACCCCACAAAAAATGCAAAAAAAATGCAAAAAAACCCACAAAAAATGCAAAAAAAATGCAAAAAAAATGCAAAAAAACCACAAAAAATGCAAAAAAATGCAAAAAACCCCACAAAAAATGCAAAAAAAATGCAAAAAAAAAACCCACAAAAAATGCAAAAAAAATGCAAAAAAACCCACAAAAAATGCAAAAAAACCCACAAAAAAATGCAAAAAAACCCACAAAAAATGCAAAAAAAATGCAAAAAAAACCCACAAAAAATGCAAAAAAAATGCAAAAAAAAATGCAAAAAACCCCACAAAAAATGCAAAAAAAATGCAAAAAAAATGCAAAAAAACCCACAAAAAATGCAAAAAACCCACAAAAAATGCAAAAAAAATGCAAAAAAAAATGCAAAAAAAACACAAAAAAAATGCAAAAAAAAAAACACAAAAAATGCAAAAAAAAAATGCAAAAAAAATGCAAAAAAACCACAAAAAATGCAAAAAAAATGCAAAAAAACCCACAAAAAAATGCAAAAAACCCACAAAAAATGCAAAAAAAAATGCAAAAAAACACAAAAAAATGCAAAAAAAATGCAAAAAAACCACAAAAATGCAAAAAAAATGCAAAAAAAACCCACAAAAAAATGCAAAAAACCCACAAAAAAATGCAAAAAAAACCCACAAAAAAAATGCAAAAAAAATGCAAAAAAAAATGCAAAAAAAATGCAAAAAAACACAAAAAATGCAAAAAAAAATGCAAAAAAAACCACAAAAATGCAAAAAAAATGCAAAAAAAATGCAAAAAAACACAAAAAATGCAAAAAAAATGCAAAAAAAACCACAAAAATGCAAAAAAAATGCAAAAAAAATGCAAAAAAACCACAAAAAATGCAAAAAAAATGCAAAAAACCCCACAAAAAATGCAAAAAAAATGCAAAAAAACCCACAAAAAATGCAAAAAAAATGCAAAAAAAAATGCAAAAAAACCCACAAAAATGCAAAAAAAATGCAAAAAACCCCACAAAAAATGCAAAAAAAATGCAAAAAAAAAACCCACAAAAAATGCAAAAAAAATGCAAAAAAACCCACAAAAAATGCAAAAAAACCCACAAAAAAATGCAAAAAAACCCACAAAAAATGCAAAAAAAATGCAAAAAAACCCACAAAAAATGCAAAAAAAATGCAAAAAAAAATGCAAAAAACCCCACAAAAAATGCAAAAAAAATGCAAAAAAAATGCAAAAAAACCGACAAAAAATGCAAAAAAAATGCAAAAAAAAACCCACAAAAAAATGCAAAAAAACCCACAAAAAATGCAAAAAAAAATGCAAAAAAACCCACAAAAAATGCAAAAAAAAATGCAAAAAAACCCACAAAAAATGCAAAAAAAATGCAAAAAAAATGCAAAAAAAATGCAAAAAAACCCACAAAAAATGCAAAAAAAATGCAAAAAAACCCACAAAAAATGCAAAAAAACCCACAAAAAAATGCAAAAAAAACACAAAAAAATGCAAAAAAACCCACAAAAAAATGCAAAAAAAATGCAAAAAAAAATGCAAAAAAAATGCAAAAAAACCCACAAAAAATGAAAAAAAAATGCAAAAAAACCCACAAAAAAATGCAAAAAAAACACAAAAAAATGCAAAAAAACCCACAAAAAAATGCAAAAAAAATGCAAAAAAACCCACAAAAAATGCAAAAAACCCACAAAAAAATGCAAAAAAACCCACAAAAAATGCAAAAAAAATGCAAAAAAACCCACAAAAAAATTCAAAAAAAATGCAAAAAAACACAAAAAAATGCAAAAAAAACACAAAAAAATGCAAAAAAAACCACAAAAAAATGCAAAAAAAACACAAAAAAATGCAAAAAAAACCCACAAAAAATGCAAAAAACCCCACAAAAAATGCAAAAAAAATGCAAAAAAAATGCAAAAAAACCCACAAAAAATGCAAAAAAAATGCAAAAAACCCCACAAAAAATGCAAAAAAAATGCAAAAAAAATGCAAAAAACCCCACAAAAAATGCAAAAAAAATGCAAAAAAACCCACAAAAAATGCAAAAAAAATGCAAAAAAAACCCACAAAAAATGCAAAAAAAATGCAAAAAAAATGCAAAAAAAACCCACAAAAAAATGCAAAAAATGCAAAAAAAAAATGCAAAAAAACCCACAAAAAATGCAAAAAAAATGCAAAAAAAATGCAAAAAAAATGCAAAAAAAATGCAAAAAAACCCACAAAAAATGCAAAAAACCCCACAAAAAATGCAAAAAAAATGCAAAAAAAATGCAAAAAAACCCACAAAAAATGCAAAAAAAATGCAAAAAACCCCACAAAAAATGCAAAAAAAATGCAAAAAAATGCAAAAAACCCCACAAAAAATGCAAAAAAAATGCAAAAAAAATGCAAAAAACCCCACAAAAAATGCAAAAAAATGCAAAAAAAACACTAAAAAAATGCAAAAAAAAAACACAAAAAATGCAAAAAAAAATGCAAAAAAAATGCAAAAAAAAACACAAAAAATGCAAAAAAAATGCAAAAAAACCCACAAAAAAATGCAAAAAAACACACAAAAAATGCAAAAAAAAATGCAAAAAAACACAAAAAAATGCAAAAAAAAAATGCAAAAAACCCACAAAAAATGCAAAAAAAAATGCAAAAAAACCCACAAAAAATGCAAAAAAAATGCAAAAAAAATGCAAAAAACCCCACAAAAAATGCAAAAAAAATGCAAAAAAAATGCAAAAAAACCCACAAAAAATGCAAAAAAAATGCAAAAAAAACCCACAAAAAAATGCAAAAAAACCCACAAAAAAATGCAAAAAAACCCACAAAAAAAATGCAAAAAAAATGCAAAAAAAATGCAAAAAAAAAACACAAAAAATGCAAAAAAAAATGCAAAAAAAAAGCAAAAAAACCCACAAAAAATGCAAAAAAAATGCAAAAAAAAATGCAAAAAAAATGCAAAAAAACACAAAAAATGCAAAAAAAATGCAAAAAAAACCACAAAAATGCAAAAAAAATGCAAAAAAAAATGCAAAAAAACCCACAAAAAATGCAAAAAAAATGCAAAAAACCCACAAAAAATGCAAAAAAAAATGCAAAAAAAAATGCAAAAAAACCCACAAAAAATGCAAAAAAATGCAAAAAAAACACAAAAAAATGCAAAAAAAATGCAAAAAAACCCACAAAAAAATGCAAAAAAACCCACAAAAAATGCAAAAAAATGCAAAAAAACACACAAAAAATGCAAAAAAAATGCAAAAAAAAAATGCAAAAAACCCCACAAAAAATGCAAAAAAAAATGCAAAAAAAACCGACAAAAAATGCAAAAAAAAATGCAAAAAAAACCCCACAAAAAAATGCAAAAAAACCCACAAAAAATGCAAAAAAAAATGCAAAAAAACCCACAAAAAATGCAAAAAAAAATGCAAAAAAACCCACAAAAAATGCAAAAAAAATGCAAAAAAAATGCAAAAAAAATGCAAAAAAACCCACAAAAAATGCAAAAAAAATGCAAAAAAACCCACAAAAAATGCAAAAAAACCCACAAAAAAATGCAAAAAAAACACAAAAAAATGCAAAAAAAATGCAAAAAAAATGCAAAAAAAAATGCAAAAAAAATGCAAAAAAACCCACAAAAAATGCAAAAAAATGCAAAAAAACCCACAAAAAAATGCAAAAAAACCCACAAAAAAATGCAAAAAAAAACACAAAAAAATGCAAAAAAACCCACAAAAAAATGCAAAAAAAATGCAAAAAAAACCCACAAAAAATGCAAAAAACCCACAAAAAAATGCAAAAAAACCCACAAAAAATGCAAAAAAAATGCAAAAAAACCCACAAAAAAATTCAAAAAAAAATGCAAAAAAACACAAAAAAATGCAAAAAAAACACAAAAAAATGCAAAAAAAACCACAAAAAAATGCAAAAAAAACACAAAAAAATGTAAAAAACGCACAAAAAATGCAAAAAACCCCACAAAAAATGCAAAAAAAATGCAAAAAAAATGCAAAAAAAATGCAAAAAAACCCACAAAAAATGCAAAAAAAATGCAAAAAAAATGCAAAAAAAATGCAAAAAACCCCACAAAAAATGCAAAAAAAAATGCAAAAAAACCCACAAAAAATGCAAAAAAAATGCAAAAAAAATGCAAAAAACCCCACAAAAAAATGCAAAAAAAATGCAAAAAAAATGCAAAAAAACCCACAAAAAATGCAAAAAAATGCAAAAAAACCCACAAAAAAATGCAAAAAAACCCACAAAAAAATGCAAAAAAACCCACAAACAAATGCAAAAAAACCCACAAAAAAATGCAAAAAAAATGCAAAAAAACCCACAAAAAAATGCAAAAAAACCCACAAAAAATGCAAAAAAATGCAAAAAAACACACAAAAAATGCAAAAAAACCCACAAAAAATGCAAAAAAAAAATGCAAAAAAATGCAAAAAAAATGCAAAAAAAATGCAAAAAAACCCACAAAAAATGCAAAAAAAATGCAAAAAACCCACAAAAAATGCAAAAAAATGCAAAAAAAACCCACAAAAAAATGCAAAAAAACCCACAAAAAATGCAAAAAAAAATGCAAAAAAACCCACAAAAATGCAAAAAAAATGCAAAAAAAATGCAAAAAAAATGCAAAAAAAATGCAAAAAAACCCACAAAAAATGCAAAAAACCCCACAAAAAATGCAAAAAAAATGCAAAAAAAATGCAAAAAAACCCACAAAAAATGCAAAAAAAATGCAAAAAACCCCACAAAAAATGCAAAAAAAATGCAAAAAACCCCACAAAAAATGCAAAAAAAATGCAAAAAAAATGCAAAAAACCCCACAAAAAATGCAAAAAAAATGCAAAAAAAACAAAAAAAATGCAAAAAAAAAACACAAAAAATGCAAAAAAAAATGCAAAAAAAATGCAAAAAAAACCACAAAAAATGCAAAAAAAATGCAAAAAAACCCACAAAAAAATGCAAAAAACACACAAAAAATGCAAAAAAAAATGCAAAAAAACACAAAAAAAATGCAAAAAAAAATGCAAAAAAACCCACAAAAAATGCAAAAAAAAATGCAAAAAAACCCACAAAAAATGCAAAAAAAATGCAAAAAAATGCAAAAAAAAATGCAAAAAAAATGCAAAAAACCCCACAAAAATGCAAAAAAAATGCAAAAAAAATGCAAAAAAACCCACAAAAAATGCAAAAAAAAATGCAAAAAAAACCCACAAAAAAATGCAAAAAAACCCACAAAAAAATGCAAAAAAAACCCACAAAAAAAATGCAAAAAAAATGCAAAAAAAAAATGCAAAAAAAAAACACAAAAAATGCAAAAAAAATGCAAAAAAAAAGCAAAAAAACCCACAAAAAATGCAAAAAAAATGCAAAAAAAAATGCAAAAAAAATGCAAAAAAACACAAAAATGCAAAAAAACCCACAAAAAAATGCAAAAAACACACAAAAAATGCAAAAAAAAATGCAAAAAAACACAAAAAAAATGCAAAAAAAATGCAAAAAAACCCACAAAAAATGCAAAAAAAAATGCAAAAAAACCCACAAAAAATGCAAAAAAAAATGCAAAAAAATGCAAAAAAAATGCAAAAAAAATGCAAAAAACCCCACAAAAAATGCAAAAAAAATGCAAAAAAAATGCAAAAAAGCCCACAAAAAATGCAAAAAAAATGCAAAAAAAACCCACAAAAAAATGCAAAAAAACCCACAAAAAAATGCAAAAAAACCCACAAAAAAAATGCAAAAAAAATGCAAAAAAAAAATGCAAAAAAAAAAACACAAAAAATGCAAAAAAAATGCAAAAAAAAAGCAAAAAAACCCACAAAAAATGCAAAAAACCCCACAAAAAATGCAAAAAAAATGCAAAAAAAACACAAAAAAAATGCAAAAAAAAAACACAAAAAATGCAAAAAAAAATGCAAAAAAACAAAAAAAATGCAAAAAAAAATGCAAAAAAACCCACAAAAAATGCAAAAAAAAATGCAAAAAAACCCACAAAAAATGCAAAAAAAATGCAAAAAAATGCAAAAAAAATGCAAAAAAATGCAAAAAACCCCACAAAAAATGCAAAAAAAATGCAAAAAAAATGCAAGAAAACCCACAAAAAATGCAAAAAAAAATGCAAAAAAAACCCACAAAAAAATGCAAAAAAACCCACAAAAAAATGCAAAAAAACCCACAAAAAAAAATGCAAAAAAAAATGCAAAAAAAAAATGCAAAAAAAAAACACAAAAAATGCAAAAAAAATGCAAAAAAAAAAAGCAAAAAAACCCACAAAAAATGCAAAAAAAATGCAAAAAAAAATGCAAAAAAAATGCAAAAAAACACAAAAAATGCAAAAAAAATGCAAAAAAAACCACAAAAATGCAAAAAAAATGCAAAAAAAATGCAAAAAAACCCACAAAAAATGCAAAAAAAATGCAAAAAACCCACAAAAAATGCAAAAAAAATGCAAAAAAAAATGCAAAAAAAATGCAAAAAAACCCACAAAAAATGCAAAAAAAATGCAAAAAAACCCACAAAAAATGCAAAAAAACCCACAAAAAAATGCAAAAAAACCCACAAAAAAATGCAAAAAAAATGCAAAAAAACCCACAAAAAAATGCAAAAAAACCCACAAAAAATGCAAAAAAATGCAAAAAAACACACAAAAAATGCAAAAAAACCCACAAAAAATGCAAAAAAAAATGCAAAAAAAATGCAAAAAAAATGCAAAAAACCCCACAAAAAATGCAAAAAAATGCAAAAAAACCCACAAAAAATGCAAAAAAAATGCAAAAAAAATGCAAAAAAATGCAAAAAAACCCACAAAAAATGCAAAAAAAATGCAAAAAAACCCACAAAAAAATGCAAAAAAACCCACAAAAAATTGCAAAAAAAACACAAAAAAATGCAAAAAAAATGCAAAAAAACCCACAAAAAAATGCAAAAAAAATGCAAAAAAACCCACAAAAAATGCAAAAAAACCCACAAAAAAATGCAAAAAAACCCACAAAAAAATGCAAAAAAAATGCAAAAAAACCCACAAAAAAATGCAAAAAACCCCACAAAAAATGCAAAAAAAATGCAAAAAAACCACAAAAAATGCCAAAAAAAATGCAAAAAAACCCACAAAAAAATGCAAAAAAAAATGCAAAAAAACACAAAAAAATGCAAAAAAAATGCAAAAAAAATGCAAAAAAACCCACAAAAAAAGGCAAAAAAAATGCAAAAAAACCCACAAAAAATGCAAAAAAAATGCAAAAAAAATGCAAAAAAAATGCAAAAAAAATGCTAAAAAACCCACAAAAATGCAAAAAAAAAGCAAAAAAAACACAAAAAAAATGCAAAAAACCCACAAAAAATGCAAAAAAAATGCAAAAAAACCCACAAAAAAATGCTTTTTTGCATTTTTTGGGGTTTTGCATTTTTGTGGGTTTTTTACCCACAAAAAATGCAAAAAAAACACAAAAAAATGCAAAAAAAATGCAAAAAAACCCACAAAAAATGCAAAAAAAAATGCAAAAAAACCCACAAAAATGCAAAAAAAATGCAAAAAAAATGCAAAAAACCCCACAAAAAATGCAAAAAAAATGCAAAAAAAATGCAAAAAAACCCACAAAAAATGCAAAAAAAATGCAAAAAAAACCCACAAAAAAATGCAAAAAAACCCACAAAAAAATGCAAAAAAACCCACAAACAAATGCAAAAAAACCCACAAAAAATGCAAAAAAAAATGCAAAAAAACCCACAAAAAAATGCAAAAAAACCCACAAAAAATGCAAAAAAATGCAAAAAAACACACAAAAAATGCAAAAAAACACAAAAAAATGCAAAAAAAAATGCAAAAAACCCCACAAAAAATGCAAAAAAAAATGCAAAAAAACCCACAAAAAATGCAAAAAAAATGCAAAAAAAATGCAAAAAACCCCACAAAAAATGCAAAAAAAATGCAAAAAAAATGCAAAAAAACCCACAAAAAATGCAAAAAAAATGCAAAAAAAACCCACAAAAAAATGCAAAAAACCCACAAAAAAATGCAAAAAAACCCACAAACAAATGCAAAAAAACCCACAAAAAAATGCAAAAAAAAATGCAAAAAAACCCACAAAAAAATGCAAAAAAACCCACAAAAAATGCAAAAAAATGCAAAAAAACACACAAAAAATGCAAAAAAACCCACAAAAAATGCAAAAAAAAATGCAAAAAAATGCAAAAAAAAATGCAAAAAAAATGCAAAAAACCCCACAAAAAATGCAAAAAAAATGCAAAAAACCCCACAAAAAATGCAAAAAAAATGCAAAAAAACCCACAAAAAATTGCAAAAAAAACACAAAAAAATGCAAAAAAAATGCAAAAAAACCCACAAAAAAATGCAATAAAAATGCAAAAAAACCCACAAAAAATGCAAAAAAACCCACAAAAAAATGCAAAAAAACCCACAAAAAATGCAAAAAAAATGCAAAAAAACCCACAAAAAATGCAAAAAAATGCAAAAAAAACCCACAAAAAAATGCAAAAAAACCCACAAAAAATGCAAAAAAAAATGCAAAAAAACCCACAAAAAATGCAAAAAAAATGCAAAAAAAATGCAAAAAAAATGCAAAAAAAATGCAAAAAAACCCACAAAAAATGCAAAAAACCCCACAAAAAATGCAAAAAAAATGCAAAAAAAATGCAAAAAAACCCACAAAAAATGCAAAAAAAATGCAAAAAACCCCACAAAAAATGCAAAAAAAATGCAAAAAAAATGCAAAAAACCCCACAAAAAATGCAAAAAAAATGCAAAAAAAATGCAAAAAACCCCACAAAAAATGCAAAAAAAATGCAAAAAAAACACAAAAAAAATGCAAAAAAAAACACAAAAAATGCAAAAAAAAATGCAAAAAAAATGCAAAAAAAACCACAAAAAATGCAAAAAAAATGCAAAAAAACCCACAAAAAAATGCAAAAAACACACAAAAAATGCAAAAAAAAATGCAAAAAAACCCACAAAAAATGCAAAAAAAAATGCAAAAAAACCCACAAAAAATGCAAAAAAAATGCAAAAAAATGCAAAAAAAATGCAAAAAAAATGCAAAAAACCCCACAAAAAATGCAAAAAAAATGCAAAAAAAATGCAAAAAAACCCACAAAAAATGCAAAAAAAAATGCAAAAAAAACCCACAAAAAAATGCAAAAAAACCCACAAAAAAATGCAAAAAAACCCACAAAAAAAATGCAAAAAAAATGCAAAAAAAAAATGCAAAAAAAAAACACAAAAAATGCAAAAAAAATGCAAAAAAAAAGCAAAAAAACCCACAAAAAATGCAAAAAAAATGCAAAAAAAAATGCAAAAAAAATGCAAAAAACACAAAAAATGCAAAAAAACCCACAAAAAAATGCAAAAAACACACAAAAATGCAAAAAAAAATGCAAAAAAACACAAAAAAAATGCAAAAAAAATGCAAAAAAACCCACAAAAAATGCAAAAAAAAATGCAAAAAAACCCACAAAAAATGCAAAAAAAATGCAAAAAAATGCAAAAAAAATGCAAAAAAAATGCAAAAAACCCCACAAAAAATGCAAAAAAAATGCAAAAAAAATGCAAAAAAGCCCACAAAAAATGCAAAAAAAATGCAAAAAAAACCCACAAAAAAATGCAAAAAAACCCACAAAAAAATGCAAAAAAACCCACAAAAAAAATGCAAAAAAAATGCAAAAAAAAAATGCAAAAAAAAAAACACAAAAAATGCAAAAAAAATGCAAAAAAAAAGCAAAAAAACCCACAAAAAATGCAAAAAACCCCACAAAAAATGCAAAAAAAATGCAAAAAAAACACAAAAAAAATGCAAAAAAAAAACACAAAAAATGCAAAAAAAAATGCAAAAAAACAAAAAAAATGCAAAAAAAAATGCAAAAAAACCCACAAAAAATGCAAAAAAAAATGCAAAAAAACCCACAAAAAATGCAAAAAAAATGCAAAAAAATGCAAAAAAAATGCAAAAAAAATGCAAAAAACCCCACAAAAAATGCAAAAAAATGCAAAAAAAATGCAAGAAAACCCACAAAAAATGCAAAAAAAAATGCAAAAAAAACCCACAAAAAAATGCAAAAAAACCCACAAAAAAATGCAAAAAAACCCACAAAAAAAATGCAAAAAAAAATGCAAAAAAAAAATGCAAAAAAAAAACACAAAAAATGCAAAAAAAATGCAAAAAAAAAGCAAAAAAACCCACAAAAAATGCAAAAAAAATGCAAAAAAAAATGCAAAAAAAATGCAAAAAAACACAAAAAATGCAAAAAAAATGCAAAAAAAACCACAAAAATGCAAAAAAAATGCAAAAAAAATGCAAAAAAACCCACAAAAAATGCAAAAAAAATGCAAAAAACCCACAAAAAATGCAAAAAAAATGCAAAAAAAATGCAAAAAAAATGCAAAAAAACCCACAAAAAATGCAAAAAAAATGCAAAAAAACCCACAAAAAATGCAAAAAAACCCACAAAAAAATGCAAAAAAACCCACAAAAAAATGCAAAAAAAATGCAAAAAAACCCACAAAAAAATGCAAAAAAACCCACAAAAAATGCAAAAAAATGCAAAAAAACACACAAAAAATGCAAAAAAACCCACAAAAAATGCAAAAAAAATGCAAAAAAATGCAAAAAAAATGCAAAAAACCCCACAAAAAATGCAAAAAAATGCAAAAAAACCCACAAAAAATGCAAAAAAAATGCAAAAAAAATGCAAAAAAAATGCAAAAAAACCCACAAAAAATGCAAAAAAAATGCAAAAAAACCCACAAAAAAATGCAAAAAAACCCACAAAAAATTGCAAAAAAAACACAAAAAAATGCAAAAAAAATGCAAAAAAACCCACAAAAAAATGCAAAAAAAATGCAAAAAAACCCACAAAAAATGCAAAAAAAACCACAAAAAAATGCAAAAAAACCCACAAAAAAATGCAAAAAAAATGCAAAAAAACCCACAAAAAAATGCAAAAAACCCCACAAAAAATGCAAAAAAAATGCAAAAAAACCCACAAAAAATCCAAAAAAAATGCAAAAAAACCCACAAAAAAATTCAAAAAAAAATGCAAAAAAACACAAAAAAATGCAAAAAAAATGCAAAAAAAATGCAAAAAAACCCACAAAAAAAGGCAAAAAAAATGCAAAAAAACCCACAAAAAATGCAAAAAAAATGCAAAAAAAATGCAAAAAAAATGCAAAAAAAATGCTAAAAAACCCACAAAAATGCAAAAAAAAGCAAAAAAAACACAAAAAAAATGCAAAAAACCCACAAAAAACCCACAAAAAATGCAAAAAAACCCACAAAAAAATGCAAAAAAACCCACAAAAAATGCAAAAAAAATGCAAAAAACCCACAAAAAATGCAAAAAAAATGCAAAAAAAATGCAAAAAAAATGCAAAAAAAATGCAAAAAACCCCACAAAAAATGCAAAAAAAATGCAAAAAACCCCACAAAAAATGCAAAAAAAATGCAAAAAAAACCCACAAAAAAATGCAAAAAAACCCACAAAAAATGCAAAAAAAAATGCAAAAAACCCACAAGAAATGCAAAAAAACCCACAAAAAATGCAAAAAAAATGCAAAAAAACCCACAAAAAATGCAAAAAAATGCAAAAAAACCCACAAAAAATGCAAAAAAAATGCAAAAAAACCCAAAAAAATGCAAAAAAATGCAAAAAAACCCACAAAAAAATGCAAAAAAGCATTTTTTTGTGGGTTTTTTTGCATTTTTTTGTGGGTTTTTTTACCCACAAAAAAATGCAAAAAAAACACAAAAAAATGCTAAAAAACCCACAAAAATGCAAAAAAAAAGCAAAAAAAACACAAAAAAAATGCAAAAAACCCACAAAAAATGCAAAAAAAATGCAAAAAAACCCACAAAAAAATGCTTTTTTGCATTTTTTTGTGGGTTTTTTTGCATTTTTTTGTGGGTTTTTTTACCCACAAAAAAATGCAAAAAAAACACAAAAAAACCCACAAAAAATGCAAAAAAACCCACAAAAAAATGCAAAAAAACCCACAAAAAATGCAAAAAAAATGCAAAAAACCCACAAAAAATGCAAAAAAAATGCAAAAAAAATGCAAAAAAAATGCAAAAAAAATGCAAAAAACCCCACAAAAAATGCAAAAAAAATGCAAAAAACCCCACAAAAAATGCAAAAAAAATGCAAAAAAAACCCACAAAAAAATGCAAAAAAACCCACAAAAAATGCAAAAAAAAATGCAAAAAACCCACAAGAAATGCAAAAAAACCCACAAAAAATGCAAAAAAAATGCAAAAAAACCCACAAAAAATGCAAAAAAATGCAAAAAAACCCACAAAAAATGCAAAAAAAATGCAAAAAAACCCAAAAAAATGCAAAAAAATGCAAAAAAACCCACAAAAAAATGCAAAAAAGCATTTTTTTGTGGGTTTTTTTGCATTTTTTTGTGGGTTTTTTTACCCACAAAAAAATGCAAAAAAAACACAAAAAAATGCAAAAAAAATGCAAAAAAACCCACAAAAAATGCAAAAAAACCCACAAAAAATGCAAAAAAAAATGCAAAAAAACCCACAAAAAATGCAAAAAAAATGCAAAAAAAATGCAAAAAAAATGCAAAAAAACCCACAAAAAATGCAAAAAAAAATGCAAAAAACCCCACAAAAAATGCAAAAAAAATGCAAAAAAAACACAAAAAAAATGCAAAAAAATAAACACAAAAAATGCAAAAAAAAATGCAAAAAAAATGCAAAAAAAAACACAAAAAATGCAAAAAAAATGCAAAAAAACCCACAAAAAAATGCAAAAAACACACAAAAAATGCAAAAAAAAATGCAAAAAAACACAAAAAAAATGCAAAAAAAATGCAAAAAAAATGCAAAAAAACCCACAAAAAATGCAAAAAAAAATGCAAAAAAAACCCACAAAAAATGCAAAAAAAATGCAAAAAAAACCCACAAAAAAATGCAAAAAAACCCACAAAAAAATGCAAAAAAACCCACAAAAAAATGCAAAAAAAATGCAAAAAAAAAATGCAAAAAAAAAACACAAAAAATGCAAAAAAAATGCAAAAAAAAAGCAAAAAAACCCACAAAAAATGCAAAAAAAATGCAAAAAAAAATGCAAAAAAAATGCAAAAAAACACAAAAAATGCAAAAAAAATGCAAAAAAACCCACAAAAATGCAAAAAAAATGCAAAAAAAATGCAAAAAAACCCACAAAAAATGCAAAAAAAATGCAAAAAACCCACAAAAAATGCAAAAAAAATGCAAAAAAAATGCAAAAAAAATGCAAAAAAACCCACAAAAAAATGCAAAAAACCCCACAAAAAATGCAAAAAAAATGCAAAAAAAATGCAAAAAAACCCACAAAAAATGCAAAAAAAATGCAAAAAAACCCACAAAAAATGCAAAAAAAATGCAAAAAAAATGCAAAAAACCCCACAAAAAATGCAAAAAAAATGCAAAAAACCCCACAAAAAATGCAAAAAAAATGCAAAAAAAATGCAAAAAACCCACAAGAAATGCAAAAAAACCCACAAAAAATGCAAAAAAAATGCAAAAAAAACCACAAAAAATGCAAAAAAATGCAAAAAAACCCACAAAAAATGCAAAAAAAATGCAAAAAAACCCAAAAAAATGCAAAAAAATGCAAAAAAACCCACAAAAAAATGCAAAAAAGCATTTTTTTGTGGGTTTTTTTGCATTTTTTTGTGGGTTTTTTTACCCACAAAAAAATGCAAAAAAAACACAAAAAAATGCAAAAAAAATGCAAAAAAACCCACAAAAAATGCAAAAAAACCCACAAAAAATGCAAAAAAAAATGCAAAAAAACCCACAAAAAATGCAAAAAAAATGCAAAAAAAATGCAAAAAAAATGCAAAAAAACCCACAAAAAATGCAAAAAAAAATGCAAAAAACCCCACAAAAAATGCAAAAAAAATGCAAAAAAAACACAAAAAAAATGCAAAAAAATAAACACAAAAAATGCAAAAAAAAATGCAAAAAAAATGCAAAAAAAAACACAAAAAATGCAAAAAAAATGCAAAAAAACACAAAAAAAATGCAAAAAAAATGCAAAAAAAATGCAAAAAAACCCACAAAAAATGCAAAAAAAAATGCAAAAAAAACCCACAAAAAATGCAAAAAAAAATGCAAAAAAAACCCACAAAAAAATGCAAAAAAACCCACAAAAAAATGCAAAAAAACCCACAAAAAAATGCAAAAAAAATGCAAAAAAAAAATGCAAAAAAAAAACACAAAAAATGCAAAAAAAATGCAAAAAAAAGCAAAAAAACCCACAAAAAATGCAAAAAAAATGCAAAAAAAAATGCAAAAAAAATGCAAAAAAACACAAAAAATGCAAAAAAAATGCAAAAAAACCCACAAAAATGCAAAAAAAATGCAAAAAAAATGCAAAAAAACCCACAAAAAATGCAAAAAAAATGCAAAAAACCCACAAAAAATGCAAAAAAAATGCAAAAAAAATGCAAAAAAAATGCAAAAAAACCCACAAAAAAATGCAAAAAACCCCACAAAAAATGCAAAAAAAATGCAAAAAAAATGCAAAAAAACCCACAAAAAATGCAAAAAAAATGCAAAAAAACCCACAAAAAATGCAAAAAAAATGCAAAAAAAATGCAAAAAACCCCACAAAAAATGCAAAAAAAATGCAAAAAAACCCACAAAAAATGCAAAAAAAATGCAAAAAAAATGCAAAAAAAATGCAAAAAAAAACCCACAAAAAATGCAAAAAAAATGCAAAAAAACCCACAAAAAATGCAAAAAAACCCACAAAAAAATGCAAAAAAACCCACAAAAA
Organism: Zingel zingel; assembly: GCA_023566125.1. Classification (NCBI taxonomy): domain Eukaryota; kingdom Metazoa; phylum Chordata; class Actinopteri; order Perciformes; family Percidae; genus Zingel; species Zingel zingel. The sequence goes on from JAKRKW010000250.1 coordinate 22,103, forward strand.
ATGCAAAAAAAACCCACAAAAAAATGCAAAAAAACCCACAAAAAAATGCAAAAAAAATGCAAAAAAACCCACAAAAAATGCAAAAAAACCCACAAAAAAATGCAAAAAAAACCCACAAAAAAATGCAAAAAAACCCACAAAAAAATGCAAAAAACCCCACAAAAAATGCAAAAAAAATGCAAAAAAACCCACAAAAAATGCAAAAAAAATGCAAAAAAACCCACAAAAAAATGCAAAAAAACCCACAAAAAAATGCAAAAAAAATGCAAAAAAACCCACAAAAAAATGCAAAAAACCCCACAAAAAATGCAAAAAAAATGCAAAAAAAATGCAAAAAAACCCACAAAAAATGCAAAAAAAATGCAAAAAAACCCACAAAAAATGCAAAAAAAAATGCAAAAAAACCCACAAAAAATGCAAAAAAATGCAAAAAAAATGCAAAAAACCCCACAAAAAATGCAAAAAAAATGCAAAAAAAATGCAAAAAAACCCACAAAAAATGCAAAAAAAATGCAAAAAAAACCCACAAAAAAATGCAAAAAAAACCCACAAAAAATGCAAAAAAAATGCAAAAAAACCCACAAAAAATGCAAAAAAAAATGCAAAAAAACCCACAAAAAATGCAAAAAAATGCAAAAAAAATGCAAAAAAACCCACAAAAAATGCAAAAAAATGCAAAAAAACCCACAAAAAATGCAAAAAAACCCACAAAAAAATGCAAAAAAACCCACAAAAAAATGCAAAAAAAATGCAAAAAAACCCACAAAAAAATGCAAAAAACCCCACAAAAAATGCAAAAAAAATGCAAAAAAAATGCAAAAAAACCCACAAAAAATGCAAAAAAAATGCAAAAAAACCCACAAAAAAATTCAAAAAAAAATGCAAAAAAACACAAAAAAATGCAAAAAAAACACAAAAAAAATGCAAAAAAAACCACAAAAAAATGCAAAAAAAACACAAAAAAAATGCAAAAAAAATGCAAAAAAAATGCAAAAAAACCCACAAAAAAAATGCAAAAAAACCCACAAAAAAATGCAAAAAAAATGCAAAAAAACCCACAAAAGAATGCAAAAAACCCCACAAAAAATGCAAAAAAAATGCAAAAAAAATGCAAAAAAACCCACAAAAAATGCAAAAAAAATGCAAAAAAACCCACAAAAAAATTCAAAAAAAAATGCAAAAAAACACAAAAAAATGCAAAAAAAACACCAAAAAAAATGCAAAAAAAAACACAAAAAAATGCAAAAAAACACAAAAAAAATGCAAAAAAAATGCAAAAAAACCCACAAAAAAAATGCAAAAAAATGCAAAAAACCCCACAAAAAATGCAAAAAAAATGCAAAAAAAATGCAAAAAACCCTACAAAAAATGCAAAAAAAATGCAAAAAAACCCGCAAAAAAATTCAAAAAAAAATGCAAAAAAACACAAAAAAATGCAAAAAAACTGCAAAAAAAATGCAAAAAAACCCACAAAAAAAGGCAAAAAAAATGCAAAAAAACCCACAAAAAATGCAAAAAAAATGCAAAAAAAATGCAAAAAAGATGCTAAAAAAATGCTAAAAAACCCACAAAAATGCAAAAAAAAAGCAAAAAAAACACAAAAAAAATGCAAAAAACCCACAAAAAATGCAAAAAAAATGCAAAAAAAATGCAAAAAAACCCACAAAAAATGCAAAAAAAATGCAAAAAACCCCACAAAAAATGCAAAAAAAATGCAAAAAAAATGCAAAAAAACCCACAAAAAAATGCAAAAAAACCCACAAAAAATGCAAAAAAAACACAAAAAAATGCAAAAAAACCCACAAAAAATGCAAAAAACCCCACAAAAAATGCAAAAAAAATGCAAAAAAACCCACAAAAAATGCAAAAAAAATGCAAAAAAACCCACAAAAAAATTCAAAAAAAAATGCAAAAAAACACAAAAAAATGCAAAAAAAACACACAAAAAAATGCAAAAAAACCACAAAAAAATGCAAAAAAAACACAAAAAAAATGCAAAAAAAATGCAAAAAAAATGCAAAAAAACCCACAAAAAAATGCAAAAAAAACACAAAAAAATGCAAAAAACCCCACAAAAAATGCAAAAAAAATGCAAAAAAAATGCAAAAAAAACCACAAAAAATGCAAAAAAAACCACAAAAAATGCAAAAAAACCCACAAAAAAATGCAAAAAAAACACAAAAAAATGCAAAAAACCCCACAAAAAATGCAAAAAAAATGCAAAAAAAATGCAAAAAAACCCACAAAAAATGCAAAAAAAATGCAAAAAAACACAAAAAAATGCAAAAAAAATGCAAAAAAAATGCAAAAAAACCCACAAAAAAAGGCAAAAAAAATGCAAAAAAACCCACAAAAAATGCAAAAAAAATGCAAAAAAAAATGCTAAAAAAATGCTAAAAAACCCACAAAAATGCAAAAAAAAAGCAAAAAAAACACAAAAAAAATGCAAAAAACCCACAAAAAATGCAAAAAAAATGCAAAAAAACCCACAAAAAAATGCAAAAAAACCCACAAAAAAATGCAAAAAAAACACAAAAAAATGCAAAAAAAATGCAAAAAAACCCACAAAAAATGCAAAAAAACCCACAAAAAAATGCAAAAAACCCCACAAAAAATGCAAAAAAATGCAAAAAACCCCACAAAAAATGCAAAAAAAATGCAAAAAAAACCCACAAAAAAAATGCAAAAAAACCCACAAAAAATGCAAAAAAAAATGCAAAAAAACCCACAAAAAATGCAAAAAAACCCACAAAAAATGCAAAAAAAATGCAAAAAAACCCACAAAAAATGCAAAAAAATGCAAAAAAACCCACAAAAAATGCAAAAAAAATGCAAAAAAACCCACAAAAAAATGCAAAAAACCCCACAAAAAATGCAAAAAAAATGCAAAAAAAATGCAAAAAACCCCACAAAAAATGCAAAAAAACCCACAAAAAAATGCAAAAAAACCCACAAAAAATGCAAAAAAATGCAAAAAAACCCACAAAAAATGCAAAAAAAATGCAAAAAAAATGCAAAAAACCCCACAAAAAATGCAAAAAAAATGCAAAAAAAATGCAAAAAACCCCACAAAAAATGCAAAAAAAATGCAAAAAAACCCCACAAAAAAATGCAAAAAAACCCACAAAAAAATGCAAAAAAAATGCAAAAAAACCCACAAAAAATGCAAAAAAACCCACAAAAAAATGCAAAAAAAACCCACAAAAAAATGCAAAAAAAATGCAAAAAAACCCACAAAAAAATGCAAAAAACCCCACAAAAAATGCAAAAAAAATGCAAAAAAACCCACAAAAAAATGCAAAAAACCCCACAAAAAATGCAAAAAAAATGCAAAAAAACCCACAAAAAATGCAAAAAAAATGCAAAAAAACCCACAAAAAAATGCAAAAAACCCCACAAAAAATGCAAAAAAAATGCAAAAAAAAATGCAAAAAAACCCACAAAAAATGCAAAAAAAATGCAAAAAAACCCACAAAAAAATTCAAAAAAAAATGCAAAAAAACACAAAAAAATGCAAAAAAATGCAAAAAAAACACCAAAAAAATGCAAAAAAAACCACAAAAAATGCAAAAAAAACACAAAAAAAATGCAAAAAAAATGCAAAAAAAATGCAAAAAAACCCACAAAAAAATGCAAAAAAACCCACAAAAAAAATGCAAAAAAAATGCAAAAAAACCCACAAAAGAATGCAAAAAACCCACAAAAAATGCAAAAAAAATGCAAAAAAATGCAAAAAACCCCACAAAAAATGCAAAAAAAATGCAAAAAAAATGCAAAAAAACCCACAAAAAATGCAAAAAAATGCAAAAAAACCCACAAAAAATGCAAAAAAACCCACAAAAAAATGCAAAAAAACACAAAAAAATGCAAAAAAAATGCAAAAAAAACCACAAAAAAATGCAAAAAAAATGCAAAAAAACCCACAAAAAATGCAAAAAAACCCACAAAAAAATGCAAAAAAACCCACAAAAAAATGCCAAAAAAATGCAAAAAAACCCACAAAAAAATTTAAAAAAAAATGCAAAAAAACACAAAAAAATGCAAAAAAACCCACAAAAAATGCAAAAAAAATGCAAAAAAACCCACAAAAAAATTTAAAAAAAAATGCAAAAAAACACAAAAAAATGCAAAAAAAACACAAAAAAAATGCAAAAAAAACCACAAAAAAATGCAAAAAAAACACAAAAAAAATGCAAAAAAAATGCAAAAGAAATGCAAAAAAACCCACAAAAAAATGCAAAAAAACCCACAAAAAAATGCAAAAAAAATGCAAAAAAACCCACAAAAGAATGCAAAAAACCCCACAAAAAATGCTAAAAAAATGCAAAAAAAATGCAAAAAAACACAAAAAAATGCAAAAAAACCCACAAAAAATGCAAAAAAAATGCAAAAAAACCCACAAAAAAATTTAAAAAAAAATGCAAAAAAACACAAAAAAATGCAAAAAAAAACACAAAAAAATGCAAAAAAAACCACAAAAAAATGCAAAAAAAACACAAAAAAATGCAAAAAAAATGCAAAAGAAATGCAAAAAAACCCACAAAAAAATGCAAAAAAAACACAAAAAAAATGCAAAAAAAATGCAAAAAAAATGCAAAAAACCCCACAAAAAATGCAAAAAAAATGCAAAAAAAAAAAGCAAAAAAAAATGCAAAAAAAATGCAAAAAAACCCACAAAAAATGCAAAAAAAATGCAAAAAAAATGCAAAAAAAATGCAAAAAACCCCACAAAAAATGCAAAAAAAATGCAAAAAAACCCCACAAAAAAATGCAAAAAAACCCACAAAAAAATGCAAAAAAACCCACAAAAAATGCAAAAAAACCCACAAAAAAATGCAAAAAAAACCCACAAAAAAATGCAAAAAAAATGCAAAAAAACCCACAAAAAAATGCAAAAAACCCCACAAAAAATGCAAAAAAAATGCAAAAAACCCCACAAAAAATGCAAAAAAAATGCAAAAAAAACACAAAAAAAATGCAAAAAAATAAACACAAAAAATGCAAAAAAAAATGCAAAAAAAATGCAAAAAAAAACACAAAAAATGCAAAAAAAATGCAAAAAAACACAAAAAAAATGCAAAAAAAATGCAAAAAAAATGCAAAAAAACCCACAAAAAATGCAAAAAAAAATGCAAAAAAAACCCACAAAAAATGCAAAAAAAAATGCAAAAAAAACCCACAAAAAAATGCAAAAAAACCCACAAAAAAATGCAAAAAAACCACAAAAAAATGCAAAAAAAATGCAAAAAAAAAATGCAAAAAAAAAACACAAAAAATGCAAAAAAAATGCAAAAAAAAAGCAAAAAAACCCACAAAAAATGCAAAAAAAATGCAAAAAAAAATGCAAAAAAAATGCAAAAAAACACAAAAAATGCAAAAAAAATGCAAAAAAACCCACAAAAATGCAAAAAAAATGCAAAAAAAATGCAAAAAAACCCACAAAAAATGCAAAAAAAATGCAAAAAACCCACAAAAAATGCAAAAAAAATGCAAAAAAAACACAAAAAAATGCAAAAAAACCCACAAAAAATGCAAAAAACCTCACAAAAAATGCAAAAAAAATGCAAAAAAACCCACAAAAAATGCAAAAAAAATGCAAAAAAACCCACAAAAAAATTCAAAAAAAAATGCAAAAAAACACAAAAAAATGCAAAAAAAACACACAAAAAAATGCAAAAAAACCACAAAAAAATGCAAAAAAAACACAAAAAAAATGCAAAAAAAATGCAAAAAAAATGCAAAAAAACCCACAAAAAAATGCAAAAAAAACACAAAAAAATGCAAAAAACCCCACAAAAAATGCAAAAAAAATGCAAAAAAAATGCAAAAAAAACCACAAAAAATGCAAAAAAAACCACAAAAAATGCAAAAAAACCCACAAAAAAATGCAAAAAAAACACAAAAAAATGCAAAAAACCCCACAAAAAATGCAAAAAAAATGCAAAAAAAATGCAAAAAAACCCACAAAAAATGCAAAAAAATGCAAAAAAACACAAAAAAATGCAAAAAAAATGCAAAAAAACCCACAAAAAAAGGCAAAAAAAATGCAAAAAAACCCACAAAAAATGCAAAAAAAATGCAAAAAAAAATGCTAAAAAAATGCTAAAAAACCCACAAAAATGCAAAAAAAAAGCAAAAAAAACACAAAAAAAATGCAAAAAACCCACAAAAAATGCAAAAAAAATGCAAAAAAACCCACAAAAAAATGCAAAAAAACCCACAAAAAAATGCAAAAAAAACACAAAAAAATGCAAAAAAAATGCAAAAAAACCCACAAAAAATGCAAAAAAACCCACAAAAAAATGCAAAAAACCCCACAAAAAATGCAAAAAAATGCAAAAAACCCCACAAAAAATGCAAAAAAAATGCAAAAAAAACCCACAAAAAAAATGCAAAAAAACCCACAAAAAATGCAAAAAAAAATGCAAAAAAACCCACAAAAAATGCAAAAAAACCCACAAAAAATGCAAAAAAAATGCAAAAAAACCCACAAAAAATGCAAAAAAATGCAAAAAAACCCACAAAAAATGCAAAAAAAATGCAAAAAAACCCACAAAAAAATGCAAAAAACCCCACAAAAAATGCAAAAAAAATGCAAAAAAAATGCAAAAAACCCCACAAAAAATGCAAAAAAACCCACAAAAAAATGCAAAAAAACCCACAAAAAATGCAAAAAAATGCAAAAAAACCCACAAAAAATGCAAAAAAAATGCAAAAAAAATGCAAAAAACCCCACAAAAAATGCAAAAAAAATGCAAAAAAAATGCAAAAAACCCCACAAAAAATGCAAAAAAAATGCAAAAAAACCCCACAAAAAAATGCAAAAAAACCCACAAAAAAATGCAAAAAAAATGCAAAAAAACCCACAAAAAATGCAAAAAAACCCACAAAAAAATGCAAAAAAAACCCACAAAAAAATGCAAAAAAAATGCAAAAAAACCCACAAAAAAATGCAAAAAAACCCCACAAAAAATGCAAAAAAAATGCAAAAAAACCCACAAAAAAATGCAAAAAACCCCCACAAAAAATGCAAAAAAAATGCAAAAAACCCACAAAAATGCAAAAAAAATGCAAAAAAACCCACAAAAAAATGCAAAAAACCCCACAAAAAATGCAAAAAAAATGCAAAAAAAATGCAAAAAAACCCACAAAAAATGCAAAAAAAATGCAAAAAAACCCACAAAAAAATTCAAAAAAAAATGCAAAAAACACAAAAAAATGCAAAAAAAATGCAAAAAAAACACCAAAAAAATGCAAAAAAAACCACAAAAAAATGCAAAAAAAACACAAAAAAAATGCAAAAAAAATGCAAAAAAAATGCAAAAAAACCCACAAAAAAATGCAAAAAAACCCACAAAAAAATGCAAAAAAAATGCAAAAAAACCCACAAAAGAATGCAAAAAACCCCACAAAAAATGCAAAAAAAATGCAAAAAAATGCAAAAAACCCCACAAAAAATGCAAAAAAAATGCAAAAAAAATGCAAAAAAACCCACAAAAAATGCAAAAAAATGCAAAAAAACCCACAAAAAATGCAAAAAAACCCACAAAAAAATGCAAAAAAACACAAAAAAATGCAAAAAAAATGCAAAAAAAACCACAAAAAAATGCAAAAAAAATGCAAAAAAACCCACAAAAAATGCAAAAAAACCCACAAAAAAATGCAAAAAAACCCACAAAAAAATGCCAAAAAAATGCAAAAAAAACCCACAAAAAAATTTAAAAAAAAATGCAAAAAAACACAAAAAAATGCAAAAAAACCCACAAAAAATGCAAAAAAAATGCAAAAAACCCACAAAAAAATTTAAAAAAAAATGCAAAAAAACACAAAAAAATGCAAAAAAAACACAAAAAAAATGCAAAAAAAACCACAAAAAAATGCAAAAAAAACACAAAAAAAATGCAAAAAAAATGCAAAAGAAATGCAAAAAAACCCACAAAAAAATGCAAAAAAACCCACAAAAAATGCAAAAAAAATGCAAAAAAACCCACAAAAGAATGCAAAAAACCCCACAAAAAATGCTAAAAAAATGCAAAAAAAATGCAAAAAAACACAAAAAAATGCAAAAAAACCCACAAAAAATGCAAAAAAAATGCAAAAAAACCCACAAAAAAATTTAAAAAAAAATGCAAAAAAACACAAAAAAATGCAAAAAAAACACAAAAAAAATGCAAAAAAAACCACAAAAAAATGCAAAAAAAACACAAAAAAAATGCAAAAAAAATGCAAAAGAAATGCAAAAAAACCCACAAAAAAATGCAAAAAAAACACAAAAAAAATGCAAAAAAAATGCAAAAAAAATGCAAAAAACCCCACAAAAAATGCAAAAAAAATGCAAAAAAAAAACAAAAAATGCAAAAAAAAATGCAAAAAAACCCACAAAAAATGCAAAAAAAATGCAAAAAAAATGCAAAAAAAATGCAAAAAACCCCACAAAAAATGCAAAAAAAATGCAAAAAAACCCCACAAAAAAATGCAAAAAAACCCACAAAAAAATGCAAAAAAACCCACAAAAAATGCAAAAAAACCCACAAAAAAATGCAAAAAAAACCCACAAAAAAATGCAAAAAAAATGCAAAAAAACCCACAAAAAAATGCAAAAAACCCCACAAAAAATGCAAAAAAAATGCAAAAAAACCCCACAAAAAATGCAAAAAAAATGCAAAAAAAACACAAAAAAAATGCAAAAAAATAAACACAAAAAATGCAAAAAAAAATGCAAAAAAAATGCAAAAAAAAACACAAAAAATGCAAAAAAAATGCAAAAAAACACAAAAAAAATGCAAAAAAATGCAAAAAAAATGCAAAAAAACCCACAAAAAATGCAAAAAAAAATGCAAAAAAAACCCACAAAAATGCAAAAAAAAATGCAAAAAAAACCCACAAAAAAATGCAAAAAAACCCACAAAAAAATGCAAAAAAACCCACAAAAAAATGCAAAAAAAATGCAAAAAAAAAATGCAAAAAAAAAACACAAAAAATGCAAAAAAAATGCAAAAAAAAAGCAAAAAAACCCACAAAAAATGCAAAAAAAATGCAAAAAAAAATGCAAAAAAAATGCAAAAAAACACAAAAAATGCAAAAAAAAATGCAAAAAAACCCACAAAAATGCAAAAAAAATGCAAAAAAAATGCAAAAAAACCCACAAAAAATGCAAAAAAATGCAAAAAACCCACAAAAAATGCAAAAAAAATGCAAAAAAAATGCAAAAAAAATGCAAAAAAACCCACAAAAAAATGCAAAAACCCCACAAAAAATGCAAAAAAAATGCAAAAAAAATGCAAAAAAAACCCACAAAAAATGCAAAAAAAATGCAAAAAAACCCACAAAAAATGCAAAAAAAATGCAAAAAAAATGCAAAAAACCCCACAAAAAATGCAAAAAAAATGCAAAAAAACCCACAAAAAATGCAAAAAAAATGCAAAAAAAATGCAAAAAAAATGCAAAAAAAAACCCACAAAAAATGCAAAAAAAATGCAAAAAAACCCACAAAAAATGCAAAAAAACCCACAAAAAAATGCAAAAAAACCCACAAAAAATGCAAAAAAAACCCACAAAAAAATGCAAAAAAACCCACAAAAAAATGCAAAAAAAATGCAAAAAAACCCACAAAAAAATGCAAAAAACCCCACAAAAAATGCAAAAAAAATGCAAAAAAAATGCAAAAAAACCCACAAAAAATGCAAAAAAAATGCAAAAAAACCCACAAAAAATGCAAAAAAAAATGCAAAAAAACCCACAAAAAATGCAAAAAAATGCAAAAAAAATGCAAAAAACCCCACAAAAAATGCAAAAAAAATGCAAAAAAAATGCAAAAAAACCCACAAAAAATGCAAAAAAAATGCAAAAAAAACCCACAAAAAAATGCAAAAAAAACCCACAAAAAATGCAAAAAAAATGCAAAAAAACCCACAAAAAATGCAAAAAAAAATGCAAAAAAACCCACAAAAAATGCAAAAAAATGCAAAAAAAATGCAAAAAAACCCACAAAAAATGCAAAAAAATGCAAAAAAACCCACAAAAAATGCAAAAAAACCCACAAAAAAATGCAAAAAAACCCACAAAAAAATGCAAAAAAAATGCAAAAAAACCCACAAAAAAATGCAAAAAACCCCACAAAAAATGCAAAAAAAATGCAAAAAAAATGCAAAAAAACCCACAAAAAATGCAAAAAAAATGCAAAAAAACCCACAAAAAAATTCAAAAAAAAAATGCAAAAAAACACAAAAAATGCAAAAAAAACACAAAAAAAATGCAAAAAAAACCACAAAAAAATGCAAAAAAAACACAAAAAAAATGCAAAAAAAATGCAAAAAAAATGCAAAAAAACCCACAAAAAAAATGCAAAAAAACCCACAAAAAAATGCAAAAAAAATGCAAAAAAACCCACAAAAGAATGCAAAAAACCCCACAAAAAATGCAAAAAAAATGCAAAAAAAATGCAAAAAAACCCACAAAAAATGCAAAAAAATGCAAAAAAACCCACAAAAAAATTCAAAAAAAAATGCAAAAAAACACAAAAAAATGCAAAAAAAACACCAAAAAAAATGCAAAAAAAAACACAAAAAATGCAAAAAAACACAAAAAAAATGCAAAAAAAATGCAAAAAAACCCACAAAAAAAATGCAAAAAAATGCAAAAAACCCCACAAAAAATGCAAAAAAAATGCAAAAAAAATGCAAAAAACCCTACAAAAAATGCAAAAAAAATGCAAAAAAACCCGCAAAAAAATTCAAAAAAAAATGCAAAAAAACACAAAAAAATGCAAAAAAACTGCAAAAAAAATGCAAAAAAACCCACAAAAAAAGGCAAAAAAAATGCAAAAAAACCCACAAAAAATGCAAAAAAATGCAAAAAAAATGCAAAAAAGATGCTAAAAAAATGCTAAAAAACCCACAAAAATGCAAAAAAAAAGCAAAAAAAACACAAAAAAAATGCAAAAAACCCACAAAAAATGCAAAAAAAATGCAAAAAAAATGCAAAAAAACCCACAAAAAATGCAAAAAAAATGCAAAAAACCCCACAAAAAATGCAAAAAAAATGCAAAAAAATGCAAAAAAACCCACAAAAAAATGCAAAAAAACCCACAAAAAATGCAAAAAAAACACAAAAAAATGCAAAAAAACCCACAAAAAATGCAAAAAACCCCACAAAAAATGCAAAAAAAATGCAAAAAAAACCCACAAAAAATGCAAAAAAAATGCAAAAAAACCCACAAAAAAATTCAAAAAAAAATGCAAAAAAACACAAAAAAATGCAAAAAAAACACACAAAAAAATGCAAAAAAAACCACAAAAAAATGCAAAAAAAAATGCAACAAAAAAAATGCAAAAAAAATGCAAAAAAAATGCAAAAAAAACCACAAAAAATGCAAAAAAAACCACAAAAAAATGCAAAAAACCCCACAAAAAATGCAAAAAAAACAAAAAAATGCAAAAAAAACCCACAAAAAATGCAAAAAAAATGCAAAAAAAATGCAAAAAAACCCACAAAAAATGCAAAAAAAATGCAAAAAAACACAAAAAAATGCAAAAAAAATGCAAAAAAAATGCAAAAAAACCCACAAAAAAAGGCAAAAAAAATGCAAAAAAACCCACAAAAAATGCAAAAAAAATGCAAAAAAAAAATGCTAAAAAAATGCTAAAAAACCCACAAAAATGCAAAAAAAAAGCAAAAAAAACACAAAAAAAATGCAAAAAACCCACAAAAAATGCAAAAAAAATGCAAAAAAACCCACAAAAAAATGCAAAAAAACCCACAAAAAAATGCAAAAAAAAACACAAAAAAATGCAAAAAAAATGCAAAAAAACCCACAAAAAATGCAAAAAAACCCACAAAAAAATGCAAAAAACCCCACAAAAAATGCAAAAAAATGCAAAAAACCCCACAAAAAATGCAAAAAAAATGCAAAAAAAACCCACAAAAAAAATGCAAAAAAACCCACAAAAAATGCAAAAAAAAATGCAAAAAAACCCACAAAAAATGCAAAAAAACCCACAAAAAATGCAAAAAAAATGCAAAAAAACCCACAAAAAATGCAAAAAAATGCAAAAAAACCCACAAAAAATGCAAAAAAAATGCAAAAAAAATGCAAAAAACCCCACAAAAAATGCAAAAAAACCCACAAAAAAATGCAAAAAAACCCACAAAAAATGCAAAAAAATGCAAAAAAAATGCAAAAAAACCCGCAAAAAAATTCAAAAAAAATGCAAAAAAACACAAAAAAATGCAAAAAAACTGCAAAAAAAATGCAAAAAAACCCACAAAAAAAGGCAAAAAAAATGCAAAAAAACCCACAAAAAATGCAAAAAAATGCAAAAAAAATGCAAAAAAGATGCTAAAAAAATGCTAAAAAACCCACAAAAATGCAAAAAAAAAGCAAAAAAAACACAAAAAAAATGCAAAAAACCCACAAAAAATGCAAAAAAAATGCAAAAAAAATGCAAAAAAACCCACAAAAAATGCAAAAAAAATGCAAAAAACCCCACAAAAAATGCAAAAAAAATGCAAAAAAAATGCAAAAAAACCCACAAAAAAATGCAAAAAAACCCACAAAAAATGCAAAAAAAACACAAAAAAATGCAAAAAAACCCACAAAAAATGCAAAAAACCCCACAAAAAATGCAAAAAAAATGCAAAAAAACCCACAAAAAATTGCAAAAAAAATGCAAAAAAACCCACAAAAAAATTCAAAAAAAAATGCAAAAAAACACAAAAAAATGCAAAAAAAAACACAAAAAAATGCAAAAAAACCACAAAAAAATGCAAAAAAAACACAAAAAAAATGCAAAAAAAATGCAAAAAAACCCACAAAAAAATGCAAAAAAAACACAAAAAAATGCAAAAAACCCCACAAAAAATGCAAAAAAAATGCAAAAAAAATGCAAAAAAAACCACAAAAAATGCAAAAAAAACCACAAAAAATGCAAAAAAACCCACAAAAAAATGCAAAAAAAAACACAAAAAAATGCAAAAAACCCCACAAAAAATGCAAAAAAAATGCAAAAAAAATGCAAAAAAACCCACAAAAAATGCAAAAAAATGCAAAAAAACACAAAAAAATGCAAAAAAAATGCAAAAAAAATGCAAAAAAACCCACAAAAAAAGGCAAAAAAAATGCAAAAAAACCCACAAAAAATGCAAAAAAAATGCAAAAAAAAATGCTAAAAAAATGCTAAAAAACCCACAAAAATGCAAAAAAAAAGCAAAAAAAACACAAAAAAAATGCAAAAAACCCACAAAAAATGCAAAAAAAATGCAAAAAAACCCACAAAAAAATGCAAAAAAACCCACAAAAAAATGCAAAAAAAAACACAAAAAAATGCAAAAAAAATGCAAAAAAACCCACAAAAAATGCAAAAAAACCCACAAAAAAATGCAAAAAACCCCACAAAAAATGCAAAAAAATGCAAAAAACCCCACAAAAAATGCAAAAAAAATGCAAAAAAAACCCACAAAAAAAATGCAAAAAAACCCACAAAAAATGCAAAAAAAAATGCAAAAAAACCCACAAAAAATGCAAAAAAACCCACAAAAAATGCAAAAAAAATGCAAAAAAAACCCACAAAAAATGCAAAAAAATGCAAAAAAACCCACAAAAAATGCAAAAAAAATGCAAAAAAAATGCAAAAAACCCCACAAAAAATGCAAAAAAACCCACAAAAAAATGCAAAAAAACCCACAAAAAATGCAAAAAAATGCAAAAAAAATGCAAAAAACCCCACAAAAAATGCAAAAAAAATGCAAAAAAAATGCAAAAAACCCCACAAAAAATGCAAAAAAAATGCAAAAAAACCCCACAAAAAAATGCAAAAAAACCCACAAAAAAATGCAAAAAAAATGCAAAAAAACCCACAAAAAATGCAAAAAAACCCACAAAAAAATGCAAAAAAAACCCACAAAAAAATGCAAAAAAATGCAAAAAAACCCACAAAAAAATGCAAAAAACCCCACAAAAAATGCAAAAAAAATGCAAAAAAACCCACAAAAAAATGCAAAAAACCCCACAAAAAATGCAAAAAAAATGCAAAAAAACCCACAAAAAATGCAAAAAAAATGCAAAAAATCCCACAAAAAAATGCAAAAAACCCCACAAAAAATGCAAAAAAAATGCAAAAAAAATGCAAAAAAACCACAAAAAATGCAAAAAAATGCAAAAAAACCCACAAAAAAATTCAAAAAAAAATGCAAAAAAACACAAAAAAATGCAAAAAAAATGCAAAAAAAACACCAAAAAAATGCAAAAAAAACCACAAAAAAATGCAAAAAAAACACAAAAAAAATGCAAAAAAAATGCAAAAAAAATGCAAAAAAAACCCACAAAAAAATGCAAAAAAACCCACAAAAAAATGCAAAAAAAATGCAAAAAAACCCACAAAAGAATGCAAAAAACCCCACAAAAAATGCAAAAAAAATGCAAAAAAATGCAAAAAACCCCACAAAAAATGCAAAAAAAATGCAAAAAAAAATGCAAAAAAACCCACAAAAAATGCAAAAAAATGCAAAAAAACCCACAAAAAATGCAAAAAAACCCACAAAAAAATGCAAAAAAACACAAAAAAATGCAAAAAAAATGCAAAAAAAACCACAAAAAAATGCAAAAAAAATGCAAAAAAACCCACAAAAAATGCAAAAAAACCCACAAAAAAATGCAAAAAAACCCACAAAAAAATGCCAAAAAAATGCAAAAAAACCCACAAAAAAATTTAAAAAAAAATGCAAAAAAACACAAAAAAATGCAAAAAAACCCACAAAAAATGCAAAAAAAATGCAAAAAAACCCACAAAAAAATTTAAAAAAAAATGCAAAAAAACACAAAAAAATGCAAAAAAAACACAAAAAAAATGCAAAAAAAACCACAAAAAAATGCAAAAAAAACACAAAAAAAATGCAAAAAAAATGCAAAAGAAATGCAAAAAAACCCACAAAAAAATGCAAAAAAACCCACAAAAAAATGCAAAAAAAATGCAAAAAAACCACAAAAGAATGCAAAAAACCCCACAAAAAATGCTAAAAAAATGCAAAAAAAATGCAAAAAAACCCACAAAAATGCAAAAAAAATGCAAAAAAACCCACAAAAAAATTCAAAAAAAATGCAAAAAAACACAAAAAAATGCAAAAAAAACACAAAAAAAAATGCAAAAAAAACCACAAAAAAATGCAAAAAAAACACAAAAAAAATGCAAAAAAAATGCAAAAAAAATGCAAAAAACCCCACAAAAAATGCAAAAAAATGCAAAAAAAAAACAAAAAATGCAAAAAAAAATGCAAAAAAACCCACAAAAAATGCAAAAAAAATGCAAAAAAAATGCAAAAAAAATGCAAAAAACCCCACAAAAAATGCAAAAAAAATGCAAAAAAACCCCACAAAAAAATGCAAAAAAACCCACAAAAAAATGCAAAAAAAATGCAAAAAAACCCACAAAAAATGCAAAAAAACCCACAAAAAAATGCAAAAAAAACCCACAAAAAAATGCAAAAAAAATGCAAAAAAACCCACAAAAAAATGCAAAAAACCCCACAAAAAATGCAAAAAAAATGCAAAAAAACCCACAAAAAATGCAAAAAAAATGCAAAAAAACCCACAAAAAAATGCAAAAAAACCCACAAAAAAATGCAAAAAAAATGCAAAAAAACCCACAAAAAAATGCAAAAAACCCACAAAAAATGCAAAAAAAATGCAAAAAAAATGCAAAAAAACCCACAAAAAATGCAAAAAAAATGCAAAAAAACCCACAAAAAATGCAAAAAAAATGCAAAAAAACCCACAAAAAATGCAAAAAAAATGCAAAAAACCCCACAAAAAATGCAAAAAAAATGCAAAAAAAATGCAAAAAAACCCACAAAAAATGCAAAAAAAATGCAAAAAAACCCCACAAAAAAATGCAAAAAAAACCCACAAAAAATGCAAAAAAAATGCAAAAAAACCCACAAAAAATGCAAAAAAAATGCAAAAAAATGCAAAAAACCCCACAAAAAATGCAAAAAAAATGCAAAAAAAATGCAAAAAAACCCACAAAAAATGCAAAAAAAATGCAAAAAAACCCCACAAAAAAATGCAAAAAAAAACCACAAAAAATGCAAAAAAAATGCAAAAAAAATGCAAAAAAACCCACAAAAAATGCAAAAAAAATGCAAAAAAACCCACAAAAAAATGCGAAAAACCCACAAAAAAATGCAAAAAAAACAAAAAATGCAAAAAAAAATGCAAAAAAACCCACAAAAAAATGCAAAAAAAATGCAAAAAAAATGCAAAAAAACCCACAAAAAATGCAAAAAAACCCACAAAAAAATGCAAAAAAACCCACAAAAAAATGCAAAAAAAATGCAAAAAAACCCACAAAAAAATGCAAAAAACCCCACAAAAAATGCAAAAAAAATGCAAAAAAAATGCAAAAAAACCCACAAAAAATGCAAAAAAAATGCAAAAAAACCCACAAAAAAATTCAAAAAAAAATGCAAAAAAACACAAAAAAATGCAAAAAAAATGCAAAAAAAACACCAAAAAAATGCAAAAAAAACCACAAAAAAATGCAAAAAAAACACAAAAAAAATGCAAAAAAAATGCAAAAAAATGCAAAAAAACCCACAAAAAAATGCAAAAAAACCCACAAAAAAATGCAAAAAAAATGCAAAAAAACCCACAAAAGAATGCAAAAAACCCCACAAAAAATGCAAAAAAAATGCAAAAAAATGCAAAAAACCCCACAAAAAATGCAAAAAAAATGCAAAAAAATGCAAAAAAACCCACAAAAAATGCAAAAAAATGCAAAAAAACCCACAAAAAATGCAAAAAAACCCACAAAAAAATGCAAAAAAACACAAAAAAATGCAAAAAAAATGCAAAAAAAACCACAAAAAAATGCAAAAAAAATGCAAAAAAACCCACAAAAAATGCAAAAAAACACAAAAAAATGCAAAAAAACCCACAAAAAATGCAAAAAAAATGCAAAAAAACCCACAAAAAAATTTAAAAAAAAATGCAAAAAACACAAAAAAATGCAAAAAAAACACAAAAAAAATGCAAAAAAAACCACAAAAAAATGCAAAAAAAACACAAAAAAAATGCAAAAAAAATGCAAAAGAAATGCAAAAAAACCCACAAAAAAATGCAAAAAAACCCACAAAAAAATGCAAAAAAAATGCAAAAAAACCCACAAAAGAATGCAAAAAACCCCACAAAAAATGCTAAAAAAATGCAAAAAAACCCACAAAAAATGCAAAAAAAATGCAAAAAAACCCACAAAAAAATTCAAAAAAAATGCAAAAAAACACAAAAAAATGCAAAAAAAACACAAAAAAAAATGCAAAAAAAACCACAAAAAAATGCAAAAAAACCCCACAAAAAATGCAAAAAAAATGCAAAAAAAAAACAAAAAATGCAAAAAAAAATGCAAAAAAAAATGCAAAAAAAATGCAAAAAAACCCACAAAAAATGCAAAAAAAATGCAAAAAAACCCACAAAAAATGCAAAAAAAATGCAAAAAAAATGCAAAAAAACCCACAAAAAATGCAAAAAAACCCACAAA
>JAKRKW010000252.1:0-7500 GCA_023566125.1 Zingel zingel
GGGCTTTCCTTTATTAATTATGAATATTTTAAATTTTAGAAAATGCTATGGGAAATGGCAAAAATGTTCCCAAATGTCCAGAAAATTTCTTGAGGAGCCATTAGGGGCACTTCCCATGGGTCCAGGTCCACCAAAATTTGGTCATTCAATCTCCAGGACGCCCTCGTCAACATTGAATAGGTTTCAGGTCTTTATTTCAATGTTAAATGTGTAAAAAAAATTAATAGCATTGAAATTGGCCTTTTGACCTTTGGCTCTTATGTTTTGGGACATTTGGGAACATTTCTTCCATTTGGGAAGGACATTTGGGAACACTTCTTCCATTTGGGAAGGACATTTGGGGGGAGCCAACTCCCCTATTAAAAACAGGCCCAATGTCCCATTTTGCACTAAGGGAAGGCCTGAAAAATGTTTCTTGAAATGGCAAAAGTGTTCCCAAATGTCCAGACCCCTTCTGGGGGAGCCAGTAGGGACCCTTCCCATGGGTCCAGGACCACCAAAAATTGGTCATTCAATCTCCAGGATGCCCTCGTCAACATTGAACAGGTTTCAGGTTGTTATTTCAATGTTAAATGTGGAAAAAAAATTATTAGCATTGAAAATGGCCTTTTGACCTTTTGGCTCCTATTTTTTGGGACACTTGGGAACACTTCTTCCATTTGGGAAGGACAATTGGGAACACTTTTTGCCGTTTGGGAAGGACAATTGGGAATACTCGACCACCCTATTAAAAACAGGCCAAATGTCCTGGTTCATGCTTTCAATACTTATATCGCTTTTTTTTTTCGTGCCCCTGGTATACTAAATGACTTCCATGGAGAGGAAGGGAGGCCAGACTGGGGCTGAGCCCATGCAGAGGCCTCACAGTCGGGCACCCTCCCCGGCCCACACACCCCTGATGGATGTGGGTGATTGAAAAAAACTTTCGTGCCCCTGGTATACTAACTGACTTCCAGGGACAGGAAGGGAGGCCAGACCGGAGCTAAGCCCACTCTCAGGCTTCACAGTCGGCTAGCACTCAGCATGGCTGCTCAGGAACATAGGCCATTTGGGAACACTTTTGCCGTTTGGGAAGGACATTTGGGAACACTTTTGCCATTTGGGAAGGACAATTGGGAACAGTCAGTCCCCCTATCAAAAACAGGCCAAATGTCCCATTTTCGAAATAAGGGAACTACAGTGTTAGGGAAGACCAACCCAGGACATTTGGCCTGTTTTTAATAGGAGGGATGACTGTTCCCAATTGTCCTTCCAAAATGGAAAAAGTGTTCCCAAATGGCCGACCTTCCTGTGCAGCCATGCTAAGTGCTAGCATGTCCAAACCAACTGCATTTTACTCGATAAAGACCTGGCAACAACATACTCAAAAACCAGAGCTTTAGCTGAAAGTTGAAAAATTGCTATTTTTTCTGGTTAAGGTTTGAAGCCAAAAATGCATTCAAGACACCACTAGTTGGGAGTGGACATTTGGGAACACTTTTGCCATTTGGGAAGGACAATTGGGAACAGTCAGTCCCCCTATCAAAAACAGGCCAAATGTCCCATTTTCGAAATAAGGGAACTACAGTGTTAGGGAAGACCAAACCAGGACATTTGGCCTGTTTTTAATAGGAGGGATGACTGTTCCCAATTGTCCTTCCCAAATGGAAAAAGTGTTCCCAAATGGCCGACCTTCCTGTGCAGCCATGCTAAGTGCTAGCATGTCCAAACCGACTTCATTTTACTCGATAAAGACCTGGCAACAACATACTCAAAAACCAGAGCTTTAGCTGAAAGTTGAAAAATTGCTATTTTTTCTGGTTAAGGTTTGAAGCCAAAAATGCATTCAAGACACCACTAGTTGGGAGTGGACATTTGGGAACACTTTTGCCATTTGGGAAGGACAATTGGGAACAGTCAGTCCCCCTATCAAAAACAGGCCAAATGTCCCATTTTCGAAATAAGGGAACTACAGTGTTAGGGAAGACCAAACCAGGACATTTGGCCTGTTTTTAATAGGAGGGATGACTGTTCCCAATTGTCCTTCCCAAATGGCCAAAGTGTTCCCAAATGGCCGACCTTCCTGTGCAGCCATGCTAAGTGCTAGCATGTCCAAACCGACTTCATTTTACTCGATAAAGACCTGGCAACAACATACTCAAAAACCAGAGCTTTAGCTGAAAGTTGAAAAATTGCTATTTTTCTGGTTCAGGATTGAAGCCAAAAATGCATTCAAGCCATCCCCAGTTGGGAGTGGACATTTGGGAACACTTTTGCCATTTGGGAAGGACAATTGGGAACAGTCAGTCCCCCTATCAAAAACAGGCCAAATGTCCCATTTTCGAAATAAGGGAACTACAGTGTTAGGGAAGACCAAACCAGGACATTTGGCCTGTTTTTAATAGGAGGGATGACTGTTCCCAATTGTCCTTCCCAAATGGCAAAAGTGTTCCCAAATGGCCGACCTTCCTGTGCAGCCATGCTAAGTGCTAGCATGTCCAAACCGACTTCATTTTACTCGATAAAGACCTGGCAACAACATACTCAAAAACCAGAGCTTTAGCTGAAAGTTGAAAAATTGCTATTTTTCTGGTTCAGGATTGAAGCCAAAAATGCATTCAAGCCATCCCCAGTTGGGAGTGGACATTTGGGAACACTTTTGCCATTTGGGAAGGACAATTGGGAACAGTCAGTCCCCCTATCAAAAACAGGCCAAATGTCCCATTTTCGAAATAAGGGAACTACAGTGTTAGGGAAGACCAAACCAGGACATTTGGCCTGTTTTTAATAGGGTGGGTGAGTGTTCCCAATTGTCCTTCCCAAATGGCAAAATTGTTCCCAATTGTCCTTCCCAAATGGCAAAAGTGTTCCCAATTGTCCTTCCCAAATGGCAAAAGTCTTCCCAATTGTCCTTCCCAAATGGCAAAAGTGTTCCCAATTGTCCTTCCCAAATGGCAAAAGTGTTCCCAAATGTCCTAAATTCTTAGCAGGTTCCCTAATAAGTTAATTGATTCCCTTACTTTTGTCAATTAAGGACAGTTTTCCTAAATATTGACTTAGTATGTGTAAATAATGACTTAGTTTCTCTAAATAATGACTTAATAGTCCTTAATTAATCAATAAATACAGTTTTTGAAAGCCCAACCTAGGACATTTGGCCTGTTTTTGATAGGCTGGTGGAGTAATCCAGATTGCCCAACCCAAATGGCAAAAGTCTTCCCAATTGTCCTAAAGTGTTCCCAATTGTCCTTCCCAAATGGCAAAAGTGTTCCCAATTGTCCTTCCCAAATGGCAAAAGTGTTCCCAAATGTCCTAAATTCTTAGCAGTTTCCCTAATAAGTTAATTGATTCCCTTATTTTTATCAATTAAGGACAGTTTTCCTAAATATTGACTTAGTATGTGTAATTAATGACTTAGTTTCTCTAAATAATGACTTAATAGTTCTTAATTAATCAATAAATACAGTTTTTGAAAGCCCAACCTAGGACATTTGGCCTGTTTTTGATAGGCTGGTGGAGTAATCCAGATTGCCCAACCCAAATGGCAAAAGTCTTCCCAATTGTCCTAAAGTGTTCCCAATTGTCCTTCTCAAATGGCAAAATTGTTCCCAATTGTCCTTCCCAAATGGCAAAAGTGTTCCCAATTGTCCTTCCCAAATGGCAAAAGTGTTCCCAAATGTCCTAAATTCTTAGCAGTTTCCCTAATAAGTTAATTGATTCCCTTACTTTTGTCAATTAAGGACAGTTTTCCTAAATATTGACTTAGTATGTGTAATTAATGACTTAGTTTCTCTAAATAATGACTTAATAGTCCTTAATTAATCAATAAATACAGTTTTTGAAAGCCCAACCTAGGACATTTGGCCTGTTTTTGATAGGCTGGTGGAGTAATCCAGATTGCCCAACCCAAATGGCAAAAGTCTTCCCTATTGTCCTAAAGTGTTCCCAATTGTCCTTCCCAAATGGCAAAATTGTTCCCAATTGTCCTTCCCAAATGGCAAAAGTGTTCCCAATTGTCCTTCCCAAATGGCAAAAGTGTTCCCAAATGTCTTAAATTCTTAGCAGTTTCCCTAATAAGATAATTGATTCCCTTACTTTTGTCAATTAAGGACAGTTTTCCTAAATATTGACTTAGTATGTGTAATTAATGACTTAGTTTCTCTAAATAATGACTTAATTGTCCTTAATCAATCAATAAATACAGTTTTTGAAAGCCCAACCTAGGACATTCGGCCTGTTTTTGATAGGCTGGTGGAGTAATCCAGATTGCCCAACCCAAATGGCAAAAGTCTTCCCAATTGTCCTAAAGTGTTCCCAATTGTCCTTCCCAAATGGCAAAAGTGTTCCCAATTGTCCTTCCCAAATGGCAAAAGTGTTCCCAAATGTCCTTTCTCAAAAACCGGTTACCAGGGGCATGAAAATTTCGGGAAAAAAAAGTTAAAGTTTTTCGACCGGAGAAGGGGAAATCAGTTAGAGGTCAACTGCTTCTGCATTTCCCCTTCTCTGGTCAAAAACTTAGAAAAAAGTCAAAAAAAATTTGACCCAACCCAGGCCATTTGCATGTGAGCATGTTAGTCCAGGCTTAGAGCCACTTACTGGGCCTCGGAGGTGAGAGTGAGGGCCCTGGAGGTCAACTCCCAGCCGTAGGAGCACAAAGTGTTCCCAAATGGCAAAAAGTGTTCCCAAATGTCCTTTCTCAAAAACGGGTTACCAGGGGCATGAAAATTTTGGGAAAAAAAGTTAAAGTTTTTCGACCGGAGAAGGGGAAATCAGTTAGAGGTCAACTGCTTCTGCATTTCCCCTTCTCTGGTCAAAAACTTAGAAAAAAGTCAAAAAAAATTTGACCCAACCCAGGCCATTTGCATGTGAGCATGTTAGCCCAGGCTCAGAGCCACTTTCTGGGCCTCAGAGGTGAGAGTGAGGGCCCTGGAGGTCAACTCCCAGCCGTAGAAGCACAAAGTGTTCCCAAATGGCAAAAAGTGTTCCCAATTGTCCTTCCCAAATTGTAAGTGTTCCCGAATGGCAAAAAGTGTTCCCAAATGTCCTTTCTCAAAAACGGGTTACCAGGGGCATGAAAATTTCGGGAAAAAAAGTTAAAGTTTTTCGACCGGAGAAGGGGAAATCAGTTAGAGGTCAACTGCTTCTGCATTTCCCCTTCTCTGGTCAAAAACTTAGAAAAAAGTCAAAAAAAATTTGACCCAACCCAGGCCATTTGCATGTGAGCATGTTAGCCCAGGCTTAGAGCCACTTTCTGGGCCTCAGAGGTGAAAGTGAGGGCCCTGGAGGTCAACTCACAGCCGTAGAAGCACAAAGTGTTCCCAAATGGCAAAAAGTGTTCCCAATTGTCCTTCCCAAATGGCAAAAGTGTTCCCAATTGTCCTTCCCAAATGGCAAAAGTGTTCCCAATTGTCCTTCCCAAATGGCAAAAGTGTTCCCAAATGTCCTAAATTCTTAGCAGTTTCCCTAATAAGTTAATTGATTCCCTTACTTTTGTCAATTAAGGACAGTTTTCCTAAATATTGACTTAGTATGTGTAATTAATGACTTAGTTTCTCTAAATAATGACTTAATTGTCCTTAATTAATCAATAAATACAGTTTTTGAAAGCCCAACCTAGGACATTTGGCCTGTTTTTAGTAGGCTGGTGGAGTAATCCAGATTGCCCAAAGTAAATGGCAAAAGTCTTCCCAATTGTCCTAAAGTGTTCCCAATTGTCCTTCCCAAATGGCAAAAGTGTTCCCAATTGTCCTTCCCAAATGGCAAAAGTGTTCCCAAATGTCCTAAATTCGTAGCAGTTTCCCTAATAAGTTTATTGAGTCCCTTAATTTTGCCAATTAAGGACAGTTTTCCTAAATATTGACTTAGTATGTATAATTAATGACTTAGTTTCTCTAAATAATGACTTAATTGTCCTTAATTAATCAATAAATACAGTTTTTGAAAGCCCAACCTAGGACATTTGGCCTGTTTTTAGTAGGCTGGTGGAGTAATCCAGATTGCCCAAAGTAAATGGCAAAAGTCTTCCCAATTGTCCTAAAGTTTTCCCAATTGTCCTTCCCAAATGGCAAAAGTGTTCCCAATTGTCCTTCCCAAATGGCAAAAATTGTTCCCAATTGTCCTTCCCAAATGGCAAAATTGTTCCCAATTGTCCTTTACCAAATGGCAAAAGTGTTCCCTTTTGTCCTTCGCGCCGTTGGAAAGTGTTCCCGTTTGTCCTAAAAGTGTTCCCTTTTGGCCCAGTGACAATTGGGAACATTTGGGACATTTCGCATGAGCATACGTTCCCTTTTGGCCAAAGTGTTCCCAATTGTCCCGCGGGGCCAAAAATTTTTGCCACCTTGTGGCCGAAGGTGGTATTTTTGCAAAAACGGGACAATTGGGAACATTTTGAAAAAAATTTAGGGAGGGCGCGGTCCGGTCACCGTTGGGCCCACGGCCGCGCCCCCCGGTTCGGATCAAAGGCCTGGCCGGGCCGCTCGTCCCTGCGGCAGTTTGCGATTTTTAGCGGCTTCCCGCGCGGCGCTGCGTCCGCGGGACTTTTGGGAACACGTATTCGGGAGAAAGTGTTCCCTTTTGTCCTGCGAGTGTTAACGGGGATATATATATATATATATATATATGTGTGTGTGTGTGTGTGTGTGTGTGTGTGTGTGTGTGTGTGTGTGTATATATATGTATATTGCAAAATGTATTGAAATTGATTGAAAAGATTTCTGGTACAGGATAAACAATCCTCTATCTCAGACTCTAAAAGACACAATACTTACATACATGCACATTCACATTTTAACATTTTATAAAAACACATTCATTTCATAATTGAAGTTTTCTAACAGTTCATAAATTAATTACATGAATTAACATAAATTACTGACAAGCTTTATTACACCGTTTGACAGGCAAAAGGCATCCAGCCTATTCTTAAAGGAATTGATAGAAGGGGAACGCACACCTTCTTCTGGAAGGTCACTCCATGATTTTACAGCACGGAGTGTGAACAACTTATTTCTCTTTTCAGACAGACATGTTCTCGGGTAAAGTTTTAAAGAATTCCCTCGTGTCTCGTACCTATTGATCCAAAACTGAAAGATAGCAATTGCAAAGCCGGGCTTACAAGGCCAACTACCACCCTCCTGCCAGCACATCCCAGACTAGCACCCACGGGTGAAGGCCACCACCTGATGATCCTGGCTATTGTGTGTTGCCTAAACCCAACCGTCGTCATCTGCAAAGCTGGCCTTACAATGTCTGCCACGGCCCTGTCCTTGCGAGTCCGGCTTTACAATGTCCAACCACCCACGGCTGAGGATCATCGCTTGATGATCCTGGCTATTACCCCCTTACCTAGTTGATAACCCAGCCTTGGTTGACGTGCATTTTCAAAGTGTCAAAAACCCACTCATTGCCAAAAAAAATGCAAAAAAATCCAAAAAAATGCAAAAAAAATGCAAAAAAAACACAAAACAAATGCAAAAAAAATGCAAAAAAAATGCAAAAAATGCAAAAAAAAAAAAATGCAAA
>JAKRKW010000253.1:35000-39379 GCA_023566125.1 Zingel zingel
TGTCATGTCTCGCTCATGAATAGAGTCCTGTAATATTTCTGTCTGAATGACAGAGAAGAGGGTTGCCACACACTTTGGATAGGTAAGATGCAGAGTGTAGTAGTAAGCCATCAGATAAAGCAAACCTTCACGAAGGTCTTCCTTGGCAAATGTGGTGATAGGAGTGGTTCCAAATGTGACAAGACAGCGGGACCCATCAAAGAGCAAAACGGGGGTGGAGAGTGGTCTCTTCTGAAGGTAGATGGTGGGATCTTCTGTTGGCTAATAAAAACAAGAAAAAAAAAGAAAAAAAAAAAAAAAAAAAAACAGAAATTTCTTTAAGGGTACATAAGACACCACTATGGTGGTATATGAAAGCAAATTAAATCAAAAATGGCTCTTTCCTTAGTAATTTTAAGTGTGGGCCACAACATATTTTAGGAAGTGTTAGTGTACTTATCAGAGACCATACGAGATTATAAAAAGGTAAAATATAAAGTAAAAGATCTAAAAGACATACTAGCAGACAAACAGTAAGGGGGCATGTCCACGGAAAGCGCTTTGAATCTCAAAAATATAAATGCCCAGAGTGCATCCAAAGTGCACAGACGTTACATAACCAGCTCCTCATCTGAAACGAGTTGACACGAGCTGACCGAGACGATAACAGTAAATATGAATGCAATAATTAATGCAATTGCTCTAGGAGTGAATCTCGATGAAGATCCCACTGTGAGGAGGAAGAGTGTATGGGTCTACAAGACCTGGGGTCTGGCATTTGATTTTGATTGGTAATTTGGAAAAAGCAGCTATGACAAGCGGCGCTCCTCCCCAAAATGTTTAACCAATATCAACTTGAAGAGCTCTGCCTAAAAACCGCTAGCTGCCAGGAGTGCTAAAAATGCTAGATGCCTGCGCTGGAAAGACTAGCACTCCTAATGGTGGCTCAAAAAGCCCTTTTTGTGGATACGCCCCTTGATTGTTCAACAATTGTTGTGAGCAAACTCTCACCTGAAGGACATGAAGCAATGCCTCACTGGCATTTCCCAACTTCTTCGGTGGTGCAGTTGGTGAAGGAAAGAGGGTGGGAAGTGCCCTGAACAGAGCTGTGGCATATTCCACTAGAACAGAACAAATACAAATTTTCTCAAAATTCCCCTTCGTAATCATGGCTATTATAAGATTCATCTTGATCACAAACATGTTTATTTTGTATTATCATTTGGGGTTTATTTATTCAGCATAACATATTGGCAACATACACAATATCTATCGCACCCATCTAGAAAAATAATATAAACACTCACTTCAAATGTGTTTTGGCATCCAGCCTTCTTCAGGAAGTTACAGAAAAGGTATGTGGTGAATCAACTTATACACAACTTGTGATAAAATTAACAGGTGCAAACATTTAACAATTTAACAGCCCTCCCCAAAATAAAGGTGCCAAGGGGACCCCCACCAACCCTGGAGGGGGCATATAATGTAAGTACAGCAAAAAAGCACCAAAAAAACAACTGATGGAAAAAAAAAAAAAACATTGAAGCAAATGTTTTATCATGCTTTACTCCAACTTGTCAGCTTAATAAAAGCATTTTAAATTTTTCCCTTAAAAAGGAACACGCCGACTTATTGGGAATTTAGCTTATTCGCTGTAACCCCCAGAGTTAGACAAGTCGATACATACCCTTCTCATCTCAGTGCGTGCTGTAAGGTCGTCTGAAGGCTCCAGCGGCTGGTGAATGGTTCGAGTAATCCTACTGCTCCAAATAAGTGACAAAATAACGCCAACATTTTCCTATTTACATGTTGTGATTCGTAGAGTCACAGCGTGTACAAAAAAAACCCGTAACATGAGACACAGCCATCTTCTAAGTTCTAACCGTAAACAAACCGGGAACTATATTTTCAGGCAGAAGAATAAAGTACTTGGGCGGAGTGATATGCTCGCAGCAAGCCTGTCTGAGAATATAGTTCCCAGTTTGTTTACTGTTAGAAGATGGCTGTGTCTCATGTTACGTTGTCTTTTGTAAACGCTGTGACTCTACAAATCACAACATGTAAATAGGAACATGTTGGTGTTATTTTGTCACAATTCCGGGCAGTAGGCTAGTTGGAACCAGTTACCTGCAGGATCTGTGCTAGGCTAAGCTAATGCTGGAGCCGTCAAACAGCGTTACAGCACGCACGGAGATGAGAAGGGACTTGTCTTACTCTGGGGGTTATGGTGAATAAGCTAAATTCCCAATAAGTCGGCCTGTTCCTTTAAGCGTTTAGATTTGTTCTCAATCTTTTCATGCCCGCCACCAAAGAGCACTGTTGTTTTTGTCATTAGTACTACTTTCAAAAAGCACTCCAGTTCTATGATTTTTACCTTATCACACCCATTGAAACAGCTACACAGTATATTAAACACAGCAAAATGCCATACCTGCATCCAGGTTCATGGGTGGCTTCATCACTTTCTTCGAAACACCGTAAAATTGCACCTTGGCACAGAAGTCTTCCCATCTCTTCTTTACTTCATCTATGAATGTGCTGTTGTCCTTATCCAGGATCCGCCGCAGCTCACTCATCACCTGTAATGTAATGAGTGTTAAAACCTGCAACAATGATTGTTTTTTTTGGAAGAGCTAAAATAACAAATTAATTGCTTACGTGATGAAGATCCTTAAAACATGGGAACATGGGAAGGATCTTTGTTGGCCTGTCCTCTTCTTTCATGGCATCACTGTCAATGAAGGCTCTTCTTGCTTCAAACTCGAGGTCAAGGATTTGGGAGACCGCATCTTTGTTGGGTTTTGTTTTCTTGAACATCTCCTGCAGAGTTTTATAATGTCTGGCCTGCATGATCAGACTGTCTTTATCAGCTAAAATAGAGAACACAAATCAGTAATGGGTATCAAACATGTAAATCTGAATGATAATATAGGTTTCAGTCAGCAAGTGTAACAATTAAGCGAATTAGAGATGCACCAATCGGTTGGCAGGTGACTGGAATTGGCAGTTTTATTTTTAGCACAACCAGTCATGACAGGTAACCCGTTGATATCTGTGTAGGACATTTATTTTGAGAACTGTCTGAATGACCTATATCCTAATGCAATTTTGAAGGAAATTAGTAAAGTAATTTAATTATTTTTTAATTTAATTTATTGATAACACACAATACATGTATCCAATAAAGAAAAGAAAAACAATGTTTGTAGTGTACTGGAAATTATAGTTCTTAGAAAGAAAAACTAAATCAGCAGGTCAGACTTGCTACCTAAGAAATTGGAACAACTGCATCTCTAATTTAAAGTGCAAAATAATATTGATAAACAAAACCACCTTACTGTAAATCCCCACCAGACACAAAGCAATGTTATGCACGTTATAAATTAAGCAACATTTGCCCTTTCTGCTTTTTAAGAGACCCAAATAGATGAAATCAAATGAGAACTCATCTGTAACAGCAAATATATTAAAACAATCAGAATTAAACTAAAAGTATCAGTGTCTGTATTATATCATGATATCCAAAACTTTCAGAACATTTCCTAGTCTTCATGCCCAAAATGATTGTCAAAATTACACTATTCCAAATTACGTGAGCTGTGGCCATCATCAGAACTGCTCCCAGATGTTCGATGCAAAATAATCGTTGATGCACCACTTGAATCTGCATCATAGTCTTCTCTGTCACTCGATGAGAAGTCAATGCGACACCTTTTCTTTGGCTGGCCCCTCTCTGGTGTGGGCCCCTGCCTCTTTTTAGGGGACTTCACATTCTGCAGCCTCTTGTGAAGATTGTTGTAAATGCTCACCTGTGTTATCATAAAATGTCATCTTTTTATGTTAAGGATAAACCACATCAGTCAAAATAAATGAATAAACAAACATATTTACCACAAATTTAAATCACTTACATGCTTCATAGTTTTGTCTTTATCCTGTAGCATGGGATAATATTCCACAAGTCTCCTAGCCATTGAAGTGACTTCATGCTTGGAAGGGTACCGGACCTCCTCTCCTTGCTCACTGGCTCTCAAGATGGAAATCATGCTGGTGACGGTGTTCCTCACCAGTCTGCATCTCAGCTCTTTGGACATGACACAGTCCCTTTCTCTGCCAGTGCGGGCCATCTTAAAGTAGTGCTTGCAAGCTTGTTCCAATTCACTGTCTGTATAGACCACATATTCTGGAGGACTGGGAAGCTGCAGGGTCTTCTTTGGACTTTTCATCACCAAAGGAGAAGATGTCTGGGGGGAAGATTGGAGGCACTCCTCTAGGTGAAGACACTGTTCCTGCTTCACCACGGCCAGATTTGTCTGTTAAGGTGGCATTTCCATCCTACAAGAGAAAAACAAAAAGTACAACGTACAAAAGTTAAACAACAGACTCAGTTAGAAACCATG
>JAKRKW010000254.1:0-39036 GCA_023566125.1 Zingel zingel
TTTTGTGGGTTTTTTTGCATTTTTTGTGGGTTTTTTTGCATTTTTTTTTACATTTTTTGTGGGGTTTTTTGCATTTTTTTGCATTTTTTGTGTTTTTTTTGCATTTTTTTTGCATTTTTTTTTGCATTTTTTGTTTTTTTTTTGCATTTTTTTTGCATTTTTTGTGTTTTTTTTTGCATTTTTTTTGAATTTTTTTTGCATTTTTTTTTGAATTTTTTTGTGGGTTTTTTTTGCATTTTTTTGCATTTTTTGTGGGTTTTTTTTGCATTTTTTTTGCATTTTTTTGCATTTTTTTTGCATT
This sequence comes from Zingel zingel, assembly GCA_023566125.1. Lineage (NCBI taxonomy): Eukaryota > Metazoa > Chordata > Actinopteri > Perciformes > Percidae > Zingel > Zingel zingel. The sequence continues at coordinate 302 of JAKRKW010000254.1, forward strand.
TTTTTTGCATTTTTTGTGGGTTTTTTTGCATTTTTTTTTGCATTTTTTTTTGCATTTTTTTGTGGGTTTTTTTGCATTTTTTTGTGCGTTTTTTTGCATTTTTTTGTGGGTTTTTTTGCATTTTTTGTGGGTTTTTTTGCATTTTTTTTACATTTTTTGTGGGGTTTTTTGCATTTTTTTTGCATTTTTTGTGGGTTTTTTTTGCATTTTTTTTGCATTTTTTTTTGCATTTTTTGTTTTTTTTTTGCATTTTTTTTGCATTTTTTGTTTTTTTTTTGCATTTTTTTTGCATTTTTTGTGTTTTTTTTGCATTTTTTTTGCATTTTTTTTTGCATTTTTTTTGCATTTTTTGTGGGGTTTTTTGCATTTTTTTTGCATTTTTTTTGCATTTTTTTGCAATTTTTTTGCATTTTTTTTGCATTTTTTGTGGGTTTTTTTGCATTTTTTTTGCATTTTTTGTGGGTTTTTTTGCATTTTTTTGTGGGTTTTTTTGCATTTTTTGTGGGTTTTTTTTGCATTTTTTTTGCATTTTTTGTGGGGTTTTTTGCATTTTTTTTGCATTTTTTTGCATTTTTTTTGCATTTTTTGTGGGTTTTTTTGCATTTTTTTTTGCATTTTTTTTGCATTTTTTTTGCATTTTTTGTGGGTTTTTTGCATTTTTTTTGCATTTTTTGTGGGGTTTTTTGCATTTTTTTTGCATTTTTTTTGCATTTTTTTTGCATTTTTTTGCATTTTTTTTTGCATTTTTTGTGGGTTTTTTTGCATTTTTTTGTGGGTTTTTTTGCATTTTTTTGCATTTTTTGTGGGTTTTTTTGCAATTTTTTTGCATTTTTTTTGTGTTTTTTTGCATTTTTTTTTGCATTTTTTGTGTTTTTTTTTGCATTTTTTTTGCATTTTTTGTGTTTTTTTTGCATTTTTTTTGCATTTTTTTTTGCATTTTTTTTGCATTTTTTGTGGGGTTTTTTGCATTTTTTTTGCATTTTTTTTGCATTTTTTTGCAATTTTTTTGCATTTTTTTTGCATTTTTTGTGGGTTTTTTTGCATTTTTTTTGCATTTTTTTGTGGGTTTTTTTGCATTTTTTTGTGGGTTTTTTTGCATTTTTTGTGGTTTTTTTTTGCATTTTTTTTGCATTTTTTGTGGGGTTTTTTGCATTTTTTTTGCATTTTTTTTGCATTTTTTTTGCATTTTTTGTGGGTTTTTTTGCATTTTTTTTTGCATTTTTTTTGCATTTTTTTTGCATTTTTTGTGGGTTTTTTGCATTTTTTTTGCATTTTTTGTGGGGTTTTTTGCATTTTTTTTGCATTTTTTTTGCATTTTTTTTGCATTTTTTTGCATTTTTTTTTGCATTTTTTGTGGGTTTTTTTGCATTTTTTTGTGGGTTTTTTTGCATTTTTTTGCATTTTTTGTGGGTTTTTTTGCATTTTTTTTGCATTTTTTTTGTGTTTTTTTGCATTTTTTTTTGCATTTTTTGTGTTTTTTTTTGCATTTTTTTTGCATTTTTTTTGCATTTTTTTTTGAATTTTTTTGTGGGTTTTTTTGCATTTTTTTTGCATTTTTTTGCATTTTTTGTGGGGTTTTTTGCATTTTTTTTGCATTTTTTTTGCATTTTTTGTGGGTTTTTTTGCATTTTTTTGTGGGTTTTTTTGCTTTTTTTTGCATTTTTTTGTGGGTTTTTTTGCATTTTTTGTGGGTTTTTTTGCATTTTTTTTTGCATTTTTTTTGCATTTTTTGTGGTTTTTTTTGCATTTTTTTGTGTTTTTTTTGCATTTTTTTGTGGGGTTTTTTGCATTTTTTTGCATTTTTTTGCATTTTTTTTGCATTTTTTTTGCATTTTTTTTGCATTTTTTTGTGGGTTTTTTTGCATTTTTTTGTGGGTTTTTTTGCATTTTTTGTGGGTTTTTTTGCATTTTTTTTACATTTTTTGTGGGGTTTTTTGCATTTTTTGCATTTTTTGTGTTTTTTTTGCATTTTTTTTGCATTTTTTTTTGCATTTTTTGTTTTTTTTTTGCATTTTTTTTGCATTTTTTGTGTTTTTTTTGCATTTTTTTTGAATTTTTTTTGCATTTTTTTTTGAATTTTTTTGTGGGTTTTTTTGCATTTTTTTGCATTTTTTTGTGGGGTTTTTTGCATTTTTTTTGCATTTTTTTGCATTTTTTTTGCATTTTTTTTGCATTTTTTGTGGGTTTTTTTGCATTTTTTTTTGCATTTTTTTTGCATTTTTTTGTGGGTTTTTTTGCATTTTTTTGTGCGTTTTTTTGCATTTTTTTGTGGGTTTTTTTGCATTTTTTGTGGGTTTTTTTGCATTTTTTTTACATTTTTTGTGGGGTTTTTTGCATTTTTTTTGCATTTTTTGTGGGTTTTTTTGCATTTTTTTTGCATTTTTTTTTGCATTTTTTGTTTTTTTTTTGCATTTTTTTTGCATTTTTTGTTTTTTTTTTTGCATTTTTTTTGCATTTTTTGTGTTTTTTTTGCATTTTTTTTGCATTTTTTTTTGCATTTTTTTTGCATTTTTTGTGGGGTTTTTTGCATTTTTTTTGCATTTTTTTTGCATTTTTTTGCAATTTTTTTGCATTTTTTTTGCATTTTTTGTGGGTTTTTTTGCATTTTTTTTGCATTTTTTGTGGGTTTTTTTGCATTTTTTTGTGGGTTTTTTTGCATTTTTTGTGGTTTTTTTTGCATTTTTTTTGCATTTTTTGTGGGGTTTTTTGCATTTTTTTTGCATTTTTTTGCATTTTTTTTGCATTTTTTGTGGGTTTTTTTGCAAATGCAAAAAATGCAAAAAACCCCACAAAAAATGCAAAAAAATTTTTTTGCATTTTTTGTGGGGTTTTTTGCATTTTTTTTTGCATTTTTTTTGCATTTTTTTTTGCATTTTTTTGTGTTTTTTTGCATTTTTTTTTGCATTTTTTGTGTTTTTTTTTTGCATTTTTTTTGCATTTTTTTTTGAATTTTTTTGTGGGTTTTTTTTGCATTTTTTTTGCATTTTTTTGCATTTTTTGTGGGGTTTTTTGCATTTTTTTTGCATTTTTTTTGCATTTTTTTTGCATTTTTTTTGCATTTTTTGTGGGTTTTTTTGCATTTTTTTGTGGGTTTTTTTGCTTTTTTTTGCATTTTTTTTGCATTTTTTGTGGGGTTTTTTGCATTTTTTTTGCATTTTTTTTGCATTTTTTTGCAATTTTTTTGCATTTTTTTTGCATTTTTTGTGGGTTTTTTTGCATTTTTTTTTGCATTTTTTGTGGGTTTTTTTGCATTTTTTTGTGGGTTTTTTTGCATTTTTTGTGGTTTTTTTTTGCATTTTTTTTGCATTTTTTGTGGGGTTTTTTGCATTTTTTTTGCATTTTTTTGCATTTTTTTTGCATTTTTTGTGGGTTTTTTTGCATTTTTTTTGCATTTTTTGTGGGTTTTTTTGCATTTTTTTTGCATTTTTTTTGCATTTTTTTTGCATTTTTTTTGCATTTTTTTTGTGTTTTTTTGCATTTTTTGTGGGTTTTTTTGCATTTTTTTGTGGGTTTTTTTGCTTTTTTTTTGCATTTTTTTGTGGGTTTTTTTGCATTTTTTGTGGGTTTTTTTGCATTTTTTTTTGCATTTTTTTTGCATTTTTTGTGGTTTTTTTTGCATTTTTTTGTGTTTTTTTTGCATTTTTTTGTGGGGTTTTTTGCATTTTTTTGCATTTTTTTGCATTTTTTTTGCATTTTTTTTGCATTTTTTTTGCATTTTTTTGTGGGTTTTTTTGCATTTTTTTGTGGGTTTTTTTGCATTTTTTGTGGGTTTTTTTGCATTTTTTTTACATTTTTTGTGGGGTTTTTTGCATTTTTTTGCATTTTTTGTGTTTTTTTTGCATTTTTTTTTGCATTTTTTTTTGCATTTTTTGTTTTTTTTTTTGCATTTTTTTTGCATTTTTTGTGTTTTTTTTTTGCATTTTTTTTGAATTTTTTTTGCATTTTTTTTTGAATTTTTTTGTGGGTTTTTTTTGCATTTTTTTGCATTTTTTGTGGGTTTTTTGCATTTTTTTTGCATTTTTTTGCATTTTTTTTTGCATTTTTTTTGCATTTTTTGTGGGTTTTTTTGCATTTTTTTTTTGCATTTTTTTTGCATTTTTTTGTGGGTTTTTTTGCATTTTTTTGTGCGTTTTTTTGCATTTTTTTTGTGGGTTTTTTTGCATTTTTTGTGGGTTTTTTTGCATTTTTTTTACATTTTTTGTGGGGTTTTTTGCATTTTTTTTTGCATTTTTTGTGGGTTTTTTTTGCATTTTTTTTGCATTTTTTTTTGCATTTTTTTTTGCATTTTTTGTTTTTTTTTTGCATTTTTTTTGCATTTTTTGTGTTTTTTTTTGCATTTTTTTTGCATTTTTTTTTGCATTTTTTTTGCATTTTTTGTGGGGTTTTTTGCATTTTTTTTGCATTTTTTTTGCATTTTTTTGCAATTTTTTTGCATTTTTTTTGCATTTTTTGTGGGTTTTTTTGCATTTTTTTTGCATTTTTTGTGGGTTTTTTTGCATTTTTTTGTGGGTTTTTTTGCATTTTTTGTGGTTTTTTTTTGCATTTTTTTTGCATTTTTTGTGGGGTTTTTTGCATTTTTTTTGCATTTTTTTGCATTTTTTTTGCATTTTTTTTGCATTTTTTTTGCATTTTTTTTGTGTTTTTTTGCATTTTTTTTTGCATTTTTTGTGTTTTTTTTTGCATTTTTTTTGCATTTTTTTTGCATTTTTTTTTGAATTTTTTTGTGGGTTTTTTTTGCATTTTTTTTGCATTTTTTGCATTTCTTGTGGGGTTTTTTGCATTTTTTTTGCATTTTTTTTGCATTTTTTTTGCATTTTTTTTGCATTTTTTGTGGGTTTTTTTGCATTTTTTTGTGGGTTTTTTTGCTTTTTTTTGCATTTTTTTTGCATTTTTTGTGGGGTTTTTTGCATTTTTTTTGCATTTTTTTTGCATTTTTTTGCAATTTTTTTGCATTTTTTTTGCATTTTTTGTGGGTTTTTTTGCAATTTTTTTTGCATTTTTTGTGGGTTTTTTTTGCATTTTTTTGTGGGTTTTTTTGCATTTTTTGTGGTTTTTTTTGCATTTTTTTTGCATTTTTTGTGGGGTTTTTTGCATTTTTTTTGCATTTTTTTGCATTTTTTTTGCATTTTTTGTGGGTTTTTTTGCATTTTTTTTGCATTTTTTGTGGGTTTTTTTGCATTTTTTTTGCATTTTTTTTGCATTTTTTTTTGAATTTTTTGTGTTTTTTTTGCATTTTTTTTGCATTTTTTTTGCATTTTTTTGCAATTTTTTTGCATTTTTTGTGGGTTTTTTTGCAATTTTTTTGTGGGTTTTTTTGCATTTTTTGTGGGGTTTTTTGCATTTTTTTTGCATTTTTTTGCATTTTTTTTGCATTTTTTGTGGGTTTTTTTGCATTTTTTTTGCATTTTTTGTGGGTTTTTTTGCATTTTTTTTGCATTTTTTTTGCATTTTTTTGCATTTTTTTTGCATTTTTTTTGTGTTTTTTTGCATTTTTTTTTGCATTTTTTGTGTTTTTTTTTGCATTTTTTTTGCATTTTTTTTGCATTTTTTTTTGAATTTTTTTGTGGGTTTTTTTGCATTTTTTTTGCATTTTTTTGCATTTTTTGTGGGGTTTTTTGCATTTTTTTTGCATTTTTTTTTGCATTTTTTGTTTTTTTTTTGCATTTTTTTTGCATTTTTTGTGGGTTTTTTTGCATTTTTTTTTGCATTTTTTGTGTTTTTTTTTTGCATTTTTTTTGCATTTTTTTTTGAATTTTTTTGTGGGTTTTTTTGCATTTTTTTTTGCATTTTTTTGCATTTTTTGTGGGTTTTTTTGCATTTTTTTGTGGGTTTTTTTGCATTTTTTGTGGGTTTTTTTGCATTTTTTTTGCATTTTTTGTGGGATTTTTTGCATTTTTTTTGCATTTTTTTGTGGGTTTTTTTGCATTTTTTTGTGGGTTTTTTTGCATTTTTTTGTGGGTTTTTTTGCATTTTTTTTACATTTTTTGTGGGGTTTTTTGCATTTTTTTGCATTTTTTGTGGGTTTTTTTGCATTTTTTTTGCATTTTTTGTGTTTTTTTTGCATTTTTTTTGCTTTTTTTTTTTGCATTTTTTTTGCATTTTTTGTGGGTTTTTTTGCTTTTTTTTTGCATTTTTTTTTGCATTTTTTGTGTTTTTTTTTGCATTTTTTTTTTGCATTTTTTTGCATTTTTTTTGCATTTTTTTTGCATTTTTTTTTGCATTTTTTTTTGCATTTTTTGTGGGTTTTTTTGCATTTTTTTTTTGCATTTTTTTGCATTTTTTGTGGGTTTTTTTGCATTTTTTTGTGGGTTTTTTTGCATTTTTTGTGGGTTTTTTTTGCATTTTTTTTGCATTTTTTGTGGGATTTTTTTGCATTTTTTTTGCATTTTTTTGTGGGTTTTTTTGCATTTTTTTGTGGGTTTTTTTGCATTTTTTTGTGGGTTTTTTTGCATTTTTTTTACATTTTTTGTGGGGTTTTTTGCATTTTTTTGCATTTTTTGTGGGTTTTTTTGCATTTTTTTTGCATTTTTTGTGTTTTTTTTGCATTTTTTTTGCTTTTTTTTTTGCATTTTTTTTGCATTTTTTTTGCATTTTTTTTGCATTTTTTTTTGCATTTTTTGTGTTTTTTTTTGCATTTTTTTTTTGCATTTTTTTTGCATTTTTTTTGTGGGTTTTTTTGCATTTTTTGTGGGTTTTTTTGCATTTTTTGTGGGTTTTTTTGTGGGTTTTTTTGCATTTTTTTTGCATTTTTTGTGGGGTTTTTTGCATTTTTTTTGCATTTTTTTTGCATTTTTTTTGCATTTTTTTTGCATTTTTTGTGGGTTTTTTTGCATTTTTTTTGCATTTTTTGTGGGGTTTTTTGCTTTTTTTTTGCATTTTTTTTTGCATTTTTTGTGTTTTTTTTTGCATTTTTTTTTTGCATTTTTTTTGCATTTTTTTTGTGGGTTTTTTTGCATTTTTTGTGGGTTTTTTTGCATTTTTTGTGGGTTTTTTTGTGGGTTTTTTTGCATTTTTTTTGCATTTTTTGTGGGGTTTTTTGCATTTTTTTTGCATTTTTTTTGCATTTTTTTTGCATTTTTTTTGCATTTTTTGTGGGTTTTTTTGCATTTTTTTTGCATTTTTTGTGGGGTTTTTTGCATTTTTTTTGCATTTTTTTTGCATTTTTTTCGCATTTTTTTTTGCATTTTTTGTGGTTTTTTTTGCATTTTTTTTGCATTTTTTGTGTTTTTTTTGCATTTTTTTTGCTTTTTTTTTGCATTTTTTTTTGCATTTTTTGTGGGTTTTTTTTGCTTTTTTTTGCATTTTTTTTGCATTTTTTGTGTTTTTTTTTGCATTTTTTTTTTTTGCATTTTTTTTGCATTTTTTTTGTGGGTTTTTTTGCATTTTTTTGTGGGTTTTTTTGCATTTTTTTGTGGGTTTTTTTTTGCATTTTTTTTGCATTTTTTGTGGGTTTTTTTGCATTTTTTTTGCATTTTTTTTTGCATTTTTTGTGGGTTTTTTTGCATTTTTTTTGCATTTTTTTTGCATTTTTTGTTTTTTTTTTTGCATTTTTTTTGTGTTTTTTTTGCATTTTTTTTGCATTTTTTTTTGCATTTTTTTTGCATTTTTTGTGGGTTTTTTTGCTTTTTTTTTGCATTTTTTTTTTGCATTTTTTGTTTTTTTTTTTGCATTTTTTTTTTGCATTTTTTTTGTGGGTTTTTTTGCATTTTTTTTGTGGGTTTTTTTGCATTTTTTTGTGGGTTTTTTTGCATTTTTTGTGGGTTTTTTTGTGGGTTTTTTTGCATTTTTTTTGCATTTTTTTGTGGGGTTTTTTGCATTTTTTTTGCATTTTTTTTGCATTTTTTTTTGCATTTTTTTTGCATTTTTTGTGGTTTTTTTTTGCATTTTTTTTGCATTTTTTGTGGGGTTTTTTGCATTTTTTTGCATTTTTTTTGCATTTTTTTTGCATTTTTTTGCATTTTTTTTGCATTTTTTGTGGGTTTTTTTGGATTTTTTTGTGGGTTTTTTTTCCATTTTTTTGCATTTTTGAGGGTTTTTTTGCATTTTTTTTGCATTTTTTTTGTGTTTTTTTGCATTTTTTTTTGCATTTTTTGTGGGTTTTTTTGCATTTTTTTTGCATTTTTTTTTTGAATTTTTTTGTGGGTTTTTTTTGCATTTTTTTGCATTTTTTGTGGGGTTTTTTGCATTTTTTTTGCATTTTTTTGTGGGTTTTTTTGCATTTTTTTTGCATTTTTTGTGGGTTTTTTTGCATTTTTTTGTGGGTTTTTTTGCATTTTTTGTGGGTTTTTTTGCATTTTTTTTGCATTTTTTTTGTTTTTTTTGCATTTTTTGTGGGTTTTTTTGCATTTTTTGTGGGTTTTTTTGCATTTTTTTGTGGGTTTTTTTGCATTTTTTTGGGTTTTTTTGCATTTTTTTTGCATTTTTTTTGTGTTTTTTTTGCTTTTTTTGCATTTTTGTGGGTTTTTTTGCATTTTTTTTGTGTTTTTTTGCATTTTTTTTTGAATTTTTTTGTGGGTTTTTTTGCATTTTTTTTGCATTTTTTGTGGGTTTTTTTGCATTTTTTTTGCATTTTTTTGCATTTTTTGTGGGTTTTTTTGCATTTTTTTTGTGGGTTTTTTTGCATTTTTTGTGGGTTTTTTTGCATTTTTTTTGCATTTTTTGTGGGGTTTTTTGCATTTTTTTTGCATTTTTTTTGCATTTTTTTTGCATTTTTTGTGGGTTTTTTTGCATTTTTTTGCATTTTTTGTGGGGTTTTTTGCATTTTTTTTGCATTTTTTTTGCATTTTTTTGCATTTTTTTTTGCATTTTTTGTGGGTTTTTTTCCATTTTTTTTGCATTTTTTGTGGGTTTTTTTGCATTTTTTTTGTGTTTTTTTGCATTTTTTTTTGCATTTTTTGTGTTTTTTTTTGCATTTTTTGTGGGTTTTTTGCATTTTTTTTTGCATTTTTTTTGCATTTTTTTGTGGGTTTTTTTTGCATTTTTTTGTGCGTTTTTTTGCATTTTTTTGTGGGTTTTTTTGCATTTTTTGTGGGTTTTTTTTGCATTTTTTTTTACATTTTTTGTGTGGTTTTTTGCATTTTTTTTGCATTTTTTGTGGGTTTTTTTGCATTTTTTTTTGCATTTTTTTTTGCATTTTTTGTTGTTTTTTTTGCATTTTTTTTGCATTTTTTGTGTTTTTTTTGCATTTTTTTTGCATTTTTTTTTGCATTTTTTTTGCATTTTTTGTGGGTTTTTTTTGCTTTTTTTTTGCATTTTTTTTTGCATTTTTTGTTTTTTTTTTGCATTTTTTTTTTGCATTTTGTTTGCATTTTTTTTGTGGGTTTTTTTGCATTTTTTTGTGGGTTTTTTTGCATTTTTTTGTGGGTTTTTTTGCATTTTTTGTGGGTTTTTTTTGTGGGTTTTTTTGCATTTTTTTTGCATTTTTTGTGGGGTTTTTTGCATTTTTTTTGAATTTTTTTTGCATTTTTTTTTGAATTTTTTTGTGGGTTTTTTTGCATTTTTGTGGGGTTTTTTGCATTTTTTTTGCATTTTTTTGCAATTTTTTTTGCATTTTTTTTGCATTTTTTTTTGCATTTTTTGTGGGTTTTTTTGCATTTTTTTTTGCATTTTTTTTTGCATTTTTTTGTGGGTTTTTTTGCATTTTTTTGTGCGTTTTTTTGCATTTTTTTGTGGGTTTTTTTTGCATTTTTTGTGGGTTTTTTTGCATTTTTTTACATTTTTTGTGGGTTTTTTTGCATTTTTTTTTGCATTTTTTTTTTTTTTTTTTGCATTTTTTTTGCATTTTTTGTTTTTTTTTTGCATTTTTTTTGCATTTTTTGTGTTTTTTTTGCATTTTTTTTTGCATTTTTTTTTGCATTTTTTTTGCATTTTTTGTGGGGTTTTTTGCATTTTTTTTGCATTTTTTTTGCATTTTTTGTGGGTTTTTTTGCATTTTTTTGTGGGTTTTTTTGCATTTTTTTGCATTTTTGTGGGTTTTTTTGCATTTTTTTTGCATTTTTTTTGTGTTTTTTTTTGCATTTTTTTTGCATTTTTTTTGCATTTTTTTTGTGGGTTTTTTTGCATTTTTTTGTGGGTTTTTTTGCATTTTTTTGTGGGTTTTTTTGCATTTTTTTGTGGTTTTTTTTGCATTTTTTGTGGGTTTTTTTGCATTTTTTTTGCATTTTTTTTGCATTTTTTGTGGGGTTTTTTGCATTTTTTTTGCATTTTTTTTGCATTTTTTTGCAATTTTTTTGCATTTTTTTTGCATTTTTTGTGGGTTTTTTTGCATTTTTTTTGCATTTTTTTTGCATTTTTTGTGGGGTTTTTTGCATTTTTTTTGCATTTTTTTTTGCATTTTTTTGCAATTTTTTTGCATTTTTTTTGCATTTTTTGTGGGTTTTTTTGCATTTTTTTTGCATTTTTTGTGGGTTTTTTTGCATTTTTTTGTGGGTTTTTTTGCATTTTTTGTGGTTTTTTTTGCATTTTTTTTGCATTTTTTGTGGGGTTTTTTGCATTTTTTTTTGCATTTTTTTGCATTTTTTTTGCATTTTTTGTGGGTTTTTTGCATTTTTTTTTGCATTTTTTGTGGGGTTTTTTGCATTTTTTTTGCATTTTTTTTGCATTTTTTTTGCATTTTTTTGCATTTTTTTTTGCATTTTTTTGTGGGTTTTTTTGCATTTTTTTGTGGGTTTTTTTGCATTTTTTTGCATTTTTTGTGGGGTTTTTTGCATTTTTTTTGCATTTTTTTTGTGTTTTTTTGCATTTTTTTTTGCATTTTTTGTGTTTTTTTTTGCATTTTTTTTGCATTTTTTTTTGCATTTTTTTTTGAATTTTTTTGTGGGTTTTTTTTGCATTTTTTTGCATTTTTTTGCATTTTTTGTGGGGTTTTTTGCATTTTTTTTGCATTTTTTTTGCATTTTTTTTGCATTTTTTGTGGGTTTTTTTGCATTTTTTTGTGGGTTTTTTTGCTTTTTTTTGCATTTTTTTGTGTTTTTTTTGCATTTTTTTGTGGGGTTTTTTGCATTTTTTTGCATTTTTTTTGCATTTTTTTTGCATTTTTTTTTGCATTTTTTTTGCATTTTTTTGTGGGTTTTTTTGCATTTTTTTGTGGGTTTTTTTGCATTTTTTGTGGTTTTTTTTGCATTTTTTTTTACATTTTTTGTGGGGTTTTTTGCATTTTTTTGCATTTTTTGTGTTTTTTTTGCATTTTTTTTGCATTTTTTTTTGCATTTTTTGTTTTTTTTTTGCATTTTTTTTGCATTTTTTGTGTTTTTTTTTGCATTTTTTTTGAATTTTTTTTGCATTTTTTTTTGAATTTTTTTGTGGGTTTTTTTGCATTTTTTTGCATTTTTTGTGGGGTTTTTTGCATTTTTTTGCATTTTTTTTGCATTTTTTTTGCATTTTTTGTGGGTTTTTTTGCATTTTTTTTTGCATTTTTTTTGCATTTTTTTGTGCGTTTTTTTGCATTTTTTTGTGGGTTTTTTTGCATTTTTTTACATTTTTTGTGGGGTTTTTTGCATTTTTTTTGCATTTTTTGTGGGTTTTTTTGCATTTTTTTTGCATTTTTTTTTGCATTTTTTGTTTTTTTTTTGCATTTTTTTTGCATTTTTTGTTTTTTTTTTTGCATTTTTTTGCATTTTTTGTGTTTTTTTTTGCATTTTTTTTGCATTTTTTTTTGCATTTTTTTTGCATTTTTTGTGGGTTTTTTTGCATTTTTTTTGCATTTTTTTTGCATTTTGTTGCAATTTTTTTGCATTTTTTTTGCATTTTTTGTGGGTTTTTTTGCATTTTTTTTGCATTTTTTGTGGGTTTTTTTGCATTTTTTTGTGGGTTTTTTTGCATTTTTTGTGGGTTTTTTTGCAATTTTTTTTGCATTTTTTGTGGGGTTTTTTGCATTTTTTTTGCATTTTTTTGCATTTTTTTTGCATTTTTTGTGGGTTTTTTTGCATTTTTTTTGCATTTTTTGTGGGGTTTTTTGCATTTTTTTTGCATTTTTTTTGCATTTTTTTTGCATTTTTTTTGTGTTTTTTTGCATTTTTTTTTGCATTTTTTGTGTTTTTTTTTGCATTTTTTTTTGCATTTTTTTTGCATTTTTTTTTGAATTTTTTTGTGGGTTTTTTTGCATTTTTTTTGCATTTTTTTGCATTTTTTGTGGGGTTTTTTGCATTTTTTTTGCATTTTTTTTGCATTTTTTGTGGGTTTTTTTTGCATTTTTTTGTGGTTTTTTTTGCTTTTTTTTGCATTTTTTTGTGGGTTTTTTTGCATTTTTTGTGGGTTTTTTTGCATTTTTTTTTGCATTTTTTTTGCATTTTTTGTGTTTTTTTTTTGCATTTTTTTGTGTTTTTTTTGCATTTTTTTGTGGGGTTTTTTGCATTTTTTTGCATTTTTTTGCATTTTTTTTGCATTTTTTTTGCATTTTTTTTGCATTTTTTGTGGGGTTTTTTGCATTTTTTTGCATTTTTTGTGTTTTTTTTGCATTTTTTTTGCATTTTTTTTTGCATTTTTTTTGTGGGTTTTTTTGCATTTTTTTGTGGGTTTTTTTCATTTTTTTTGCATTTTTTTTTTGCATTTTTTTTGTGGGTTTTTTTGCATTTTTTTGTGGGTTTTTTTCCATTTTTTTGTGGGTTTTTTTTGCATTTTTTTGTGGGGTTTTTTGCATTTTTTTTGCATTTTTTTTGCATTTTTTTGCAATTTTTTTGCATTTTTTTTGCATTTTTTGTGGGTTTTTTTGCATTTTTTTTGCATTTTTTGTGGGTTTTTTTGCATTTTTTTTGCATTTTTTGTGGGTTTTTTTGCATTTTTTTGTGGGTTTTTTTGCATTTTTTGTGGTTTTTTTTGCATTTTTTTGTGGGTTTTTTTCCATTTTTTTGTGGGTTTTTTTGCATTTTTTTGTGGGGTTTTTTGCATTTTTTTTGCATTTTTTTTGCATTTTTTTGCAATTTTTTTGCATTTTTTTTGCATTTTTTGTGGGTTTTTTTGCATTTTTTTTGCATTTTTTGTGGGTTTTTTTGCATTTTTTTTGCATTTTTTGTGGGTTTTTTTGCATTTTTTTGTGGGTTTTTTTGCATTTTTTGTGGTTTTTTTTGCATTTTTTTTGCATTTTTTGTGGGGTTTTTTGCATTTTTTTTGCATTTTTTTGCATTTTTTTTGCATTTTTTGTGGGTTTTTTTGCATTTTTTTTGCATTTTTTGTGGGGTTTTTTGCATTTTTTTTGCATTTTTTTTGCATTTTTTTTGCATTTTTTTTGCATTTTTTTTTTGCATTTTTTGTGGGTTTTTTTGCATTTTTTTTTGCATTTTTTTTGTGTTTTTTTGCATTTTTTTTTGCATTTTTTGTGTTTTTTTTGCATTTTTTTGTGGGGTTTTTTGCATTTTTTTGCATTTTTTTGCATTTTTTTTTGCATTTTTTTTGCATTTTTTTTTGCATTTTTTGTGGGGTTTTTTGCATTTTTTTGCATTTTTTGTGTTTTTTTTGCATTTTTTTTGCATTTTTTTTTGCATTTTTTTTGTGGGTTTTTTTTGCATTTTTTTGTGGGTTTTTTTGCATTTTTTTTGCATTTTTTTTTGCATTTTTTTTGTGGGTTTTTTTGCATTTTTTTGTGGGTTTTTTTCCATTTTTTTTGTGGGTTTTTTTGCATTTTTTTGTGGGGTTTTTTGCATTTTTTTTGCATTTTTTTTGCATTTTTTTGCAATTTTTTTGCATTTTTTTTGCATTTTTTGTGGGTTTTTTTGCATTTTTTTTGCATTTTTTGTGGGTTTTTTTGCATTTTTTTTGCATTTTTTGTGGGTTTTTTTTGCATTTTTTTGTGGGTTTTTTTTGCATTTTTTGTGGTTTTTTTTGCATTTTTTTGTGGGTTTTTTTCCATTTTTTTGTGGGTTTTTTTGCATTTTTTTGTGGGGTTTTTTGCATTTTTTTTTGCATTTTTTTTGCATTTTTTTGCAATTTTTTTGCATTTTTTTTGCATTTTTTGTGGGTTTTTTTGCATTTTTTTTGCATTTTTTGTGGGTTTTTTTGCATTTTTTTGTGGGTTTTTTTGCATTTTTTGTGGTTTTTTTTGCATTTTTTTTTGCATTTTTTGTGGGGTTTTTTGCATTTTTTTTGCATTTTTTTGCATTTTTTTTGCATTTTTTGTGTGTTTTTTTGCATTTTTTTTTGCATTTTTTGTGTTTTTTTTGCATTTTTTTGTGGGGTTTTTTGCATTTTTTTGCATTTTTTTGCATTTTTTTTTTGCATTTTTTTTTGCATTTTTTTGCATTTTTTGTGGGGTTTTTTGCATTTTTTTGCATTTTTTGTGTTTTTTTTGCATTTTTTTTGCATTTTTTTTTGCATTTTTTTTGTGGGTTTTTTTGCATTTTTTTGTGGGTTTTTTTGCATTTTTTTTGCATTTTTTTTTGCATTTTTTTTGTGGGTTTTTTTGCATTTTTTTGTGGGTTTTTTTCCATTTTTTTGTGGGTTTTTTTGCATTTTTTTGTGGGGTTTTTTGCATTTTTTTTGCATTTTTTTTGCATTTTTTTGCAATTTTTTTGCATTTTTTTTGCATTTTTTGTGGGTTTTTTTGCATTTTTTTTGCATTTTTTGTGGGTTTTTTTGCATTTTTTTTGCATTTTTTGTGGGTTTTTTTGCATTTTTTTGTGGGTTTTTTTGCATTTTTTGTGGTTTTTTTTTGCATTTTTTTGTGGGTTTTTTTCCATTTTTTTGTGGGTTTTTTTGCATTTTTTTGTGGGGTTTTTTGCATTTTTTTTGCATTTTTTTTGCATTTTTTTGCATTTTTTTTGCATTTTTTTTGCATTTTTTGTGGGTTTTTTTTGCATTTTTTTTGCATTTTTTGTGGGTTTTTTTTGCATTTTTTTGTGGGTTTTTTTGCATTTTTTGTGGTTTTTTTTGCATTTTTTTTGCATTTTTTGTGGGGTTTTTTGCATTTTTTTTGCATTTTTTTGCATTTTTTTTGCATTTTTTGTGGGTTTTTTTGCATTTTTTTTGCATTTTTTGTGGGGTTTTTTGCATTTTTTTTGCATTTTTTTTGCATTTTTTTTGCATTTTTTTGCATTTTTTTTTGCATTTTTTGTGGGTTTTTTTGCATTTTTTTTGCATTTTTTGTGGGGTTTTTTGCATTTTTTTTGCATTTTTTTTGCATTTTTTTTGCATTTTTTTGCATTTTTTTTTGCATTTTTTGTGGGTTTTTTTGCATTTTTTTTGCATTTTTTTTGTGTTTTTTTGCATTTTTTTTTGCATTTTTTGTGTTTTTTTTTTGCATTTTTTTTGCATTTTTTTTGCATTTTTTTTTTAATTTTTTGTGGGTTTTTTTGCATTTTTTTTGCATTTTTTTGCATTTTTTGTGGGTTTTTTTGCATTTTTTTGTGGTTTTTTTTGCTTTTTTTTGCATTTTTTTGTGGGTTTTTTTGCATTTTTTGTGGGTTTTTTTGCATTTTTTTTTGCATTTTTTTTGCATTTTTTGTGTTTTTTTTTTGCATTTTTTTGTGTTTTTTTTGCATTTTTTTGTGGGTTTTTTTGCATTTTTTTGCATTTTTTTGCATTTTTTTTGCATTTTTTTTGCATTTTTTTTGCATTTTTTGTGGGTTTTTTTGCATTTTTTTGCATTTTTTGTGTTTTTTTTGCATTTTTTTTGGATTTTTTTTTGCATTTTTTTTGTGGGTTTTTTTGCATTTTTTTGTGGGTTTTTTTGCATTTTTTTTGCATTTTTTTTTGCATTTTTTTTGTGGGTTTTTTTGCATTTTTTTGTGGGTTTTTTTCCATTTTTTTGTGGGTTTTTTTGCATTTTTTTGTGGGGTTTTTTGCATTTTTTTTGCATTTTTTTTGCATTTTTTTGCAATTTTTTTGCATTTTTTTTGCATTTTTTGTGGGTTTTTTTGCATTTTTTTTGCATTTTTTTGCAATTTTTTTGCATTTTTTTTGCATTTTTTGTGGGTTTTTTTGCATTTTTTTTGCATTTTTTGTGGGTTTTTTTGCATTTTTTTTGTGGGTTTTTTTGCATTTTTTGTGGGTTTTTTTTGCATTTTTTTTGCATTTTTTGTGGGGTTTTTTGCATTTTTTTTGCATTTTTTTGCATTTTTTTTGCATTTTTTGTGGGTTTTTTTGCATTTTTTTTTGCATTTTTGTGGGGTTTTTTTGCATTTTTTTTGCATTTTTTTTGTGTTTTTTTGCATTTTTTTTTGCATTTTTTGTGGGTTTTTTGCATTTTTTGTGGGTTTTTCTGCATTTTTTTTGCATTTTTTGTGTTTTTTTTGCATTTTTTTTGTGTTTTTTTGCATTTTTTGCATTTTTTTTTGCATTTTTTGTGTTTTTTTTTTGCATTTTTTTTGTGTTTTTTTGCATTTTTTTTGCATTTTTTGTGGGGTTTTTTGCATTTTTTTGTGTTTTTTTTTGCATTTTTTTGTGGGTTTTTTTGCATTTTTTTTGCATTTTTTTGTGTTTTTTTTGAATTTTTTTGTGGGTTTTTTTGCATTTTTTTGTGGGTTTTTTTTGCATTTTTTGTGGATTTTTTTGCATTTTTTTTGCATTTTTTTTGCATTTTTTGTGGGTTTTTTTGCATTTTTTTTGCATTTTTTTGTGTTTTTTTTGCATTTTTTTGTGGGTTTTTTTTGCATTTTTTTTGCATTTTTTTTGCATTTTTTGTGGGTTTTTTTGCATTTTTTTGCATTTTTTGTGGGTTTTTTTGCATTTTTTTTGCATTTTTTTTGCATTTTTTGTGGGGTTTTTTGCATTTTTTTTGTGGGTTTTTTTGCATTTTTTTTGCATTTTTTTGGTGGGTTTTTTTGCATTTTTTTGTGGGTTTTTTTGCATTTTTTGTGGGTTTTTTTTGCATTTTTTTTGCATTTTTTTGTGGGTTTTTTTGCATTTTTTTTTGCATTTTTTTGTGGGTTTTTTTGCATTTTTTTGTGGGTTTTTTTGCATTTTTTTTGCATTTTTTGTGGGTTTTTTTGCATTTTTTTTGCATTTTTTTTGCATTTTTTTTGCATTTTTTGTGGTTTTTTTTGCATTTTTTTTGCATTTTTTGTGGGTTTTTTTTGCATTTTTTTTGCATTTTTTTGCATTTTTTGTGGGTTTTTTTGCATTTTTTTGTGGGTTTTTTTGCATTTTTTGTGGGTTTTTTTGCATTTTTTTTGCATTTTTTTTTGCATTTTTTGGTTTTTTTTTGCATTTTTTTTGCATTTTTTGTGGGTTTTTTTTGCATTTTTTTTGCATTTTTTGTGTTTTTTTGCATTTTTTTGCATTTTTTTTTGCATTTTTTTTGCATTTTTTGTGGGTTTTTTTTGCTTTTTTTTTGCATTTTTTTTTGCATTTTTTGTGTTTTTTTTTGCATTTTTTTTTTGCATTTTTTTTGCATTTTTTTTGTGGGTTTTTTTGCATTTTTTTGTGGGTTTTTTTGCATTTTTTTGTGGGTTTTTTTTGCATTTTTTTTGCATTTTTTGTGGGTTTTTTTGCATTTTTTTTCATTTTTTTTGCATTTTTTGTGGGGTTTTTTGCATTTTTTTTTCATTTTTTTTTCATTTTTTTTGCATTTTTTATGGGTTTTTTTGCATTTTTTTTTGCATTTTTTGTGGGTTTTTTTGCATTTTTTTGCATTTTTTTTGTGTTTTTTGCATTTTTTTTGTTTTTTTGCATTTTTTTGCATTTTTTTTTGCATTTTTTGTGGTTTTTTTTTTGCATTTTTTTTGTGTTTTTTTGCATTTTTTTGCATTTTTTGTGGGGTTTTTTGCATTTTTTTTGCATTTTTTGTGTTTTTTGTGGGTTTTTTTGCATTTTTTTGTGGGTTTTTTTGCATTTTTTTGTGGGTTTTTTTGCATTTTTTGTGGGTTTTTTTGCATTTTTTTTGCATTTTTTTTTGCATTTTTTGGTTTTTTTTTGCATTTTTTTTGCATTTTTTGTGGGTTTTTTTGCATTTTTTTTGCATTTTTTGTGTTTTTTTGCATTTTTTTGCATTTTTTTTTGCATTTTTTTTGCATTTTTTGTGGGTTTTTTTGCTTTTTTTTGCATTTTTTTTTGCATTTTTTGTGTTTTTTTTTGCATTTTTTTTTTGCATTTTTTTTTGCATTTTTTTTGTGGGTTTTTTTGCATTTTTTTGTGGGTTTTTTTGCATTTTTTTGTGGGTTTTTTTTGCATTTTTTTTGCATTTTTTGTGGGTTTTTTTGCATTTTTTTTCATTTTTTTTGCATTTTTTGTGGGGTTTTTTGCATTTTTTTTTCATTTTTTTTTCATTTTTTTTGCATTTTTTATGGGTTTTTTTGCATTTTTTTTTGCATTTTTTGTGGGTTTTTTTGCATTTTTTTTGCATTTTTTTTGTGTTTTTTGCATTTTTTTTGTGTTTTTTTGCATTTTTTTGCATTTTTTTTTGCATTTTTTGTGGGTTTTTTTTGCATTTTTTTTGTGTTTTTTTGCATTTTTTTGCATTTTTTGTGGGGTTTTTTGCATTTTTTTGTGTTTTTTTTGCATTTTTTTGTGGGTTTTTTTGCATTTTTTTTGCATTTTTTTGTGTTTTTTTTGCATTTTTTTGTGGGTTTTTTTGCATTTTTTTTGTGTTTTTTTTGCATTTTTTTGTGTTTTTTTGCATTTTTTTTTGAATTTTTTTGTGGGTTTTTTTGCATTTTTTTGTGGGTTTTTTTGCATTTTTTTTGCATTTTTTTGTGTTTTTTTTGCATTTTTTTGTGGGTTTTTTTGTGGGTTTTTTTGCATTTTTTTTGCATTTTTTTGTGGGTTTTTTTGCATTTTTTTGCATTTTTTTTGCATTTTTTTTGTGTTTTTTTTGCATTTTTTTGTGGTTTTTTTGCATTTTTTTGTGTTTTTTTTGCATTTTTTTGTGTTTTTTTGCATTTTTTTTTGAATTTTTTTGTGGGTTTTTTTGCATTTTTTTTTGCATTTTTTTGTGGTTTTTTTGCATTTTTTTTGCATTTTTTTGTGTTTTTTTGCATTTTTTTGTGGGTTTTTTTGCATTTTTTTGTGGGTTTTTTTGCATTTTTTTTGCATTTTTTGTGGGTTTTTTTGCATTTTTTTTGCATTTTTTTTGCATTTTTTTTGCATTTTTTGTGGGTTTTTTTGCATTTTTTTTTGCATTTTTTGTGGGTTTTTTTGCATTTTTTTTTGCATTTTTGTGGGTTTTTTTGCATTTTTTTGTGGGTTTTTTTGCATTTTTTTTGCATTTTTTTGTGGGTTTTTTTGCATTTTTTTTGCATTTTTTGTGGGGTTTTTTTGCATTTTTTTTGCATTTTTTTTGCATTTTTTGTGGGTTTTTTTGCATTTTTTTTGCATTTTTTGTGGGTTTTTTTGCATTTTTATTGCATTTTTTGTGGGTTTTTTTGCATTTTTTTTGCATTTTTTTTGCATTTTTTGTGGGTTTTTTGCATTTTTTTGTGGGTTTTTTTGCATTTTTTTTGCATTTTTTTGTGGGTTTTTTTTGCATTTTTTTGTGGGTTTTTTTGCATTTTTTTGCATTTTTTTGTGGGTTTTTTTGCATTTTTTTGTGGGTTTTTTTGCATTTTTTTTGCATTTTTTTGTGGGTTTTTTTGCATTTTTTTGTGGGTTTTTTGCATTTTTTTTGCATTTTTTTGTGGTTTTTTTTGCATTTTTTTGTGGGTTTTTTTGCATTTTTTGTGGTTTTTTTGCATTTTTTTTGCATTTTTTTGTGGGTTTTTTTGCATTTTTTTGTGGGTTTTTTTGCATTTTTTTTGCATTTTTTGTGGGTTTTTTTGCATTTTTTTTGCATTTTTTTTGCATTTTTTGTGGGTTTTTTTGCATTTTTTTGTGGGTTTTTTTGCATTTTTTGTGGTTTTTTTTGCATTTTTTTTGCATTTTTTGTGGGTTTTTTTTGCATTTTTTTGCATTTTTTTTGCATTTTTTTGCATTTTTTTTGCATTTTTTGTGGGGTTTTTTTGCATTTTTTTTGTGGTTTTTTTGCATTTTTTGTGGGTTTTTTTGCATTTTTTGTGGGTTTTTTTGCATTTTTTTGCATTTTTTGTGGGTTTTTTTGCATTTTTTTTGCATTTTTTGTGGGGTTTTTTGCATTTTTTTGTGGGTTTTTTTGCATTTTTTTTGCATTTTTTTGTGTTTTTTTGCATTTTTTTTTGCAATTTTTGTGTTTTTTTTTGCATTTTTTTTGCATTTTTTTTGCATTTTTTTTTAATTTTTTTGTGGGTTTTTTTGCATTTTTTTTTGCATTTTTTTGCATTTTTTGTGGGGTTTTTTGCATTTTTTTTGCATTTTTTTTGCATTTTTTGTGGGTTTTTTTGCATTTTTTTGCATTTTTTGTGTTTTTTTTTGCATTTTTTTTTGCATTTTTTTTTGCATTTTTTTTGTGGGTTTTTTTGCATTTTTTTGTGGGTTTTTTTGCATTTTTTTTGCATTTTTTTTTGCATTTTTTTTGTGGTTTTTTTTGCATTTTTTTGTGGGTTTTTTTCCATTTTTTTGTGGGTTTTTTTGCATTTTTTTGTGGGGTTTTTTGCATTTTTTTTGCATTTTTTTTGCATTTTTTTGCAATTTTTTTGCATTTTTTTTGCATTTTTTGTGGGTTTTTTTGCATTTTTTTTTGCATTTTTTTTGCATTTTTTGTGGGGTTTTTTGCATTTTTTTTGCATTTTTTTGCAATTTTTTTGCATTTTTTTTGCATTTTTTGTGGGTTTTTTTGCATTTTTTTTGCATTTTTTGTGGGTTTTTTTGCATTTTTTTGTGGGTTTTTTTGCATTTTTTGTGGTTTTTTTTGCATTTTTTTTGCATTTTTTGTGGGGTTTTTTGCATTTTTTTTGCATTTTTTTGCATTTTTTTTGCATTTTTTGTGGGTTTTTTTGCATTTTTTTTGCATTTTTTGTGGGGTTTTTTGCATTTTTTTTGCATTTTTTTTTGCATTTTTTTTGCATTTTTTTGCATTTTTTTTGCATTTTTTGTGGGTTTTTTTGCATTTTTTTGTGGGTTTTTTTGCATTTTTTTGCATTTTTTGTGGGTTTTTTTGCATTTTTTTTGCATTTTTTTGTGTTTTTTTGCATTTTTTTTTGCATTTTTTGTGTTTTTTTTTGCATTTTTTTTGCATTTTTTTTTTAATTTTTTTGTGGGTTTTTTTGCATTTTTTTTGCATTTTTTTGCATTTTTTGTGGGGTTTTTTGCATTTTTTTTGCATTTTTTTTGCATTTTTTTTGCATTTTTTTTGCATTTTTTGTGGGTTTTTTTGCATTTTTTTGTGGGTTTTTTTGCTTTTTTTTGCATTTTTTTGTGGGTTTTTTTGCATTTTTTGTGGGTTTTTTTGCATTTTTATTGCATTTTTTGTGGGTTTTTTTGCATTTTTTTTGCATTTTTTTTGCATTTTTTGTGGGGTTTTTTGCATTTTTTTGTGGGTTTTTTTTGCATTTTTTTTGCATTTTTTTGTGGGTTTTTTTTGCATTTTTTTGTGGGTTTTTTTTGCATTTTTTTTGCATTTTTTTGTGGGTTTTTTTTGCATTTTTTTGTGGGTTTTTTTGCATTTTTTTTGCATTTTTTGTGGGTTTTTTTTGCATTTTTTTGTGGGTTTTTTTGCATTTTTTTGCATTTTTTTGTGGGTTTTTTTTGCATTTTTTTGTGGGTTTTTTTGCATTTTTTGTGGGTTTTTTTGCATTTTTTTTGCATTTTTTTGTGGTTTTTTTTGCATTTTTTTGTGGGTTTTTTTTGCATTTTTTTTGCATTTTTTGTGGGTTTTTTTGCATTTTTTTTGCATTTTTTTTGCATTTTTTGTGGGTTTTTTTGCATTTTTTTGTGGGTTTTTTTGCATTTTTTGTGGTTTTTTTTGCATTTTTTTTGCATTTTTTGTGGGTTTTTTTTTGCATTTTTTTTGCATTTTTTTTGCATTTTTTTTGCATTTTTTTTGCATTTTTTGTGGGGTTTTTTTGCATTTTTTTTGTGGTTTTTTTTGCATTTTTTGTGGGTTTTTTTGCATTTTTTGTGGGTTTTTTTGCATTTTTTTTGCATTTTTTGTGGGTTTTTTTGCATTTTTTTTGCATTTTTTGTGGGGTTTTTTGCATTTTTTTGTGGGTTTTTTTGCATTTTTTTTGCATTTTTTTGTGTTTTTTTGCATTTTTTTTTGCATTTTTTGTGTTTTTTTTTGCATTTTTTTTGCATTTTTTTTGCATTTTTTTTTTAATTTTTTTGTGGGTTTTTTTGCATTTTTTTTTGCATTTTTTTGCATTTTTTGTGGGGTTTTTTGCATTTTTTTTGCATTTTTTTTGCATTTTTTTTGCATTTTTTGTGGGTTTTTTTGCATTTTTTTGCATTTTTTGTGTTTTTTTTGCATTTTTTTTTGCATTTTTTTTTGCATTTTTTTTGTGGGTTTTTTTGCATTTTTTTGTGGGTTTTTTTGCATTTTTTTTGCATTTTTTTTTGCATTTTTTTTGTGGGTTTTTTTGCATTTTTTTGTGGGTTTTTTTCCATTTTTTTGTGGGTTTTTTTGCATTTTTTTGTGGGGTTTTTTGCATTTTTTTTGCATTTTTTTTGCATTTTTTTGCAATTTTTTTGCATTTTTTTTGCATTTTTTGTGGGTTTTTTTGCATTTTTTTTTGCATTTTTTTTGCATTTTTTGTGGGGTTTTTTGCATTTTTTTTGCATTTTTTTGCAATTTTTTTGCATTTTTTTTGCATTTTTTGTGGGTTTTTTTGAATTTTTTTGTGGGTTTTTTTGCATTTTTTTGCATTTTTTGTGGGTTTTTTTGCATTTTTTTTGCATTTTTTTTGTGTTTTTTTGCATTTTTTTTTGCATTTTTTGTGTTTTTTTTTGCATTTTTTTTGCATTTTTTTTGCATTTTTTTTTAATTTTTTTGTGGGTTTTTTTGCATTTTTTTTGCATTTTTTTGCATTTTTTGTGGGGTTTTTTGCATTTTTTTTGCATTTTTTTTGCATTTTTTTTGCATTTTTTGTGGGTTTTTTTGCATTTTTTTGTGGGTTTTTTTGCTTTTTTTTGCATTTTTTTGTGGGTTTTTTTGCATTTTTTGTGGGTTTTTTTGCATTTTTTTTTGCATTTTTTTTGCATTTTTTGTGGTTTTTTTTGCATTTTTTTGTGTTTTTTTTGCATTTTTTTGTGGGTTTTTTTGCATTTTTTTGCATTTTTTTGCATTTTTTTTGCATTTTTTTTGCATTTTTTTTGCATTTTTTTGTGGGTTTTTTTGCATTTTTTTGTGGGTTTTTTTGCATTTTTTGTGGGTTTTTTTGCATTTTTTTTTACATTTTTTGTGGGGTTTTTTGCATTTTTTTGCATTTTTTGTGTTTTTTTTGCATTTTTTTTGCATTTTTTTTTGCATTTTTTGTTTTTTTTTTGCATTTTTTTTTTGCATTTTGTTTGCATTTTTTTTGTGGGTTTTTTTGCATTTTTTTGTGGGTTTTTTTGCATTTTTTTGTGGGTTTTTTTGCATTTTTTGTGGGTTTTTTTGTGGGTTTTTTTGCATTTTTTTTGCATTTTTTGTGGGGTTTTTTGCATTTTTTTTGCATTTTTTTTGCATTTTTTTTGCTTTTTTTTTGCATTTTTTGTGGGTTTTTTTGCATTTTTTTTGCATTTTTTGTGGGGTTTTTTGCATTTTTTTTGCATTTTTTTTGCATTTTTTTGCATTTTTTTTTGCATTTTTTGTGGGTTTTTTTGCATTTTTTGTGGGTTTTTTTTTCCATTTTTTTGCATTTTTTGTGGGTTTTTTTGCATTTTTTTTGTGTTTTTTTGCATTTTTTTTTGCATTTTTTGTGTTTTTTTTCCATTTTTTTTGCATTTTTTTTGCATTTTTTTTTGAATTTTTTTGTGGTTTTTTTTGCATTTTTTTGCATTTTTAGTGGGGTTTTTTGCATTTTTTTTGCATTTTTTTGCATTTTTTTTGCATTTTTTTTGCATTTTTTGTGGGTTTTTTTGCATTTTTTTTGCATTTTTTTTGCATTTTTTTGTGGGTTTTTTTGCATTTTTTTGTGCGTTTTTTTGCATTTTTTGTGGGTTTTTTTGCATTTTTTTTTACATTTTTTGTGGGGTTTTTTGCATTTTTTTTGCATTTTTTGTGGGTTTTTTTGATTTTTTTTTGCATTTTTTTTTGCATTTTTTGTTTTTTTTTTGCATTTTTTTTGCATTTTTTGTGTTTTTTTTTTGCATTTTTTTTGCATTTTTTGTGGGTTTTTTTGCATTTTTTTTTGCATTTTTTTTGCATTTTTTTGTGGGTTTTTTTGCATTTTTTTGTGCGTTTTTTTGCATTTTTTTGTGGGTTTTTTTGCATTTTTTGTGGGTTTTTTTGCATTTTTTTTTACATTTTTTGTGGGGTTTTTTGCATTTTTTTTGCATTTTTTGTGGGTTTTTTTGCTTTTTTTTTGCATTTTTTTTTGCATTTTTTGTTTTTTTTTTGCATTTTTTTTGCATTTTTTGTGTTTTTTTTAGCATTTTTTTTGCATTTTTTGTGTTTTTTTTGCATTTTTTTTGCATTTTTTTTTGCATTTTTTTTGCATTTTTTGTGGGTTTTTTTGCTTTTTTTTTGCATTTTTTTTTGCATTTTTTGTGGGTTTTTTTTGTGGGTTTTTTAGCATTTTTTTGTGGGTTTTTTTGCATTTTTTTGTGGGTTTTTTTGCATTTTTTGTGGGTTTTTTTGTGGGTTTTTTTGCATTTTTTTGTGGGGTTTTTTGCATTTTTTGTGGGTTTTTTTTGCATTTTTTTTACATTTTTTGTGGGGTTTTTTGCATTTTTTTTGCATTTTTTGTGGGGTTTTTTGCATTTTTTTTGCATTTTTTTGCATTTTTTTTGCATTTTTTTTGCATTTTTTTTGCATTTTTTGTGGGTTTTTTTGCATTTTTTTTTGCATTTTTTTTGCATTTTTTTGTGGGTTTTTTTGCATTTTTTTGCATTTTTTGTGGGGTTTTTTGCATTTTTTTTGCATTTTTTTTGCATTTTTTTTGCATTTTTTGTGGGTTTTTTTGCATTTTTTTGCATTTTTTGTGTTTTTTTTGCATTTTTTTTGCATTTTTTTTTGCATTTTTTTTGTGGGTTTTTTTGCATTTTTTTGTGGGTTTTTTTGCATTTTTTTTGCATTTTTTTTTGCATTTTTTTTGTGGGTTTTTTTGCATTTTTTTGTGGGTTTTTTTCCATTTTTTTGTGGGTTTTTTTGCATTTTTTTGTGGGGTTTTTTGCATTTTTTTTGCATTTTTTTTGCATTTTTTTGCAATTTTTTTGCATTTTTTTTGCATTTTTTGTGGGTTTTTTTGCATTTTTTTTTGCATTTTTTTTGCATTTTTTGTGGGGTTTTTTGCATTTTTTTTGCATTTTTTTGCAATTTTTTTGCATTTTTTTTGCATTTTTTGTGGGTTTTTTTGAATTTTTTTGTGGGTTTTTTTGCATTTTTTTGCATTTTTTGTGGGTTTTTTTGCATTTTTTTTGCATTTTTTTTGTGTTTTTTTGCATTTTTTTTTGCATTTTTTGTGTTTTTTTTTGCATTTTTTTTGCATTTTTTTTGCATTTTTTTTTTAATTTTTTTGTGGGTTTTTTTGCATTTTTTTTGCATTTTTTTGCATTTTTTGTGGGGTTTTTTGCATTTTTTTTGCATTTTTTTTGCATTTTTTTTGCATTTTTTGTGGGTTTTTTTGCATTTTTTTGTGGGTTTTTTTGCTTTTTTTTGCATTTTTTTGTGGGTTTTTTTGCATTTTTTGTGGGTTTTTTTTGCATTTTTTTTTGCATTTTTTTTGCATTTTTTGTGGTTTTTTTTGCATTTTTTTGTGTTTTTTTTGCATTTTTTTGTGGGTTTTTTTGCATTTTTTTGCATTTTTTTGCATTTTTTTTGCATTTTTTTTGCATTTTTTTTGCATTTTTTTGTGGGTTTTTTTTGCATTTTTTTGTGGGTTTTTTTGCATTTTTTGTGGGTTTTTTTGCATTTTTTTTTACATTTTTTGTGGGGTTTTTTGCATTTTTTTGCATTTTTTGTGTTTTTTTTGCATTTTTTTTGCATTTTTTTTTGCATTTTTTGTTTTTTTTTTGCATTTTTTTTTTGCATTTTGTTTGCATTTTTTTTGTGGGTTTTTTTGCATTTTTTTGTGGGTTTTTTTGCATTTTTTTGTGGGTTTTTTTGCATTTTTTGTGGGTTTTTTTGTGGGTTTTTTTGCATTTTTTTTGCATTTTTTGTGGGGTTTTTTGCATTTTTTTTGCATTTTTTTTGCATTTTTTTTGCTTTTTTTTTGCATTTTTTGTGGGTTTTTTTGCATTTTTTTTGCATTTTTTGTGGGGTTTTTTGCATTTTTTTTGCATTTTTTTTGCATTTTTTTGCATTTTTTTTTGCATTTTTTGTGGGTTTTTTTGCATTTTTTGTGGGTTTTTTTTTCCATTTTTTTGCATTTTTTGTGGGTTTTTTTGCATTTTTTTTGTGTTTTTTTGCATTTTTTTTTGCATTTTTTGTGTTTTTTTTCCATTTTTTTTGCATTTTTTTTGCATTTTTTTTTGAATTTTTTTGTGGTTTTTTTTGCATTTTTTTGTGGGTTTTTTTTGCATTTTTTTTGCATTTTTTGTGGGTTTTTTTGCATTTTTTTTGCATTTTTTTTGCATTTTTTGTGGGTTTTTTTTGCATTTTTTTGTGGGTTTTTTTGCATTTTTTGTGGTTTTTTTTGCATTTTTTTTGCATTTTTTGTGGGTTTTTTTTTGCATTTTTTTTGCATTTTTTTTGCATTTTTTTTGCATTTTTTTTGCATTTTTTGTGGGGTTTTTTTGCATTTTTTTTGTGGTTTTTTTTGCATTTTTTGTGGGTTTTTTTGCATTTTTTGTGGGTTTTTTTGCATTTTTTTTGCATTTTTTGTGGGTTTTTTTGCATTTTTTTTGCATTTTTTGTGGGGTTTTTTGCATTTTTTTGTGGGTTTTTTTGCATTTTTTTTGCATTTTTTTGTGTTTTTTTGCATTTTTTTTTGCATTTTTTGTGTTTTTTTTTGCATTTTTTTTGCATTTTTTTTGCATTTTTTTTTTAATTTTTTTGTGGGTTTTTTTGCATTTTTTTTTTGCATTTTTTTGCATTTTTTGTGGGGTTTTTTGCATTTTTTTTGCATTTTTTTTGCATTTTTTTTGCATTTTTTGTGGGTTTTTTTGCATTTTTTTGCATTTTTTGTGTTTTTTTTGCATTTTTTTTGCATTTTTTTTTGCATTTTTTTTGTGGGTTTTTTTGCATTTTTTTGTGGGTTTTTTTGCATTTTTTTTGCATTTTTTTTTGCATTTTTTTTGTGGGTTTTTTTGCATTTTTTTGTGGGTTTTTTTCCATTTTTTTGTGGGTTTTTTTGCATTTTTTTGTGGGGTTTTTTGCATTTTTTTTGCATTTTTTTTGCATTTTTTTGCAATTTTTTTGCATTTTTTTTGCATTTTTTGTGGGTTTTTTTGCATTTTTTTTGCATTTTTTTTGCATTTTTTGTGGGGTTTTTTGCATTTTTTTTGCATTTTTTTGCAATTTTTTTGCATTTTTTTTGCATTTTTTGTGGGTTTTTTTGAATTTTTTTGTGGGTTTTTTTGCATTTTTTTGCATTTTTTGTGGGTTTTTTTGCATTTTTTTTTGCATTTTTTTTGTGTTTTTTTGCATTTTTTTTTGCATTTTTTGTGTTTTTTTTTGCATTTTTTTTGCATTTTTTTTTTAATTTTTTTGTGGGTTTTTTTGCATTTTTTTTGCATTTTTTTGCATTTTTTGTGGGGTTTTTTGCATTTTTTTTGCATTTTTTTTGCATTTTTTTTGCATTTTTTGTGGGTTTTTTTGCATTTTTTTGTGGGTTTTTTTGCTTTTTTTTGCATTTTTTTGTGGGTTTTTTTGCATTTTTTGTGGGTTTTTTTGCATTTTTTTTGCATTTTTTTTGCATTTTTTGTGGTTTTTTTTGCATTTTTTTGTGTTTTTTTTGCATTTTTTTGTGGGTTTTTTTGCATTTTTTTGCATTTTTTTGCATTTTTTTTGCATTTTTTTTGCATTTTTTTTGCATTTTTTTGTGGGTTTTTTTGCATTTTTTTGTGGGTTTTTTTGCATTTTTTGTGGGTTTTTTTTGCATTTTTTTTTACATTTTTTGTGGGGTTTTTTGCATTTTTTTGCATTTTTTGTGTTTTTTTTGCATTTTTTTTGCATTTTTTTTTGCATTTTTTGTTTTTTTTTTGCATTTTTTTTTTGCATTTTGTTTGCATTTTTTTTGTGGGTTTTTTTGCATTTTTTTGTGGGTTTTTTTGCATTTTTTTGTGGGTTTTTTTGCATTTTTTGTGGGTTTTTTTGTGGGTTTTTTTGCATTTTTTTTGCATTTTTTGTGGGGTTTTTTGCATTTTTTTTGCATTTTTTTTGCATTTTTTTTGCTTTTTTTTTTGCATTTTTTGTGGGTTTTTTTGCATTTTTTTTGCATTTTTTGTGGGGTTTTTTGCATTTTTTTTGCATTTTTTTTGCATTTTTTTGCATTTTTTTTTGCATTTTTTGTGGGTTTTTTTGCATTTTTTGTGGGTTTTTTTTTCCATTTTTTTGCATTTTTTGTGGGTTTTTTTTGCATTTTTTTTGTGTTTTTTTGCATTTTTTTTTGCATTTTTTGTGTTTTTTTTCCATTTTTTTTGCATTTTTTTTGCATTTTTTTTTGAATTTTTTTGTGGTTTTTTTTGCATTTTTTTGCATTTTTAGTGGGGTTTTTTGCATTTTTTTTGCATTTTTTTGCATTTTTTTTGCATTTTTTTTGCATTTTTTGTGGGTTTTTTTGCATTTTTTTTTGCATTTTTTTTGCATTTTTTTGTGGGTTTTTTTGCATTTTTTTGTGCGTTTTTTTTGCATTTTTTGTGGGTTTTTTTGCATTTTTTTTTACATTTTTTGTGGGGTTTTTTGCATTTTTTTTGCATTTTTTGTGGGTTTTTTTGATTTTTTTTTGCATTTTTTTTTGCATTTTTTGTTTTTTTTTTGCATTTTTTTTGCATTTTTTGTGTTTTTTTTTGCATTTTTTGTGGGTTTTTTTGCATTTTTTTTGCATTTTTTTTGCATTTTTTGTGGGTTTTTTTGCATTTTTTTTGCATTTTTTTTGCATTTTTTTGTGGGTTTTTTTGCATTTTTTTGTGCGTTTTTTTGCATTTTTTGTGGGTTTTTTTGCATTTTTTTTTACATTTTTTGTGGGGTTTTTTGCATTTTTTTTGCATTTTTTGTGGGTTTTTTTGATTTTTTTTTGCATTTTTTTTTGCATTTTTTGTTTTTTTTTTGCATTTTTTTTGCATTTTTTGTGTTTTTTTTTGCATTTTTTTTGCATTTTTTGTGGGTTTTTTTGCATTTTTTTTTGCATTTTTTTTGCATTTTTTTGTGGGTTTTTTTGCATTTTTTTGTGCGTTTTTTTGCATTTTTTTGTGGGTTTTTTTGCATTTTTTGTGGGTTTTTTTGCATTTTTTTTTACATTTTTTGTGGGGTTTTTTGCATTTTTTTTTGCATTTTTTGTGGGTTTTTTTGCTTTTTTTTTGCATTTTTTTTTGCATTTTTTGTTTTTTTTTTGCATTTTTTTTGCATTTTTTGTGTTTTTTTTAGCATTTTTTTTGCATTTTTTGTGTTTTTTTTGCATTTTTTTTGCATTTTTTTTTGCATTTTTTTTGCATTTTTTGTGGGTTTTTTTGCTTTTTTTTTGCATTTTTTTTTGCATTTTTTGTGGGTTTTTTTTGTGGGTTTTTTAGCATTTTTTTGTGGGTTTTTTTGCATTTTTTTGTGGGTTTTTTTGCATTTTTTGTGGGTTTTTTTGTGGGTTTTTTTGCATTTTTTTGTGGGGTTTTTTGCATTTTTTGTGGGTTTTTTTGCATTTTTTTTACATTTTTTGTGGGGTTTTTTGCATTTTTTTTGCATTTTTTGTGGGGTTTTTTGCATTTTTTTTGCATTTTTTTGCATTTTTTTTGCATTTTTTTTGCATTTTTTTTGCATTTTTTGTGGGTTTTTTTGCATTTTTTTTTTGCATTTTTTTTGCATTTTTTTGTGGGTTTTTTTGCATTTTTTTTGCATTTTTTTGTGCGTTTTTTTGCATTTTTTTGTGGGTTTTTTTGCATTTTTTGTGGGTTTTTTTGCATTTTTTTTACATTTTTTGTGGGGTTTTTTTGCATTTTTTTTGCATTTTTTGTGGGTTTTTTTGCATTTTTTTTTGTATTTTTTGTTTTTTTTTGCATTTTTTTTGCATTTTTTGTGGTTTTTTTTGCATTTTTTTTGCATTTTTTGTGTTTTTTTTGCATTTTTTTTGCATTTTTTTTTTGCATTTTTTTTGCATTTTTTGTGGGTTTTTTTGCTTTTTTTTTGCATTTTTTTTTGCATTTTTTGTTTTTTTTTGCATTTTTTTTTTGCATTTTGTTTGCATTTTTTTGTGGGTTTTTTTGCATTTTTTTTGTGGGTTTTTTTGCATTTTTTTTGCATTTTTTTTGCATTTTTTTTGCATTTTTTTTGCATTTTTTTTGCATTTTTTGTGGGTTTTTTTGCATTTTTTTTTGCATTTTTTTTGCATTTTTTTGTGGGTTTTTTTGCATTTTTTTGTGCGTTTTTTTGCATTTTTTTGTGGGTTTTTTGCATTTTTTGTGGGTTTTTTTGCATTTTTTTTACATTTTTTGTGGGGTTTTTTGCATTTTTTTTGCATTTTTTGTGGATTTTTTTGCATTTTTTGTGGGTTTTTTTGTGGGTTTTTTTGCATTTTTTTGGGGTTTTTTTGTGGGTTTTTTTGCATTTTTTTGTGGGGTTTTTTGCATTTTTTGTGGGTTTTTTTGCATTTTTTTTACATTTTTTGTGGGGTTTTTTGCATTTTTTTTGCATTTTTTGTGGGGTTTTTTGCATTTTTTTTGCATTTTTTTGCATTTTTTTTGCATTTTTTTTGCATTTTTTTTGCATTTTTTGTGGGTTTTTTTGCATTTTTTTTTGCATTTTTTTTGCATTTTTTTGTGGGTTTTTTTGCATTTTTTTGCATTTTTTTGTGCGTTTTTTTGCATTTTTTTGTGGGTTTTTTTTCATTTTTTGTGGGTTTTTTTGCATTTTTTTTGCATTTTTTGTGGGTTTTTTTGCATTTTTTTTTGCATTTTTTTTGCATTTTTTTGTGGGTTTTTTTGCATTTTTTGTGGGTTTTTTTGTGGGTTTTTTTGCATTTTTTTGTGGGGTTTTTTGCATTTTTTGTGGGTTTTTTTGCATTTTTTTTGCATTTTTTGTGGTTTTTTTTGCATTTTTTTTGCATTTTTTGTGTTTTTTTTGCATTTTTTTTGCATTTTTTTTTGCATTTTTTTTGCATTTTTTGTGGGTTTTTTTGCTTTTTTTTTGCATTTTTTTTTGCATTTTTTGTGTTTTTTTTTGCATGTTTTTTTTGCATTTTTTTTGCATTTTTTTTGCATTTTTTTTTGCATTTTTTTTGCATTTTTTGTGGGTTTTTTTGCTTTTTTTTTGCATTTTTTTTTGCATTTTTTGTGTTTTTTTTTGCATGTTTTTTTTGCATTTTTTTTGCATTTTTTTTGTGGGTTTTTTTGCATTTTTTTGTGGTTTTTTTTGCATTTTTTTGTGGGGTTTTTTGCATTTTTTTTGCATTTTTTGTGGGTTTTTTTTGCATTTTTTTTGCATTTTTTTTGCATTTTTTGTGGGTTTTTTTGCATTTTTTTTGCATTTTTTTTGCATTTTTTTTGCATTTTTTGTGGGTTTTTTTGCATTTTTTTTTGAATTTTTTTGCATTTTTTTTGCATTTTTTGTGGGTTTTTTTTGCATTTTTTTTGCATTTTTTTTGCATTTTTTGTGGTTTTTTTTGCATTTTTTTTGCATTTTTTGTGGGTTTTTTTGCATTTTTTGTGGGTTTTTTTGTGGGTTTTTTTGCATTTTTTTGTGGGGTTTTTTGCATTTTTTGTGGGTTTTTTTGCATTTTTTTTACATTTTTTGTGGGGTTTTTTGCATTTTTTTGCATTTTTTGTGGGGTTTTTTGCATTTTTTTTGCATTTTTTTTGCATTTTTTTTGCAATTTTTTTGCATTTTTTTTGCATTTTTTGTGGGTTTTTTTGCATTTTTTTTGCATTTTTTGTGGGTTTTTTTGCATTTTTTTTGCATTTTTTGTGGGTTTTTTTGCATTTTTTTTGCATTTTTTGTGGGGTTTTTTGCATTTTTTGCATTTTTTTTGCATTTTTTGTGGGGTTTTTTGCATTTTTTTTGCATTTTTTTTGCATTTTTTTGCATTTTTTTTTGCATTTTTTTGTGGGTTTTTTTGCATTTTTTGTGGGTTTTTTTGCATTTTTTTTGCATTTTTTTGTGGGTTTTTTTGCATTTTTTTTTGCATTTTTTTGTGTTTTTTTTGCATTTTTTTGTGGGTTTTTTTGCTTTTTTTGTGGGTTTTTTTGCATTTTTTTGTGGGTTTTTTTGCATTTTTTGTGGGTTTTTTTGCATTTTTTTTGCATTTTTTTGTGGGTTTTTTTGCATTTTTTTTTGCATTTTTTTGTGTTTTTTTTGCATTTTTTTGTGGGTTTTTTTGCTTTTTTGTGGGTTTTTTTGCATTTTTTTTGCATTTTTTGTGGGTTTTTTTGCATTTTTTTGCATTTTTTTTGCATTTTTTTTGCATTTTTTGTGGGTTTTTTTGCATTTTTTTGTGGTTTTTTTTGCATTTTTTTGTGGGTTTTTTTGCATTTTTTGTGGGTTTTTTTGCATTTTTTTTGCATTTTTTGTGGGGTTTTTTGCATTTTTTTTGCATTTTTTTTGCATTTTTTTTGCAATTTTTTTGCATTTTTTTTGCATTTTTTGTGGGTTTTTTTGCATTTTTTTTGCATTTTTTGTGGGTTTTTTTGCATTTTTTTTGCATTTTTTTGCATTTTTTTTTGCATTTTTTTTGCATTTTTTTTGTGGGTTTTTTTGCATTTTTTTGTGGGTTTTTTTGCATTTTTTTGTGGGTTTTTTTGCATTTTTTGTGGGTTTTTTTGCATTTTTTTTGCATTTTTTTTGCATTTTTTGTGGGGTTTTTTGCATTTTTTGCATTTTTTTTGCATTTTTTTTGCAATTTTTTTGCATTTTTTTTGCATTTTTTGTGGGTTTTTTTGCATTTTTTTTGCATTTTTTGTGGGTTTTTTTGCATTTTTTTTGCATTTTTTGTGGGTTTTTTTGCATTTTTTTTGCATTTTTTGTGGGGTTTTTTGCATTTTTTTGCATTTTTTTTGCATTTTTTGTGGGGTTTTTTGCATTTTTTTTTGCATTTTTTGTGGGGTTTTTTGCATTTTTTTTGCATTTTTTTTGCATTTTTTTTGCAATTTTTTTGCATTTTTTTTTGCATTTTTTGTGGGTTTTTTTGCATTTTTTTTGCATTTTTTGTGGGTTTTTTTGCATTTTTTTTGCATTTTTTTTTTGCATTTTTTTTGCATTTTTTGTGGGTTTTTTTTGTTTGTTTTTTTGCATTTTTTTGTGGGTTTTTTTGCATTTTTTTGTGGGTTTTTTTGCATTTTTTGTGGGTTTTTTTGCATTTTTTTTGCATTTTTTTGCATTTTTTGTGGGGTTTTTTGCATTTTTTTTGCATTTTTTTTGCAATTTTTTTGCATTTTTTTTTGCATTTTTTGTGGGTTTTTTTGCATTTTTTTTGCATTTTTTGTGGGTTTTTTTGCATTTTTTTTGCATTTTTTTTTTGCATTTTTTTTGCATTTTTTTTGTGGGTTTTTTTGCATTTTTTTGTGGGTTTTTTTGCATTTTTTTGTGGGTTTTTTTGCATTTTTTGTGGGTTTTTTGCATTTTTTTTGCATTTTTTTTGCATTTTTTGTGGGGTTTTTTGCATTTTTTTTGCATTTTTTTTGCATTTTTTTTGCATTTTTTTTGCATTTTTTTGCATTTTTTTTGCATTTTTTTGCATTTTTTTTGCATTTTTTTTGCAATTTTTTTGCATTTTTTTTGCATTTTTTGTGGGTTTTTTTGCATTTTTTGTGGGTTTTTTTGCATTTTTTTTGCATTTTTTTGCATTTTTTTTTTGCATTTTTTTTGCATTTTTTTTGTGGGTTTTTTTGCATTTTTTTGTGGGTTTTTTTGCATTTTTTGCATTTTTTGTGGGTTTTTTTGCATTTTTTTTGCATTTTTTTTGCATTTTTTGTGGGGTTTTTTGCATTTTTTTTGCATTTTTTTTGCATTTTTTTTGCAATTTTTTTGCATTTTTTTTGCATTTTTTGTGGGTTTTTTTGCATTTTTTTTGCATTTTTTGTGGGTTTTTTTGCATTTTTTTTGCATTTTTTGTGGGTTTTTTTGCATTTTTTTTGCATTTTTTGTGGGGTTTTTTGCATTTTTTTGCATTTTTTTGCATTTTTTTTGCATTTTTTGTGGGGTTTTTTGCATTTTTTTTGCATTTTTTTTGCATTTTTTTGCATTTTTTTTGCATTTTTTTGCATTTTTGTGGGTTTTTTTGCATTTTTTTGTGGGTTTTTTTGCATTTTTTTGCATTTTTTGTGGGTTTTTTTGCATTTTTTTTGCATTTTTTTTGTGTTTTTTTGCATTTTTTTTTGCATTTTTTGTGGTTTTTTTTGCATTTTTTTTGCATTTTTTTGTGGGTTTTTTTGCATTTTTTTTGCATTTTTTTGTGTTTTTTTTGCATTTTTTTGTGGGTTTTTTTGCTTTTTTTGTGGGTTTTTTTGCATTTTTTTTGCATTTTTTGTGGGTTTTTTTTGCATTTTTTTTGCATTTTTTTTGCATTTTTTTTGCATTTTTTGTGGGTTTTTTTTGTGGGTTTTTTTGCATTTTTTTGTGGGTTTTTTTGCATTTTTTTGTGGGTTTTTTTGCATTTTTTGTGGGTTTTTTTGCATTTTTTTTGCATTTTTTTTGCATTTTTTTTGCATTTTTTGTGGGGTTTTTTGCATTTTTTTTGCATTTTTTTTGCAATTTTTTTGCATTTTTTTTGCATTTTTTGTGGGTTTTTTTGCATTTTTTTTTGCATTTTTTGTGGGTTTTTTTGCATTTTTTTTGCATTTTTTTTGCATTTTTTTTTGCATTTTTTTTGCATTTTTTGTGGGTTTTTTTGCATTTTTTTTGCATTTTTTTTGCATTTTTTTTGCATTTTTTGTGGGTTTTTTTTGTGGGTTTTTTTGCATTTTTTGTGGGTTTTTTTGCATTTTTTTGTGGGTTTTTTTTGCATTTTTTGTGGGTTTTTTTGCATTTTTTTTGCATTTTTTTTGCATTTTTTGTGGGGTTTTTTGCATTTTTTTTGCATTTTTTTTGCAATTTTTTTGCATTTTTTTTGCATTTTTTGTGGGTTTTTTTGCATTTTTTTTGCATTTTTTGTGGGTTTTTTTGCATTTTTTTTTTGCATTTTTTTTGCATTTTTTTTGTGGGTTTTTTTGCATTTTTTTGTGGGTTTTTTTGCATTTTTTTGTGGGTTTTTTTTGCATTTTTTGTGGGTTTTTTGCATTTTTTTTGCATTTTTTTTGCATTTTTTGTGGGGTTTTTTGCATTTTTTTTGCATTTTTTTTGCATTTTTTTTGCAATTTTTTTGCATTTTTTTTGCATTTTTTGTGGGTTTTTTTGCATTTTTTTTGCATTTTTTGTGGGGTTTTTTGCATTTTTTTTGCATTTTTTTTTGCATTTTTTTGCATTTTTTTTGCATTTTTTGTGGGTTTTTTTGCATTTTTTTTGCATTTTTTTGTGGGTTTTTTTGCATTTTTTTGCATTTTTTGTGGGTTTTTTTGCATTTTTTTTGCATTTTTTGTGGGGTTTTTTGCATTTTTTTTGCATTTTTTGTGTTTTTTTTTGCATTTTTTTTGCATTTTTTGTGTTTTTTTTCAGCATTTTTTTTGCATTTTTTTTTGCATTTTTTTTGCATTTTTTTGTGGGTTTTTTTGCATTTTTTTGTGGGTTTTTTTGCATTTTTTGTGGTTTTTTTTGCATTTTTTTTGCATTTTTTTTGCATTTTTTGTGGGGTTTTTTGCATTTTTTTTGCATTTTTTTTGCAATTTTTTTTGCATTTTTTGTGGGTTTTTTTGCATTTTTTGTGTTTTTTTTTGCATTTTTTTTGCATTTTTTTGTGGGTTTTTTTGCATTTTTTTTGCATTTTTTTGTGTTTTTTTGCATTTTTTTGTGGGTTTTTTTGCTTTTTTTGTGGGTTTTTTTGCATTTTTTTTGCATTTTTTGTGGGTTTTTTTGCATTTTTTTTGCATTTTTTTTGCATTTTTTTTGCATTTTTTGTGGGTTTTTTTTGTGGGTTTTTTTGCATTTTTTTGTGGGTTTTTTTGCATTTTTTTGTGGGTTTTTTTGCATTTTTTGTGGGTTTTTTTGCATTTTTTTTGCATTTTTTTTGCATTTTTTTTGCATTTTTTGTGGGGTTTTTTGCATTTTTTTTGCATTTTTTTTGCATTTTTTTTGCAATTTTTTTGCATTTTTTTTGCATTTTTTGTGGGTTTTTTTGCATTTTTTTTGCATTTTTTGTGGGTTTTTTTGCATTTTTTTTGCATTTTTTTTGCATTTTTTTATTGCATTTTTTTTGCATTTTTTTGTGGGTTTTTTTGCATTTTTTTTGCATTTTTTTGTGTTTTTTTGCATTTTTTTGTGGGTTTTTTTGCTTTTTTTGTGGTTTTTTTTGCATTTTTTTTGCATTTTTTGTGGTTTTTTTTGCATTTTTTTTGCATTTTTTTTGCATTTTTTTTGCATTTTTTGTGGGTTTTTTTTGTGGGTTTTTTTGCATTTTTTGTGGGTTTTTTTGCATTTTTTTTGCATTTTTTTTGCATTTTTTGTGGGGTTTTTTGCATTTTTTTTGCATTTTTTTTGCAATTTTTTTGCATTTTTTTGCATTTTTTTTTGCATTTTTTTTGCATTTTTTTTGTGGGTTTTTTTGCATTTTTTTGTGGGTTTTTTTGCATTTTTTTGTGGGTTTTTTTGCATTTTTTGTGGGTTTTTTTGCATTTTTTTTGCATTTTTTTTGCATTTTTTGTGGGGTTTTTTGCATTTTTTTTGCATTTTTTTTGCATTTTTTTTGCAATTTTTTTGCATTTTTTTTGCATTTTTTGTGGGTTTTTTTGCATTTTTTTTGCATTTTTTGTGGGTTTTTTTGCATTTTTTTTGCATTTTTTGTGGGTTTTTTTGCATTTTTTTTGCATTTTTTGTGGGGTTTTTTGCATTTTTTTTGCATTTTTTTGTGTTTTTTTTGCATTTTTTTGTGGGTTTTTTTGCATTTTTTTGTGGGTTTTTTTGCTTTTTTTGTGGGTTTTTTTGCATTTTTTTTGCATTTTTTGTGGGTTTTTTTGCATTTTTTTTGCATTTTTTTTGCATTTTTTTTGCATTTTTTGTGGGTTTTTTTTATGGGTTTTTTTGCATTTTTTTGTGGGTTTTTTTGCATTTTTTTGTGGGTTTTTTTGCATTTTTTGTGGGTTTTTTTGCATTTTTTTTGCATTTTTTTTGCATTTTTTTTGCATTTTTTGTGGGGTTTTTTGCATTTTTTTTGCATTTTTTTTGCATTTTTTTTGCAATTTTTTTGCATTTTTTTTGCATTTTTTGTGGGTTTTTTTGCATTTTTTTTTGCATTTTTTGTGGGTTTTTTTGCATTTTTTTTGCATTTTTTTTGCATTTTTTTTTGCATTTTTTTTGCATTTTTTGTGGGTTTTTTTGCATTTTTTTTGCATTTTTTTTGCATTTTTTGTGGGTTTTTTTGCATTTTTTTTGCATTTTTTTTGCATTTTTTGTGGGTTTTTTTGCATTTTTTTTGCATTTTTTTTGCATTTTTTGTGGGGTTTTTTGCATTTTTTTTGCATTTTTTTTGCAATTTTTTTGCATTTTTTTTGCATTTTTTGTGGGTTTTTTTGCATTTTTTTTGCATTTTTTGTGGGTTTTTTTGCATTTTTTTTTTGCATTTTTTTTGCATTTTTTTTGTGGGTTTTTCTGCATTTTTTTGTGGGTTTTTTTGCATTTTTTTGTGGGTTTTTTTGCATTTTTTGTGGGTTTTTTGCATTTTTTTTGCATTTTTTTTGCATTTTTTTTGCATTTTTTTTGCATTTTTTGTGGGGTTTTTTGCATTTTTTTTGCATTTTTTTTGCATTTTTTTTGCAATTTTTTTGCATTTTTTTTGCATTTTTTGTGGGTTTTTTTGCATTTTTTTTTGCATTTTTTGTGGGTTTTTTTGCATTTTTTTTGCATTTTTTTTGCATTTTTTTTTGCATTTTTTTTGCATTTTTTGTGGGTTTTTTTGCATTTTTTTGCATTTTTTTTGCATTTTTTGTGGGTTTTTTTGCATTTTTTTTGCATTTTTTTTGCATTTTTTGTGGGTTTTTTTGCATTTTTTTTGCATTTTTTTTGCATTTTTTGTGGGGTTTTTTGCATTTTTTTTGCATTTTTTTTGCAATTTTTTTGCATTTTTTTTGCATTTTTTGTGGGTTTTTTTGCATTTTTTTTGCATTTTTTGTGGGTTTTTTTGCATTTTTTTTTTGCATTTTTTTTGCATTTTTTTTGTGGGTTTTTCTGCATTTTTTTGTGGGTTTTTTTGCATTTTTTTGTGGGTTTTTTTGCATTTTTTGTGGGTTTTTTGCATTTTTTTTGCATTTTTTTTGCATTTTTTGTGGGGTTTTTTGCATTTTTTTTGCATTTTTTTTGCATTTTTTTTGCATTTTTTTTGCATTTTTTTTGCATTTTTTTTGCATTTTTTTTGCATTTTTTTTTGCATTTTTTTTGCATTTTTTGTGGGTTTTTTTGCATTTTTTTTGCATTTTTTTTGCATTTTTTTTGCATTTTTTGTGGGTTTTTTTTGTGGGTTTTTTTGCATTTTTTTGTGGGTTTTTTTTGCATTTTTTTGTGGGTTTTTTTTGCATTTTTTGTGGGTTTTTTTGCATTTTTTTGCATTTTTTTTGCATTTTTTGTGGGGTTTTTTGCATTTTTTATGCATTTTTTTGCA
>JAKRKW010000027.1:0-5000 GCA_023566125.1 Zingel zingel
TATCCTGTCCAATTTGTTATGCCCATATATTTGTTAGTCTAGCCAATAGGAGGCAGAGAGAGCTAATACATAGGCCTAAGTACTTCTTTGTTAAAGATGAGAGTCAGACCAGGTTAATACAGCCTTCTTCTGATTACTGAAGTAGTCTAAGTAATGATTTAATCATAAAGCAACTTTGAATAGTCCTAAAGCAACTACTAAAAAAGCACAAGATTGAAGCCTGGCAGAGACACAATTATAGGCTAATACATAACATGGGTCAGATATTTTCAGATAGGCTTTTAAAAGGTTGACATGGGTGACATTGCAT
This sequence comes from Zingel zingel, assembly GCA_023566125.1. Taxonomy (NCBI): domain Eukaryota; kingdom Metazoa; phylum Chordata; class Actinopteri; order Perciformes; family Percidae; genus Zingel; species Zingel zingel. The sequence goes on from JAKRKW010000027.1 coordinate 311, forward strand.
TATGTCAGTTGCCATCACAGTGGCCTAGCATATAGCCCTACTGTATGCTATGCATCATTAACTGAGCTTGTAACAGCTGGACTCCCTGTTATGATGTCAAGGTCATTATTTATGTTCATAAATTCAAGTAGGCTAAAAAATAGCCTAACTGTTCCCTTTATCTTACGTTAATCAGCACCTGGCCTGTCTAAAACCTTCTCGTTTTCTAGCCATTGCACCACTTTTCTAACTGCCCCCAACTAATGGGAAGGATGGCGATTGTGATAGGCTAGCTAGGCTATTGACACTATGAACGTTTTTTTCTTATCATCCTTTTATTTTTAATATCATTATGTTTCGGGGGGTGTGGGCGGGGAGTATGCCTATTTGGAAAAAGTGTATGGCTGCAGCCTGGAGACCTCTGTCTCATGCTCCTCCTGTCTCATGCCTGGACATGTCCAACGGTAAACTCAGATGTTCAGAATAGCCTACGACATCGTGAATTATTTTCTAAATGAAGTCACGGTTAAGTTAGTGAGCATGCGAGGCATGAGACGGGAGGTCTCCAGGCTGCAGCCATACCCTATGGAACGCCAGAAAGCTCACATTACGCCACTTTCCTACCCGTTTCGAGCGGTCAGGACGCTGTTTTTTACGTCGTCTAATGACAAAACGCCATAAAAAGCGCCGTGGAATTCTCATCTAACGCCGCTTTTATTGTGGCTCAGTACGCGTAACATAACGCGTCAAAAGACGTGTAGTAGGCCTATATATAATAATGAGTTCTACCTTGTCTTTTCCAAAGCCAATACATTTGAACTGTTATCACCCAATCAGTAAAGAACAACAACACACCACGTTAATCCAACCCAGCACAAGTATGAGCAAAGCTCGTGGATTTGGGAGGTTTTTCTCTTTTTGTACAGTCTATTTTTCTATTAGTTTGCTAATCGGTAAACTAAAATTGTAGGCAGATAAAGTGTATTGTGTTTTTATTGAATAGGTTATCATTTGTGGAAGATTTACTGCAGATATAATTAACTAAAGGCCAATGATATTGTCCTAACTCGCTCTTGGTAAAATAAGTGCACCAACCTCCGAAAAATTAAAACCACGGACTTTCATCTATCAAAATGAATGAGCTAGTTTTGATTGAGATCGCTGTATTGTAGCTACATATTAAGTAAATAACGTCTGTGTTTCCCCCTACTTTTATTAACATAATAGAACCAATCCAGTTGATTTGAAGAGCACAATCCAAACATAATGCAAGATATCCACTAGGGGGCACTCACACACTAGAAATTCGTTTTTACCAGGCTGTAAAGACTTAAAGTGTATGCATCCGTTCCAACAATGTATTTATGTAACAAGTCCACCAACATGCTTAGGGCTACTTCCTACATTAGTAGGTAAAATGAGATTTAGGTAAGAGTACAAGTAAGTGGCCTAATGATAATAAAGTAAATAGTGAAATTCAAGGCTTTCAACTGGGAGTAGCCTATATTGATGTGTGCAACTGACTGTTCAGCAAATGCACAACTTGTGTGTAAGCTTTCAGTCTGCAGGTCTTGGTTTGGATGCAGCAGAACAGATGACTGGACCACTGCGTCACCTTCCTAAAATAATGGCCTTTTTATGCCATAAATGGTTTTTAGTCATTTTTTGACAAAATCATTTTTTTCGCCTAAATCATCTTCTCATGGTGCTGGCCACCTCTGGTAAAATTGCCTAAATCCTCAGTTGAACAGGTCTTGTGATTCCACACCGTTAGTGTAATGGCCTAAGTCAAGCGTGTGACTTAGGCCATTTAGTTTTTTGTGTTTTCTGAAAAACCTGAAAAAATGACTTAGGCCATTATTTTAGGAAGGTGACGAAGGCAGAATAGCAAGTGTGTTCCTACATGATGCATCTTGAAACCGGGTCTGGTAGAACTTCTCCATGAAGAGCATATCTGATTATCTTTTCAGCCATCTTCATGACATTGTGGATGGACTGGCCTGTGGAAAGCTGGGTTTCCATCCACTTTCATCATTTTAAGCACATATTTTAAAATTATACTAAAAGAAATGTTAGTCTGTGCTTATTCCCATCTGCTGTGTTACAGAAATAAAGGACACTCTCCTAATCAAGGATGGAGTTGTGAACAGCTGCAGGTTCAAAACTTGCCACCTAAAATGTCAAGGACTCTGGTGCATCTCATACAATTATAATATAGTGGAAAAGTTTATTTATTTATTTTTATTTTTTCAAAAACTGAAACTTTCGTATATATATATATATATAATAAAGAAATGTGGACGTGAGAAGAATCAATCATCAATATTTTTAAAAAGAAGCCTGAAATGATCAACTTTATGTGATGCATCTAGAATTTTTGGAAGTTTCACTTTTTGAATAAAGTTACAGAAATACGATACTATAATTTTATGAAATGCACCTGTATCTTAGTCGCTACACAAATAGCTTCATTTCAAGGCTCAAGTAGAGTTGTTGGTTTAAAATTAAAAGGTAACAAAAGAACATATCTTAACCCAGTTGTCCATAAATGGTACAAGGGATGTGTCCACCAACAAACTGTTATCACTTGGACTTTTAAGAAGACCCATCAGTAGCCTATAAGCCATGTCATTTTAGACTTTTGAAGAGTTTAGACTGGGTGTAGGGTATTGTCAGGCTATAGCATTAAACATTTAAAGGAAGTGAAGGAAGGAAGGAAGAACTTATTTTTTTAAATTAATTTAGGTGATTTTCTGTTCATTAATTCCCACAACTCAAGCAGATTGTTAGAGAATGTTTAAAGATATGTAGACTGGTGAAATCACCTTTCTAATATATATATATATATATATATATATATATATATATATATATATATATATATATATATATATATATATATATATATATATATATATATATATATATATATATGATCTCAATCAAAACTAGCTCATTCATTTTGATAGATGAAAGTCCGTGGTTTTAATTTTTGGAGGTTGGTGCACTTATTTTACCAAGAGCGAGTTAGGACAATATTAGTGGCCTTTAGTTAATTATATCTGCAGCAAATCTTCCACAAATGATAACCTATTCAATGAAAACACAATACACTTTATCTGCCTACAATTTTAGTTTACCGATTAGCAAACTAATAGAAAAATAGACTGTACAAAAAGAGAAAAACCTCTCCCAAATCCACGAGCTTTGCTCATACTTGTGCTGGGTTGGATTAACGTGGTGTGTTGTTGTTCTCTACTGATTGGGTGATAACAGTTCAAATGTATTGGCTTTGGAAAAGACAAGGTGGAACTCATTATCATATATACTACGCGTCTTTTGACGAGAGATTTTGGAGAATTATGTTACGCGTACTGAGCCACAATAAAACTGGCGTTAGATGAGAATTCCACGGCGCTTTTTATGGCGTTTTGTCATTAGACAACGTAAAAAGCGGCGTCCTGACCGCTCGAAACGGGTAGGAAAGTGGCGTAATGTGAGCTTTCTAGCGTTCCATATCTGTGCTGCAGGAGATCGGTTACACTCACATGACGATGTCTGAAGGCGTGAACTCTCTGCTGCAGATGGCCGGGCTGCTGGGGAGACTCTGCAGCGATTCGAAAGACGATGAAGACGGTGAGCCAGATTTTGCCCACGAAGGTTGAGTGGTTGGAAATCTCGTCCAACAGGCGCGTAAGGAAATCCCAGCTCATTTTGCCTCTCTCAGCAGAAGGGAAGCTCTCAAACCTGTGCAGAAAAGGAGGGTGGGAAAAGATGACAAGATGATTATTCAGATGTGAAAGAGCATGTGGACGGTAATATTTAGCAGTCACTGCATACATTTGGTCTCAACTACATATCAATATTCATAACACAAATCAATATGCCCAAGCCATATGAAGGACAGCATTTCACAGATATGATTGTTAGCAAACAAATTATTAAGAATGATACAGACATGTATTAGAATGACTTCAAATTCAAATATATGCAACATTTTTCATTAAAATCCAATATAAAGATCGACCTAAATTAATTGAGTTATTCATTTTGGTAAAAGATGATTAATAAAATCATGCCAACAATTATTATTTTAATAGCTTAATATTCTATGCAAAAAAAAAAGGTATGTAGAAAGGCTTTAGGCTGCGTTACACCTTAATGTAGGCCCAGTTTAATATGCAACTTCATTTTATACAATATATGTAATATATTACATGTCCCTGGACTCCCTGCTCCGTCTCTCTCAGTTAGTGGGTCCATAGCTTAAAAAAACTTTGGAATACCCCTGCTCTAAAGATTGTCAAAACAGAGTAATAGGGCCAATAGTAAAAAAGAAAAGAGGCAATGAAGAGCTTCTGTGTTTTCTGTGACCAACCTCATAACTTCTGCTGAGTAAACCCACTACCATAAACTACCAGGCTTTCAGGCCTGTTTAAAATGTGTTTTGCTGCTGCGGTTAAAGAATGTCCTACGTGTGTGAAATCACAAATCTTGGACTCTGCATTGTCCCTCTATTTAAACCCTGCAGCGGCCGAACTCAGATTACCACAAGATTAAGCAAGTATCAAGTAGACCTATCTCGGCAGCACAGGATGGGCCGTAGCATTTTGAGTTACAGAGGGGATACACATTATATCAGGCCGTTTTTTCACCTGATACAATGTGTACCTCCTTCCCTAAGATGCAAAGGGTCTGTCCTGCATTATGT
>JAKRKW010000027.1:15000-37500 GCA_023566125.1 Zingel zingel
TTGACTTCAATATTACATTTGTAAACGTTTAAGTGTGCTGATGCTCACATAGCTGGTTATCGAGGATGTATTTCTTTAAGTTTCAAGAGAAATTATTCAAATCTACAGACAACTTTAGACTGCCTGGAGTTGATTCCATTGTTTAATGGTTTTATGAACTTGATTTTAAGAATTGTAATTATTGCACAATTCCTCCAAGTACCTAACTAAAAAACTAAAAATCCCTATCCTTACCACAGTCAGTATAGTGTTTAGTAACTCCTAAATAATGTAGATTACTCACTGAGGTCCAGTGATCAGCGGTTAATGAGACAGCGTTTGCAGAAGCTTGAAGCAGTTCCAGTGTGACTTCTTTCTCCGTGTCATACAGGCTTCTACTGTCCATCTCGACGGCAACGAGACAGGTCAGAACACGCCAACCGTAGTACGTCTTTAAGACCAGAGTCCTCTACCATGCTGACAGGTCTGCAGTTAGTTGCCACCCGTTTCACAAGAGCTGTAGTCATTTTTGGGGATATATATCCCATGTCGAGGCCGGGGGAGTAACACCGTCTTTGCTTGTTATATCTTTATGTTTGTTGGTCTAAATGAGTTTTTTAAAGTCAGTTGGTTAGTTAGTGTTTTGGAGTGATTCAATTTAAATATACTCAGCCTGCCATGAATTATCAGAGAAGCCCCATTATTATATACATTTGCTTTTTAGAAAGACAGCAATTTTCTCATGAAGTCAATCACACTAGTTTCTGGAGTAAAGTAAAAAATAAAGTAATATAATTACCTTTTCACAGATGCAACAATCACAGGGAGGTCCTCAGCTCGGTGAGACACTCGTTGTCCTCCGAGGACAGCAGGATGTTCTCTGGTTTCAGGTCTCTGTGGATGATCCCTTCACTGTGGATGTACTTGACCGCTCAGCATCTGATAGAAATAAAGTTTGGGGAGCTGCTGCTGAGATTTTACTCTGTGGAACAACTCTTCTCCATCAGCTCCAACACGATGTAATAACTGTCCTCCGTCTGTTAGAAGTCCTCAGTTTTTATGAGAGACGGGTGGCCGATTCTCTGCTAATTCATGGAGGTAGAAGGCCAGACTGCAGCCGGTAGAGTCCATGCTAATTGTCTGCAAACTGTCTGCTAGCTTCATTAGCCGATCTCGTTCCGTCTACCTGCACCGTGTTGCTGGGTATGCTTGTTTTCTTCATGTTGCTACCTACTCAATATAACTATCCTCACCTTTTTCTGTTTAGTTTTCACTCCGGGACAGCCCCCAACATCCAGCAAGCGCTCCCACTGTGGAGCGTCAATATGCTGCGTCTTCTCTCTGAGCAGCCATCTTTAAAAACTGTCATGGACTATCAACACGTCAATCATGGCAGTTGTAGCCAATCATATTCCCTTTCCAACAGAGGAACATCCAATGGGTGAGTGAGGCCAGCGTATCCACGGGAGGTGACAGTGCGCACAGATCCGTTGCGCCACGCATGGATGAAATAATGAAATAGTAAATAGGACTACAATGACAGAAATATGTGCAGAATCAAGACAGTCAAGACGGCCCAGTGTTTGGTGGACCGGGTACATTTTGTTTGTTCACTTAATAGCTTACAAATCATCCACGGGATCAATTAGGCCTACGCATCACATGAGTTTGCCCACCCGACACAGCGTTTGTTCCTTGGGAGATGGATCCGTGCGCCTCCTGTGCGTCATGGAAGGCTGAGCCTCAGCAACTTCAGATTCACAGACACTATTGCATTTTATTACCGATCTTTTTGTTACACAGTGAGTAAGATATTTAATCTTTGAGAAATACAGAGGATGACTGAAAGTTTTTTTTCCAAGTGGATTTATCATTCATTTCCCGTCCTCATGTCTAACAGAGGTTAAGTAGCCTGCAAATTAAACAGTTAGGCTAATAGTATCAGCGGATATAATTATGTTTTTTTTTTCATAGACAACGTCACAGACGTATGCTTAAGTGAAGTGGAAACTTTATTTTGTAGTTTGGTGATTTTCGGCACTTTTCACTTATAATTCGCCACGTTACAGTGCCAGACAAGACTTTGCGGACGGTCCGCACATTCTCACGACGAGTAATGTTTGTTATATCAATGCACAGATGCAGACGGCTCTGTTGGCGGCATATGGACGAAGCTGTGAATCTTCTCCAGGTTGGGCCATTAATAAACAACCCATCAATGAGAGTCTTAGGGCAAGGTGAAGGAGATCTTTGGGCTGAGTGAAACCAGACCATCCGAGTTCATCATTACGATTGACATCATCAAGGAGCACAACTGGACTGCGGTCTGAGTAACGGTGTTCAATGATGAATCACATCTGTGATCTTGCCAAAACGAAAACATTTGAAGAGCATGCAGTGGAGGCTATATGGAAAGCACGGATAGATAATTAGGGGGGGGGGGAGGCTTCAGTTTTCAATGTTTGTTCATATATATCATATTTTTCATATTTTTTTATTAAAGTTCAACTTTTTTATAATCTATTTGTCTCTATTTTTCTTTCTATTTATATGTTTCTACACAATGCCTGTGCATTTGCCCTGTGTATATGACTTGAGTCCTTTAGCACCTAAGCTGATGTTCTTCATATCATGCACAAATACATACACAGTTTTCATTTTATTACAGCTGCTTAGCTCTCGCTGGCCATTGACAATCCAGGTGAGGAGGTGTAAAATTTGGGCCAGGCAAAACCCTACACACTAGGCAGGTATGTCTGGAAAACAGCCTTTACCTCCTGACCTCTTCCACTGAACTAAAGTTGCTGCAAAACAACTGAACAGCAAATCCCTCAAAGTCAACCAGAATCCTAAACAGTTCAGGTAAAACATCTACAGCCAGATGTGGCTGCCTCCAAGTCAATCAACATCCTCTTAAAAGAGACCAATGAGATCAGCTCAGTAAGTTTCATGGATTTCTGTAACTTATTCCATGTAGAGGGAACAGCAAACTTAAAGGCCTTTTTGCCCAGCTCAGTTCTGAACACACACACACACACACACACACACACACACACACACACACACACACACACACACACACACACACACACACACACACACAGTCTGATACCAACTAACCCTAAACCGTTTGAGGAGCAGGGAGGGACATACAGCGACATTTTGGGCTCAATGAATGCCTTCTTCCACATGTTCATTTACTCAGCAGGATGTTAGGAGACAGGATGTGTGTTAATCAGTAGGTATCTGTTGGTGGTAAAACCTGCTACAAGCTGAAATATCCATAAATTAACTTTTACCTTGTTTAATATGCAGAATATGAATACAAAATTAATACAATTATAAAAATATACTTTAAGTTGTTGCACGTTAGCACATAAAGTACACTAAATACACTTCAAGTTTAGCTTTTCAACAATTTATTTACAATTAAAATACATTTAGTACAAATCAACAAAACGAGCATAATCAAATTCTCAAAGTCATATTCTCGCCAATACCATATCTGTGAAGATATGCGGCTCCCTGCGATTAAGACCTGCACAATTTCAGTGACAACTCCCAGTTGGTGGTGTGCTTACACAGATAGGAGTGGAGCAAACCCTGAAATCAAAGGGACACCAGTTAATTATATCCAAAAACGTGAACATTAAAGAATTGAAATCGTTTTGTTATGATCTAATGTTATTGGAGTACTCTGGTGGTCAGATTTGAACAAGAGTATACATGATGTGTGTGTGTGTGTGTGTGTGTGTGTGTGTGTGTGTGTGTGTGTGTGTGTGTGTGTGTGTGTGTGTGTCTGTGAGTGAATTTTTAAAAAAAATTGTATTTTGTCTTGCAACACTGTTGATTGTGGGAGATAAATAAAATAAAGAAAGAGTGTGTGTATGTGTGTGTGTGTGTGTGTGTGTCTGATGTGAGTGGATTTTTTTCTTTATAAAATATGTGTATGAAATTTGTTTTTGTTTTTGTTTTCCTTTGGTAGTCTAAGGATTCCCACAGGATGCAGAACGTCTGTGGACCGGCTGCGTGCTCCGCCGTCCGTCAATACCCACCAGGTCCGGATTTGTTGCGTAACGACTGCGGCCAGCCGACCACGAGATCTCGCGAATTCATGTATGTTCGCGAGATATATCAGGATGTTGTTTCTATAAACAGAACCACAAAACCAACAACAGTTTGTTTCCAAACCAGAAGAGTAGAAGGGAAACAACTCTGTGCTGTTTTTTTTAAGGTGTATTGCAGGGAAATATGACCTGCAATACACCTTGTGTGTGTGTACAACACATTTAGAACGAAATGTGCAAATTACAAAAATTCACATTCAAAATTGATAACTGATATGTTTGTGTGTGATGAAAACATTTTTCAAACAGTCTTTGCAAATGAAACCATCATCATCACAGATACCATTCTCTTCACCACAGCTCTCATGAAACCAGGCAGAACATGGATCACATTCTACCCATTCCTCAGTAGCCTTAGGGTCATTTGGGTCACCATAGTGGGCGTTGCAGACTTTGCAAGGTGATTTGCTTCTCTTGCCCTGCTTTTTTTCACGCTTCCCCTTAAAAATAATTATCGTTCGACAGTATGTGCCTTCTCGTTGAACGTTGCCAGACAAGTTGTTGTCTCCCCCCTTCTATCCGGCACACACCTCCACACATGGCTGGCCAACCTGTCCAACGACCTTTGTCGAACTGAACTGGTCCTGAAGCCCAGACTCGTCACAGTTCCATATATGTGATGGTGTGTCCTCAATACCCAACTCGACCAAAAGGCTCTCATATAACCACTTCTTCGTTGAGTCCAGCAGCCCGTGCTGCAGACAGAACCTCTGGCTTGCGCATCCTAAGCTCTGGGTTGCGTTTTAGAAAGTTCTGAAACCAGTAATATCCGGCCCTCCCTGCTGTCTTGGAGAAACCAGATATGTTCTCCTCACCTCTCCTCTCGCTTCCTTCTCGTTTGCCATACTCACTGTAAATAAAATATCTACTACCATTATTACTGTTGGGGAGGTCATGGTGAGTGTGTGTGTGTGTGTGTGTGTGTACGCACGTACACACACACACACACACACACACACACACACACTCAAACACATGGCCCATTTTAGCTGAAACCATGTTGCCCATTTTACCTCAGTGGGTTAAGGTAAATTGGGCCGCCAAGAAAAACATCACTTTTTCAAAAACTATGTTCATATACCAAACTAACAACATTATTTCTGATTGATGCCATCAAGACAGATATTATGCATATTTTTATATGTGCATGTTTTTTTTTTTTTTTTATAGATTTATCATCTGTATAATAGTTTAGTTAGATTTGGTATGCCAGGCTACTTACCATGCAGCTTTCTGGTGCAGTCTTGATTTGAATTATTGCCCCGCCCACCATAGCAACCATAAACCAATAAAATCACCTGTTACTTGTCAAGCACAGTTATGACAACAGTTTGAAATCCTTTGCAGTCATTGGCTCTAAATTCCAGAGGGGCTGGGGCCCCCAAACCTTAAATGGCCCATTTTACCTGATGGCCCATTTTACCTGATATCACCCTAATGCAGGGAAATATGACCTGCCGTGAGCACGGTGTATTTTCTTTTAAAAAGTAACCGGATGTTTTATTTGTGTCTGTGCTTGACTTCCTGTACCGCACAATCTGAATTGTGCTCATTGGCTGTGGAGCTCTCTGCACGGCTCGTTTAGAAGACTTAAGATGTACAGAAGATGTTCCTTCCTACATTCTTCAATAAAGTTTGAAAAAAAGCGCCAGTCAATTTAAGTAGCTACACGCTTAATGAAAAATAGTTAAAACCGGACATTTACATACATAAAAAAAAAAAAACACCACCACCCGGACACCCCGGACAGTAGGTAAAAAGTGGACATGTCCGGGCAAAAGAGGACGTTCGCTCACCCTACGCTGGAACTACGGAGAGGTTTCGGTGAAAGTGTGGAGACGCTAACGGAGACGTTTTGGTGAGTGTTTGTGTGTGTTTTTGTCGAGTTTAAACACACATGACTATTGGACCTGCATGCTACTGTTATGTTCATTCGTGGTCTTTGGGCGCCAACTAGTGGCCAATAGAAATAACTGCAATGAACCCTGTTTTATTTAATAGCTTGGATTTGGTTGATTTCATTACTATCCAGTATAGTATTGCATAGCACTTATGTTTATTGCCTATAGTTAGGCATATTACAGAGTGATTTGTTGCTTATTTCTCTTTAATTTGTATATACAGTATGTGCATGTATTAGGCTATGTACAAGTTATATTTACATATTCTGTATTTCCTTATTTTACATAAAACCACACACACCCACACGCACATATACTGCAAGTAACAAGCATTGTATTCACCTGCTGGACTTCGATGTCAATAAATCGGTTGAACTAAAACAGAAGGTTTCTCTTACATACACAGAGAATACTATTGCTTACATAGTTATTCATGTAGACTTGTTTTTCACTTGTTTAACCCAGTAAATTTCATACTATGTACACAATGGAGCCTCTTGAAAATCGTACTCTTTTTTTTTTTTATAGTTTTCACCTAATAATGTAATTAGGTGATTTATCGCTCATCTGCATGGATACATTTAGATGTCAACAAAAAAACATGGCAGGAAGCTAAAGTCCCTGTTAATGTTGCTATTTTGCTGATGGGGCTTTCTCTGTTTGGACAAGAATATCCTGTTAACATGTTAAAAACTAAAAGGGTTACTGACTCATTTTAACTTGGCACGTGAAACTTGCCTCCCTCCCTTTTTTTTGCAGAGACCAAGCATATTCAGTGAAGAGATCACATTAAATACACAAGAAAATCTCCCAAAGCAGACTGTGACCCATTTGACCCCACTTATGGTTAAGAGGTTTTGGTTTCTTCTCAACAATGAGCGTCTCATCCAACACCAGTTCACATGTCATCAGAAGGTAGAGGAAAAAGGCTTTCATTATGACTTATAACAATGTTCTTTCCCTAGCACATAATTATAAATAACCATATATGGAATACACTTTTTAAACTGATAAACGCCTTCCCTCTTTTTTTGCACACTGTATTTTCAGCAACAACTGCGAAGAAGAGGAATCTTTCCTTGGGATAGTTGATGGTATATTTTAGAAGTATTGCTTGTCTAACTGTGACAGGAATATGTTGTTAACATAATCTTAATGTTTATGTTCATATTTTGTTAACCGTTGAGCTTTACATAGAGAGTTATAGACTGTTTTGAGTCATGTTATTGTATGTCCATATTGTAAATGAAACTATTGGTTCTAATGTAATGTATTTATGTAATAAAGTCTGGTTATTGGATAATAATAATTAAAAAAAAATATTAAATAACTTGAATAACTGAAAATAAGCCAGGCAATTCTTTTCAACAACATACATGAACATCAATATACATACTTTTTTTTAATCAGAGCACTCCGCGAGTGTGAGTAACATTTGAAGATAATCCTCCTCCTCGTCCTCATCCATGTCCTCCTCCTCGTCCTCATCCATGTCCTCCTCCTCATCCATGTCCTCCTCCTCGTCCACATCCATGTCCTCCTCCTCGTCCTCGTCCTTAATGGAGAGGCGACGGGGGGACAGCTCAGAGCTGTCCGAAAGGTCACTGTCAAAACACATGAGACAGGAGTACGTCTGGAGAGACCCATCGGACAGACAGGGGCTGGGGGTGCGGGGAGGGATTGGGGTGCCGGGCTCCTCGGGGATGGGGGGCAGTGTGGTCCTCGGCCTCGGGGTAAGAATTACCCCCTCAAAATAAACTACCTCCTTTAAATGAAAAATAATGTACTAATTAAGTCAACGACATATGATCTATATTGAGTAGAATAACAACAGCTGTTATCTCATACAACTTTTCATATGAACATATTCTATAATACATTATTTAAATAAGTACAGATATTAAAACATGATGGATTTTTTATATCGCTTTCTATATTTTATATAGTGAAACACTTACTGAACAAGTGGGCTCCTCAGCCAGGAGGGGGGTGAGGTTGGCCAGGAGCCTTTCCTCAGCTGCTGCCAATTGCTCCTCGCTGGGACAGTGGGCCTTTGCAGGTGTGTTCTATAATAAAGAAGATGCACAACAAATATGTTAATTTCAATTACATATTAATTAAATAACTCCAACCATGCTAACATATTTTCACTTTGATTCATCCTCTTACAATTATCATATTTAAACTGTAAAAAATATACTCACCATCTTTTGCTGAGACATTTCTAAAATAAAAAAAGAATTGAAAGTCGAAGTTACTGTTTAATGCAGGACACTTGTTTTCATGTTTTGGGCAATTTACAGGGCTCTCAGGTGTCAAGCATTGAGCGTGACAGTAACTCATTTTGGTCTTTTGTCACGCACTCACGCCACACATTGTATTTCTCACGCGGAAAAAACATTTATAATATATTTAATATGCCGCAGCGCCCAAAATTTCGCTGGCACGCCGCTCTCACCGGCAGGAATCAAGCGTGTCTCCCTCTGCCACTTATCAGCCAATCAAAAATAATAATAAAGGGGCTACATAATAGCCAATCAGAAAATAGCAATATTGTATCTGTGTAAGATTCAACGCAGCAACCAATGAAAAAAAATCATAGAACAGCGTTTTTTGTTTTTTTTTATTGGAAAGTTAAGATTTACAAACAAACGTGGCTGCATAAAACTTGTTACATCAGAGTAGGATACAAGGAAAATATAGCCAGATGGAGCAGCTCTTAATACAAACAGGAAGTATACATGTGGTTTTAGTAACAAAAGTAAGGATGATTTATAAAGGAGAAGAGACAATCAAATAAAGAAATTAAATAAATAAATTAAAATAAAAAAGGAAGGGATTTCATGTCATTGTTCAGCTATTAACCTCAGTTGGGAAGTTTTTTAGGGTATCATATATGTTTTGTGCTTTAGGACTTTTCAGAGTTTTTAAGGATTGCATATACAGATTAAATTCATTAAAAAAAAATTTTGGAGATGATTTCACAATTCTACATTTGTGAATAAAGAATGTAGCTAGACATACAATTGTATTAGTACAGAGCTCATCACCATTGCTTTGCAATATCAAACCAAATGTTATGTCGTCACAGGAGAAAGAGGATGGGAATGAAGATATCTGTTGCTTGATCCATTTATGTATATCACACCAAAATGTCTGTATCATATTACATGAGAAAAACACATGGTCCGTGGTTTCAACATCATTTTCACAGAATGTACATTTATTATCATCTATACCAAAGCGAAGTTTCGTAATTCTTTAGAAGGGTAAATGTTGTTCATTACTTTGAAATGGGTTTCTTTCACTTTAGGAGAATAGGGAGTGTTAGATACATTGTTCTTAGTTTAGTGATTGAAACTTTATCAAATGTTTGTAGTATGTTATTTTTATTATGCATTTTAGGGTAAAGATAATCAATAAAACAATTTCTAATAAAGTGGTTAGTGCATTTTTTATCCAGAATAGAGATCCCTTGAATTGATAGTGGGGCCAATTGTGGATGTATCGGATAATATGCCAAAATGTTTCTTGTTAGAAGGACAAATCCTTGGGGTAGTGCTTTATGTAATTTAGTAAAGTCTGATTTTAAGAGTTGGAAATTATGTTTGATGCAAAATTGTTCATAATTTAAAAATTGTCCATTGGTATCCATTAAGTCGACCATGGACCATATGTTTCTCCCATACCAATCCTCAAAGAATAGAGATTTGTTGCGGTGCAAAATATATCTATTGTTCCAGAGTACAGATGTGTGGGGTGAGAAGTTATGTACGTATAACATTTTCCAATACAAGAGTATTTGTTTGTGAAACTCTGACAATGAAATAGGTAGTTTGTTAACATTAAAGTCCGTTCTGAGAAGAAATTCTAATCCTCCAATTTTCTTGAATAAGGACTTTGGAATACAATACCAAAAGGAGTTGCTGTGTTTAATCCAAGATTTTAACCAATTTATTTTTAAGGTTCCATTAAGGCAGTCAAAGTCAATAACTTTTAGTCCTCCATCCTTTGCGTCTTTAACCATATTGCTTTTCTTCATATAATGTGGTCTGTTTCTCCAAATGAAGTTTAGGTTGATTTGGTTGATAGATTTAATCAAATTGTGAACAGAAAAGGAGACAGCACAGTCCCCTGTAGGGCCCCCGTACCACTCACCACCACATCAGACAGAACACGGTCCAAACGGACAAACTGTGGTCTGTCTGTCAGGTGATCCAGGAGACTGTGGTCTGTCTGTCAGGTAGTCAGTGATCCAGGAGACTGTGGTCTGTCTGTCAGGTAGTCAGTGATCCAGGAGACTGTGGAGAAATCGAAAAATGTGATTCTCACAGTGCTGCCACTGCCATCCAGGTGCAAATGAGCTCACTGCAGCAGATAGATGCCTCCCAGCTGTCTCCTCACCTGGCCAGATGTGAATGAAAAGCAGGTGCTTGAAGTGTCAGTGGGGGGAGATGAGATGTGCTGTATATTGTGGGGGGAGTGGGCAGACCACAGGGGGGTGAGGAGGCAGAGAGGGGGTGTGGGGGGTTGGTGGAGTGGTAGAAGAGGCAGGGGATGGCTGTGAGCTAAACCTGTTAAAGTAACAGTTCAGTTTGTTTGCTCTCTCACGGCTGCCTGGTGTTGGTATTCTTCTACCCCCAAACCCAGTAATCTCTTTCATCCCTGTCCACACCTCCCTCACATTGTTCTCCTGTAGACTGGCCTCCAGCTTCCTCCTGTAGGAGTTTTTACATTCCCTCAGTTTATCCCGCAGTTTGTGCTGTACTCCCTTAATGCACAGCAGGCTATGGTGTGCAACGGCTACGTAGATTATTTTCGGAAATATAGTGACAATTATAACTTTATTTTTCTCAAAATATCACAACTCTTCCAAAACTTAGAGAACACAGACATATTTTGAGTGTGCACAAAGTTTTGAACATGAGCAGTAATCTTGCTCAAACTAAACAATATTACAGTCCAGGGGTTTATTCATAAATTAAAATGAATGAATGTATGTATAATTAATGTATCATTGAGGTGACTAATTGTCATATGCACATTTAAGGAGGTTACTTCCTCATCAAGATATGCAAAAGAGAAGGAAAGAGTAAATGATGCTATGATATGAATAAATAGATGAAAGTAATAGCTACAGAAAGCCTGAGAGTCTTATTGTATTAGATCCCATTATGTTTATATATTTGGATTATAATCTATGTTTCCTTTTACATAAAGATATTTCCAGCATAAATTGATTCAGAAAAATTGTAATTAGCTACTTAACGTCTCATTCGCATATATTAATGTGTCGATTGTGATGGCGTTAATAAACATATGGAGAGTCTCCATTAAGTAGCCTACAGAACATTATCCGAGTAGAGCCACGAGGTCTCAGCTGAACCTTAACTAACTTATCACATAAGCTAGTTCATGTTACAAGTTACCATTTGTCTTGTATTCCGGGTAATTAGCAGTAAACTCGATGCATTCGCTTTAGTTCGTCACCACTCACCTCGACACAAGCCAATAAATGTTGCTTTCTCTCTGCCTGCCTGCCTGCCTGCCTGCCTGCCTGCCTGCCTGCCTGCCTGCCTGCCTGCCTGCCTGCCTGCCTGCCTGCCTGCCTGCCTGCCTGCCTGTCGGCTTTCTCTGTGTGCAGCGCGCGGCCGGGCATGACGCACAGGCCTCTGGGATCCCAGAATTTGCCGCCCAAACTCACATAGCATCTTAATTGTTTCTCTTTAGTTTGAAAGAAAACCACTTTGTCCTACTCCATTACTTGTGGTGTTAACTGTGACACCAAAGGAGATGTATAAATATATATTAACAAAAGAGGAAATAACAAAATCAACAGAAATTACTGCAATAAAGCAGATAAAAAGCTATGAAAATACAGCCAATAACACAACTGAATAACTATAGTCATGTCTGGGCTGTGTTCAGCCTCTTTTTCTGAAACAGTTATTTTGTTGTTCTGTTTCTTAATTTTTATTTAATAATAATGTTCACTACGTTTGTTTGTTAATGTTTGCACCAACAACCAAGGCAGATTCCTTGTGATGTAACTTATTTTGGTAATAAACTCTTGTTAAACACATAGACTTGAATGTTTTCTCCCCCACAGCTTTATTGATTAAATACATTCAAATCCAAAACGAGCGGTTTGCCTCGAAATCATGAAGTTTGTGCTCTTCCAACGGATCTCTCTCCTCCCTCCGGGCGTCTAACGGCCAATAAGCGCATCCATGTTATTCTCTGAAGCCTTAGGAATCAAACAAGACCTCTCATAAGTCAATCCGTATCCGGAGCCGGAGATAGACAGGTTTGAAGGCCAACCACGGCTCTGAAGTGATCTGGGGTCAGGTGGGATTCATGTATTTACATCATTTCCATGTCCACTATAACTGACATTCATAAAATTGCAAAGTTGTGTCTTTATTTTCTGTATATAGCACTATATTGCACTTAAAAAAAAACAACGCACAAACGTATCTGTAAAAAAAGCAGATATATTCCCAATCCATAGATATATGAATAATCAAGTCTAACCTCTGAATTTCTTTTCAAAGTACACCAGATTGATGCATTTAAAGGTTAACATACACACAATTTTCTTACAGGGGGGCATGCCCACGGACCCCCCTAGGGGAGCTTGTGCCCCAGTGCAGCTCTAGGTCTAGTGACGCCCCTCGGGCTGTGTCCCCGTTTTAAGATTACAAAGATAAAAACAATACCTGTTTTGGAGGTATTTACGCTTCTGAACTGAAAATGGCCCCGGATTTTGTCTCAGAAACCTGGTCACCTTAAGCTAATTACCTGCATGTCCCTGCTCCTCCGTTTATATATTTCAAATGACGCTGTGCAATGCAATGTGTGTGTTTTATTAATGTGTGTGCAGAGCACATGTATGCTAATGCAAATTCACTCGTTCGTTCATATAGCTACTCCCGTCTAATTTTCGCCAGTCCATGCTGTATTTGGTGTGTGTGTGATAAAGTAAGGGAACCAGTCAGTGTCAGTGGTTAATAACAACACATGTGCTTTCATGTCGACACTGTTTATACTTCAAGAGAAAACGTGTGTGGAAATAACATATTTGTTGTGCATCTTTGTTATTATAACACCCCTGCACTTAATTGTGAGGAGTAGCTAGCAGCTGCTGAGGAAAGGCTGCTGGCCAACCTCTCCACCCTCCTGGCTGAGGAGCCAACCTCTTCAGTAAGTGTTTCACTATATAACATAGAAATAATTCATCTTTTTTTCTCACATTCTAATAACTGTACCTATTTAAATAATATATTATAGAATATGTTTATGTGAACAGTTGTATGAGATAACAGCTGTTGTTATTCAACTCAATAGTATTTAAAGTCATTTATAGTAATTAGTAAATTATTTTTTCACCGGATAAGCGGACAGAGGTGTATGGATGTAACCTGACCCCAGAACCAAGGACCCCACTGCCCCCCATCCCCACCGAATTTGGCACCCCAGAGGAGGAGGAGGCGGAGGAGGAGGATGAAGAAGAGGAAGAAAAAGATGACAGGGAGGAGATCCGGGAGGCTGAGATGGTGGAGGCTGAGTGCGAGCAGCAGAAGCCGGTAGAAAGCGCTACCCGCGAGAACCCGCGGTTAGAGTCTCCTACGAGCTGCCCTGGGTGGAGAAATACAGGCCGGTCAAACTGAACTCGATCGTGGGGAACGAAGAGACGGTGAGTCGACTGGAAGTGTTCGCCAGTGAGGCAAATGTCCCCAACATCATCATAGCAGGTTAGATACTATGAATATCTGTTGACAGTTTTTTCTAACTGCTTACACACAAAATACAAAAATACCCTCAACTATTTCTCAGCCTTTCACTCAGTTTTCAATTGCATAAAACACTTTTTTCAAAACAGTACACGCAATTCTCTACCTAAGAAACAAAAATCTAACAGGAAGTGACTTGCTTACCTTTTCTAAACCCAACCAATCAAAATGCTACACTTATTTACCAGGGCACACACACACTCCTCACATTTGCAAACACATTATTTCATAACTGAACACTAACCAATCACTGCTTTAGTATAGGCCTATACATAGGTCAAAGGTCAGATTGCCTGTTTTGAACAATGGATGCCAACAATAGACAGAGAGCAAGGGGAGGAGGAGGGAGAGACAGGGGGGAACAAGAGGAAGAGGGAGCGCCATCTCTCATGAGATCAGGGCCACACATATTCATCATGTGATCAACCACGGATTGACCAATGAGAGAAGCCCATCTTGAATAGCTTTACAGTGGCGTCCATACTGCATGCAACTATCTAATAACTATTTCAGCATTACAAATTTTTTTTTTTTTGCAAAAAGTGCATACAATTCTCTGTGAGTGTGTCTGTGTGTGTGTCTGTGTGTGTGTGTGTGTGTGTGTGTGTGTGTGCGTGTTTCTGTGTGTGTGTGTGTGTGTGTGTACGTGTTTCTGTGTGTGTGTGTGTGTGTGTGTGTGTGTGTGTGTGTGTGTGTGCGTGTTTCTGTGTGTGTGTGTGTGTGTGTGTGTGTCGTGGTGGAAGTTTTTTTTTAAGAGCAGCAGGAGTGCGAATCAAAAACACAAGAAATGAAACCAATAGAGACTTACTAGAGAATCAAACCAAAGTTTGGTCTTTGAGTATTTATTTACATTTGCAAATGTTGAGAAAACAGTTTCACAAGTACCACGGCACATCTGAAAGGGTCTTCTGACCAAGCTAAAAAATCATACATCTTTATACCATGAACTCACTTAAACCACCTCCCCTTCAAGATATCTTTAGCAGCTACACAGATGAAAAAACACCATAAACAGTCATGAGTTCACAACCTTCCCCTCTGCTCCTGTTCCCAACCTAGCCAAAACACCTGTGTGGCTTAGGAGATAGAAGGAGACACAGTTCAAAATGTTATGGCCCTTTCCACCCTTATCTGCCAAAAAGGAGAGACTGAGTTCTGAAAACAAATAATAGAATCAACCAGAATAGTTTCAACTAGGCTCAAGGTTTTATGATCTCAGCGTCAGCTGCTTCTCCTTGGAGTCCTAGAGTCTACACAAAATTAAAATAAGAATAAAGGAAACTCTTGTTAAACATATAATAGAATCTTATAGGATATTAAACTATTATGTTAAAATAAAATTTTCCATTACAATTTCCCCCTTTGATTATAAAATAATCACACATAATAAATTTTACCTTTAAGATTCATACTTGTTACGGAAATAATCACATAGATTAACTTTATCTGTTTAAGATTTAAACATATAAGATAATCACATCAACCTAATTCTTATTTTTAAGGTTCAAACTTAATAATAATACATGTCTATTGCTTGAATGTTATTCTTTTTTAAAGGTATAAAAACCCTTCTTAATAATAACAAGCATCCCATCTAAGTTAAAGAATAAAACAATGTTAATCAGTTTTACCCAGTATTGAAGGCTGTGTTCAAAACATTGTCATCATACGCAGAAAGACAAAACAAATCAGAGAACTCAGTGTTCTGTAGTGCCTAATTTTGAATCATATTTACCATGAAAATGGAAGAAATAATTTTCTTGATTAGTGTAACGACACGCAAACACAAATCAGAAGACCAAGCATAATCTGCTAAAAAGCCTGGACCTGAATCATCAGACCAGTGCATCATTTGAATTAGAGATGTGTGGGCATGCACTAATTTCAAAATTACCCATCGCGCATGTACAGTTCAGAGTCTTTCAGTGCATAAAGCTGTGATGAAATTGTCTTATGCTATCAGATGCTTTTCCATTTTTTTTTTGTTGTGAACATAGTACCATTTGAAGCCTGCACAGAGCGATTTGCAAAACCCTCACAGGGTGAAGGTTGGTAAGAGACAGAGTAATACTGATCCTCCTCGTCTCTAACATCTTTAAGAGCTGTCAAAGGAAAGATAGCTTCAGTTAAGTTCAATGGGTGTGGTTTTACTGGAGTAGCTTGTTTCTGTGAGTGAGGAAATAGTGAACAAACATAACAAGAGTCATTATAACCCACATCACACGTACATTTCTTAACTAGGCCAAGCACGACATTAGTAGAGAATGCATCGTTTCCATCAGAAAAAGAACTCAATCTATTAGACAAACTTTCAAAAGTCTGAGTCAGTTGTGGTGTGTTGTCAGATGTGAAAGGTGCAGTTACTTCAAGGTCCACAAGGAACTCTCCCTAAGTTCTAAGGCACACAACTAAATAGCTTTGATCTGTGTACTGAGCATTGTTCAATGTTAACAATATTGCTGTTTTTAGAAATAATTTACTTTCTTTATCGATAAATCTATACGTTAAATTTGTGTGCTCATTAGGAACCACATAACCCCAATTTAGTAGCATTTGAATGCCAGACATCCTAATGCCTGTTGAAACTGTAATGGCAAAATTACATTTAAGCCTTTATTGTTTATTGTGCCTTGTGTTTTCCTTATTCAGCACACTGCATTCTCATACACCAATCTAAACGACAGTTCATGGGCATTCCTGCCTGTGGATTGGAGGTTGTTTAGACTTCAGAGACTGAGAGTCTCTGAGGAAAAGTGTATGCCCTTTGTGCGAATTGATAAAACACAAGGCCACAACTTGAGAATCCTCTTCTCCTGTATCACATTCCCCTCTATGTCTGTTCAGATGTACAGGGAGCGTGACCCATTGCTGGGGCAGACAGGAACAGAGGATTAGATTAAACTAATTAATGACGCATGCCTGTGTTTTTTGTGTAAAGAGTAAAACCTACTCGAACTATATCTCATCTGTCTCACAGGAAGAGAAGGTCTAGTAGGTTACTATCTTTATTATCTGTAAGAATGTGCTCAAATGTCACTCCCCTTTTCTCCCAATGTGCATTTAAGCTCATTCTTTCCTTCTACTCATTTGATGAATCTTTTACACACTGAGCTACGTGCTTCTTGTGAAACTGTATTCCTCCTATTTGCAAATATATCTTTTAATAAAATACAAAAACCCAACTTGGTTTTAGTCTCAGTATCTGTCTTATTTGTTTCACTTTACTAAACTTTGAAATTGTACGTTTCTCCCTGCTGCAAAGGAAACTTCCACAACAAAACCATAAAAGTAGATGTAGTGTTAACCATTACAGTGATATTTGCTCTGTGGTACTGATTGTACCCCGAACGCCATTTTCTTCTCAACATGGAAAGTAGTGAATTACATGTCGTTTCCCCCCCATGTTTTTCACTAGTGTTCCTAGTGTGCTTGTGCGTATCAGTGTAGTCAGGAGAAGAAATGTTATCAAGTTACACATTATCATACTTTTCTAAGACTACAAATGCAGTAACCATAAATGCTATGAAAAAAAATCATAAATGCAGTGATGAAGAATAAACACACTACAAATGTGGATACCCCCCAAATCTTCTGAGAGGGTACCCATTTCAGTTTTTTTCTGTCCAGCTGCTCCATGTGTGTGTATGTGTTTCAAAGCACTCTGCTCCTGTGTCTCAGAGGAATGTCAGATGCTCCTCAGTAAACAAAAGAATGTGCTGTGAGTGTCTGAGCAGCAGAATAAGTGTGTGTGTGTGCTTTCCAGGAATGTACAGTGTCACTACTGCTTCTGCAGTTCCACTTCAGTCATTCTCCGTCCTGTTGCTCCATCTCTGAGTGTGTGTTGTTCAGAGAGAGGTGGTGTGTCCGCTACAAATGTGGAATGTATTCTGCTGTCACTGTCACTGTCACTGTCAGAGAATGTGCTCTGAAATGTGCTGTGATTGTCAGAGAAAAGATCAGTATTACTGCTGTCTTCTGAAAAGATTTTAAGCAGCGGGCTACGATACCAGTATTTAGCTTCTGGTTTTTCCTCCTTGGAAAAACTCTTGTTTTCCTCCTCTCAATATAGGGTGGCACAGAAATGCCGTCTGTCAGGCCAGTCCCTATTTTCCCTCGTAGGTGACTCAACAGAAATGTTGTTCACTTTGTTACAGGTTGTAGAAAAACCTGTCCTCTTCTCCGGATCCGGAATCTTTTTGCAGTGTGATGCATGGATCCAGGTAGCTCTCTCAGCGACCTTCACTGCAGTGTGTGCGACCAAGATAATCTGGAATGGTCCTTGCCACCTGCTGAATTGCCAATTCTTCCTCCTGAAGTTTTTTTACCAATCCCGAAATCCCCAGGCTTGAGTTTATGCAGCTGTCCTTCAATTGGTTTAGGCAGACCTGCTGAAACCTGGATTCTTATGGCAAAAAGAGCAGAAGAGAGTTGCATGCAGTAACCTAACCTATCATTTCCCTTATAGTGCGGTGGAGGAAATAGGTGTCTTTGGTGGGCCTCTCCCTACCTATGTCAAAAAAATATATATTTTTAGAGCAGATCAGAATCAACAAAACAAATTATTATTGTATCCCCTTATACTACTGTGTCAATCAGGGGATAGATGATCCTTTGATATGGTTGAACTATCAATCTTGTCAATTTTGTTTTCTGTGTTTTCACCTGAGCAGATTTTTATTGTACAATTTTTACTAACAGAGTGAAGCTATTGAAATGTAACTATTTTAGCACTTTGGTTATTCAAGGTCTTTTTTAGACTATAGCTACAGTGGTGCCACAACAAATGTTTCAAACATCTTTACTAAAATCAAACTAAATTCTTTTTATTTAACACTATTTATTTTTGCTAATTTTCCCTACTATGTATTAAACCCCTTATTTATTATTGCTACTATATCCCTTCTATTTGAGACATGACAAAGCTCATGACTCAATAAGCAGCATATATAAATAATCTGTTTAATATTGTAGCCATTAACACTAACCTATTTTTCAGCAACAAAAAGTTCAATAAATAATTTCTTCAGAGAAAAATCACCAAAGTATATGGTTTTCAACGTCAACATCAATCTATCTAGTTTAGACAATTTGAGATATAGCAACTCAAAAACTCACTAGAGTACAATATTAAATTAACTGCTTTTAGGATGAAAATCTCATATCAACCTGTATTTATTGATTATAACCATTAAACTAAGACAAATTACACAAAAATATACTGTTTATTTCATTTTTATCTTTAGTTTGCAACCCAAAGTAATACTATTTACTATCTGGTAGCTCAAAGAATCTTTATGAATTAAAGTTGTTATACCTATAGAGCAAACCTAATCACTTCTAATTTGAACATCCATTTAACCCATCTGTTACCTGTTATGGAAAACATATCACATTCTATAAGTTGTGACAAAAACCAAAATTCCTCATGCACAACTCATGTTTTGTTTTAGTTTGTCTAAAGCTCTTGTTTCCTCTAAGCTTTTCCTAACTGAATTGTTATCCCCTTTATATACAAAAGTATATAGTATATTATATATTATGATCTTTATAGTATATCAAAGTATTATCTTTTACTGTTTATAAGATTTATCTTCAACTTATCTTACTTTTTGTGTAAGTTTTATCTTTAACTTCCCTCCTGAATTACTTTTGCATCATCAAAAGTACAAATGATTCAAATGTGTTGTAACTTCAATAAGCATAATCAAATATTAAATGAACATGTGCATACCATTGTCTCAGTACCTTACTCATACTGTACAGTTAAGCATTCACATCAACATTAAACACTTTCATTTAGATGTTAATCTTAATCATATCTCTCTGTTAAAGTTGTTGTTACCTGGTTTTTAGTCATCGTGGTTTCAAACCATCTTAGCACTAAATCTCAAACAACTTCCACAGATCACAAGGAAAGGTGCAGCAACTGCAAAAGACTAGAAAAATATAAATTAAGGTATTCCCCTTTTCAAACCAGGTTTGTAGGAAGTGTTTGAATGGAACATTTATGCCTGTAATTACCCAAAAATAGTTTACTGATGTTTGTCAGGGTTAACCTAAGCAAAGTTATTTTTATCAACTTTTCATCAATCCAATTCAAATTTGAACAGTGAAATGTACTTTAAACATTTCCTGACACACCAACTGAATACTTATCTTAAAAGTAAAAATAAGTACTTCTAATTATCTTCTAATAGTGCGTGTATTTTCAGAATGTGAGTCTGTGTGCTACTTAACTTCTCAATGCGTCAGATGTGTCAGATCAGGACGGTCTCTCGCTCCCCCCCCCCCCCCCCCCCCCCCCCCCCCCCCCCCCCACCTTCTCTCAGTCCGTCCTGCAGGCCGTTGTCCTGTACCTCCAGGTTGGCGTCACCGGCCCTGCAGCTGGTAGGGGGAGTGAGATAGACCCAACTGACACACACGAGGCACTGTGTGGCACAAAACAGAACTCCAAAAAGCATTATTTGTTCTTTTTATCAATATTATCACTTGGAAAAACTTCTACTCATTTTAGTCAATATCAGTAATTATAAAACTGCATTTCTTTCCCTCATGCTGGTATAACTCTATAAAATCCATACAAATTGTGCTGTGTTTTATCTCTGGGTTTGTGTATGTGTGTGTTCTCTGGGAAGCTCCTCCTCTGGCTGTCCTCTCTCAAAATAAAGAAGGATTTCTCCAGGGTACATGACAACACACTGTTATTCTTTTTCTAATCTATGACATCATTAATTAAAAACTAAACGTACCCCTGACAAAGGTGTGTCAAGGTGTATAGCTTACCATCAACCAGAACTATAAAACTATATTTTGCTGTCTTTGCCACTGGAACACTGAAAAAAAACGTTAGCCAAAACAACAGAGAAAAAAAACATTTAACATTCCCTGGAATGTTGTTTTTAGTTTTATTTGGGAAACATTGGGTGCTCAAGCATAGACCACTGCATTTACTGCTTTAAGGTCCTGAACAAAAACTAAACTTCAGCATAAGATGATTCTCCTTTTTTATCTTTACTGAGAAAATAGGTGTACGTACACTACAAGAGAATCTAAACATGGAACAATAACTCCATCCGTCAATAAGGAGTTAAGAAATGGTCTGATTTCTGTCGATTGCTTCCTGTTTTAGTGTGTACTGATGTTTCTGGGGCCTGTAGTCCCAACGCAGCTTGATGACTACAGGTTGACAATTTTTAATCAATCCACATCACATTTGTGTGTTTGCCCAGAGATGACGCTGTACCTGAGACAAAAAGTGGTGAAACATCAGTAGATAAAATGTCTTTGTTTCTTATCGTGCAAATACTGTATGTGTCAGTTGTAGGCACAGGTTCACTCAATACGTAAACACTGTGAATACAAGGCATATGCCGTTGTATGGGTTTTCTGTAATCTCCTGTCGATGGAGAAAAATAAACTATTTATCAGCAGTGTCAGTCCAGTCAGTCAATGTTTCAAGTAGTCACAACTGTCCTGAGTCTGTCTCCTCTTCTGTTGGAGACAAAGACACATGGATGTGAGCTTTTGAGTTAGGAATTCTGAAAAACTTATTTAGTTTATCAGTCAAGGTAACAGTCACTGCACATGTGTGTATATGCCAGTAGACAAAAGGAAACTCAAGCTCATCCTTTGAATGTTCAAAAACTTTTCAATATAATCTTCATCAGAGTCAAGGGTGACAAAAGAAATGCAATGTAATATTTGTGACTCCTTAAGCTCAGCTACAGTTGTCACAATTTGTTTTATCGTAGTCAGGAGATTAACAGACTGACATGGTACATGTCCCATTAATTAGTAAACAAATGCGTATTTTTAGGCTGTAACAAAAAATATGTCAGCCAAAGAGTGATTTTTATCAAGCCGCACAACCTTAAGGGTAGGAATAACTCCAATTTCAAATATCCACACACACAACTTTTCCACTAAACATTTCTAGAAGGGGAAAAAACTAGTTTACCAGAGAGCTTCTGATTTGAAAAACAAAGATCTTAACAAAACCCAAATTGTTGCTCCTGAATCAACTAAAAATTCAATCTCATTCCTTTGTATAATTAACACCATGGTAGGCAATTTGTATACACATGAGATAAAAACAATGAATAAGTTGGCATATTTTCCAAAAGTTCTTTCTGTTCAATGTGCTGTATTGCATCTACTAATAGCTGTCTATCGTATAGGGAGTGTTTGTTGCGTGCAAATAAGCATGTTTTCGTTGCAAGCATGTGTACGTACGTGTGTGTCTGTGTTACCGTCCTTAGTTGTCGTGAACGTGGTTTCCATCCTCTCAGCACTTCCACCATTCCCATCCCCCGCCACCTCTCAGACTGCATACTATTGGGGTTGTTGTGTTCCCTTACGGACGAATCCCTTCTGGGATGATGACAGTTATACAACCAATGTCCCTTCTCTCTGCAGTTGAAACGTGTCTTTTTCGCTGCCGGAGTGTTCTTACGGTATTGTCTTTTCCTCTTCCTCTGCCTCTGATTCCTCTTCCCCCACGACCTCTGAAACCACCTGTGCCTCTGCTTCTGCCCGCCATCTTTGTCATGGTTTTCAGCAGTCTCAGCTGGGACTCATAATTTTTCCTTCGTATTTTCCTCTCAGCTTTTTCAGCTGTCTGTTCATTAACAACCTTAATGAGAAGCTCAGTGAGGCGTGCACCTGAGTCTTTGTCTTAAGGTAAGGGAACAAGTCAGTGGT
>JAKRKW010000027.1:115000-162500 GCA_023566125.1 Zingel zingel
CTGGTCGATGTCGCCTGCCACGCAGTGTCCCAGCATGCATTTCACCAGCAGAGGGTTGGGCTCGTCGCACACTTTGAACACGTTCTCACTGTTGATGAAGCTGAAGCCGGAGTGGGTCGACTGCAAGTTGTTCAGCGCCTGCAGGACGCACAGAAAGTCAGCACAACACACAGGAAGTCAGCACAACACACAGGAAGTCAGCACAACACACAGGAAGTCAACACAACACCTGTCTGTCTGTCTCCTACCTGTTTCATGTCTCCCTGGGCAGTGAAGATGACTGCCTCCAGACCGTCGTCAGACACCGACAGCTCCTCCTTGTGGACGACGTCTTGCAGGCGTCTGCTTAGCGTAGCGCAGCGTAGCGTAGCGCAGCACAGCGCAGCGCGACTGGATTGGTTCAATGATCTTATCTGACGCACTGCACGCCAGAGCGAAGCGCGTCGTCTTCGAGTAGAACTCCATGATCCTCCGCAGCGCCTGCTGGGCGCCGTCCGTCATGCTGCGGGACACCGAGACACAATCAGATCATCTTCAGTGAATTAAGGGTTTATTTCAACCAGACTCCATGTAAATAATCAGTTCTTTTAGTGTGTATATAAACAGCATATTTCCACATGTTAATGGGTGAATTAAGGGTTTATTTCAACCAGACTCCATGTAAATAATCAGTTCTTTTAGTGTGTATACAAACAGCATATTTCCACATGTTAATGGGTGAATTAAGGGTTTATTTCAACCAGACTCCATGTAAATAATCAGTTCTTTTAGTGTGTATACAAACAGCATATTTCCACATGTTAATGGGTGAATTAAGGGTTTTTTTCAACCAGACTCCATGTAAATAATCAGTTCTTTTAGTGTGTATATAAACAGCATATTTCCACATGTTAATGGGTGAATTAAGGGTTTATTTCAATCAATCCAGAGTGGTGATTGTTGAAACAGTGGGAAGATGACCCAAGACGGCTTTTGATAGTTTTATTTAGTTTCTGTCCACTTTGAATGAAGCGTGTTACGATGATAAAAGTAGTGATTATTTACATGGAGTCTGGTGAGTAAAGTAGTGATTATTTACATGGAGTCTGGTGGGTAAAGTAGTGATTATTTACATGGAGTCTGGTGAGTAAAGTCCTGATTATTTACATGGAGTCTGGTGAGTAAAGTCCTGATTATTTACATGGAGTCTGGTGAGTAAAGTCCTGATTATTTACATGGAGTCTGGTGGTTTTAGGATAACAGTGCAGCTTGTCTGACCTGTCGGCTTCATCCAGGATGACAATCTTGTGTCGTCCTTTGGGCAGCGTGACTTTCTGCTGAGCAAACATCTTGATCTTGTTCCTCACCACTGTCAGTGTGTGTTGTCCGTGTGGTCAGGGCTGAAGGGGGCCCTGGTCTTGTATGGTTACGCTCTGACTGAGGAGGAAAACAAGAGTTTTTCCAAGGAGGAAAAACCAGAAGCTACATACTGGTATCGTAGCCCGCTGCTTAAAATCTTTTCAGAAGACAGCAGTAATACTGATCTTTTCTCTGACAACCACAGCACATTTCAGAGCACATTCTCTGACAGTGACAGTGACAGCAGAATACATTCCACATTTGTAGCGGACACACCACCTCTCTCTGAACAACACACACTCAGAGATGGAGCAACAGGACGGAGAATGACTGAAGTGGAACTGCAGAAGCAGTAGTGACACTGTACATTCCTGGAAAGCACACACACACACTTATTCTGCTGCTCAGACACTCACAGCACATTCTTTTGTTTACTGAGGAGCATCTGACATTCCTCTGAGACACAGGAGCAGAGTGCTTTGAAACACATACACACACATGGAGCAGCTGGACAGAAAAAAACTGAAATGGGTACCCTCTCAGAAGATTTGGGGGGTATCCACATTTGTAGTGTGTTTATTCTTCATCACTGCATTTATGATTTTTTTTCATAGCATTTATGGTTACTGCATTTGTAGTCTTAGAAAAGTATGATAATGTGTAACTTGATAACATTTCTTCTCCTGACTACACTGATACGCACAAGCACACTAGGAACACTAGTGAAAAACATGGGGGGGAAACGACATGTAATTCACTACTTTCCATGTTGAGAAGAAAATGGCGTTCGGGGTACAATCAGTACCACAGAGCAAATATCACTGTAATGGTTAACACTACATCTACTTTTATGGTTTCAACAGGCATTAGGATGTCTGGCATTCAAATGCTACTAAATTGGGGTTATGTGGTTCCTAATGAGCACACAAATTTAACGTATAGATTTATCGATAAAGAAAGTAAATTATTTCTAAAAACAGCAATATTGTTAACATTGAACAATGCTCAGTACACAGATCAAAGCTATTTAGTTGTGTGCCTTAGAACTTAGGGAGAGTTCCTTGTGGACCTTGAAGTAACTGCACCTTTCACATCTGACAACACACCACAACTGACTCAGACTTTTGAAAGTTTGTCTAATAGATTGAGTTCTTTTTCTGATGGAAACGGTGCATTCTCTACTAATGTCGTGCTTGGCCTAGTTAAGAAATGTACGTGTGATGTGGGTTATAATGACTCTTGTTATGTTTGTTCACTATTTCCTCACTCACAGAAACAAGCTACTCCAGTAAAACCACACCCATTGAACTTAACTGAAGCTATCTTTCCTTTGACAGCTCTTAAAGATGTTAGAGACGAGGAGGATCAGTATTACTCTGCCTCTTACCAACCTTCACCCTGTGAGGGTTTTGCAAATCGCTCTGTGCAGGCTTCAAATGGTACTATGTTCACAACAAAAAAAAAATGGAAAAGCATCTGATAGCATAAGACAATTTCATCACAGCTTTATGCACTGAAAGACTCTGAACTGTACATGCGCGATGGGTAATTTTGAAATTAGTGCATGCCCACACATCTCTAATTCAAATGATGCACTGGTCTGATGATTCAGGTCCAGGCTTTTTAGCAGATTATGCTTGGTCTTCTGATTTGTGTTTGCGTGTCGTTACACTAATCAAGAAAATTATTTCTTCCATTTTCATGGTAAATATGATTCAAAATTAGGCACTACAGAACACTGAGTTCTCTGATTTGTTTTGTCTTTCTGCGTATGATGACAATGTTTTGAACACAGCCTTCAATACTGGGTAAAACTGATTAACATTGTTTTATTCTTTAACTTAGATGGGATGCTTGTTATTATTAAGACGGGTTTTTATACCTTTAAAAAAGAATAACATTCAAGCAATAGACATGTATTATTATTAAGTTTGAACCTTAAAAATAAGAATTAGGTTGATGTGATTATCTTATATGTTTAAATCTTAAACAGATAAAGTTAATCTATGTGATTATTTCCGTAACAAGTATGAATCTTAAAGGTAAAATTTATTATGTGTGATTATTTTATAATCAAAGGGGGAAATTGTAATGGAAAATTTTATTTTAACATAATAGTTTAATATCCTATAAGATTCTATTATATGTTTAACAAGAGTTTCCTTTATTCTTATTTTAATTTTGTGTAGACTCTAGGACTCCAAGGAGAAGCAGCTGACGCTGAGATCATAAAACCTTGAGCCTAGTTGAAACTATTCTGGTTGATTCTATTATTTGTTTTCAGAACTCAGTCTCTCCTTTTTGGCAGATAAGGGTGGAAAGGGCCATAACATTTTGAACTGTGTCTCCTTCTATCTCCTAAGCCACACAGGTGTTTTGGCTAGGTTGGGAACAGGAGCAGAGGGGAAGGTTGTGAACTCATGACTGTTTATGGTGTTTTTTCATCTGTGTAGCTGCTAAAGATATCTTGAAGGGGAGGTGGTTTAAGTGAGTTCATGGTATAAAGATGTATGATTTTTTAGCTTGGTCAGAAGACCCTTTCAGATGTGCCGTGGTACTTGTGAAACTGTTTTCTCAACATTTGCAAATGTAAATAAATACTCAAAGACCAAACTTTGGTTTGATTCTCTAGTAAGTCTCTATTGGTTTCATTTCTTGTGTTTTTGATTCGCACTCCTGCTGCTCTAAAAAAAAACTTCCACCACAATTTGGCGCTGCGAGCTGGGTTGGATGAGATAACAGAGAAAATTATTCCGTGGGTCGCTGATGACTGGCTATCCAGGGATTAAAAATCGCTTGCCTCATACCTCTAACCTTAAAAAGGTATTCCAGAGAGAAAGAGGGTTAGGACCACGGAGAATTATTGACTGTTTCCACTCCAATCCAAACAAACAGGTAGAAATGTCAAGCAGCAGGGGTAAGATCAAAATTGATTAATTGCAATTGGATTGTGAATTCAAGATTTTGAACAAACATTCTAAACAAGCAACAATTGCTAAACAAATTAAGTAATGAAAATTTGCGAAATCTCATATTGAAGAGGATAAATGAATGAAACAAATACTGACATTTGGAAGTTGAATTCAATCAAAATATCTTCATAGATTTCATAACTGTGAATAAGAACTAAAAAAAAGCTTTTCATAAAAATGTCTTCATTTATAGATAAAATGAAAACCAAGCACACTAATGTCTAATGATGTTGCCTCTAACACAGGCCACAGTGCAAGCTTTGGCTAAGGTGAGGAGGATGACATTGGCAGAAGCAGTAAGAGAGGTTGAACAGGGCCAGATGGAGGAAAGGTGAGAGAACAACACTTATGTTGAAGGAGAAGGATTTGAAGAGTAAATTAAACCATTGGCAAATCTATGAAGATATTTTGATTGATTTCCAAAGGGTAAAAATAACTTTTTCTACTT
Source organism: Zingel zingel (assembly GCA_023566125.1). Taxonomy (NCBI): domain Eukaryota; kingdom Metazoa; phylum Chordata; class Actinopteri; order Perciformes; family Percidae; genus Zingel; species Zingel zingel. The sequence goes on from JAKRKW010000027.1 coordinate 119,759, forward strand.
TTCTTTTGAAGTGAGAAGGAAGACCTGCTCATGGGTATAAGAAATGGCGGAGAGACGAGGACTTCTACGTTAAATGTCAATTAGCAAAGGCAATGCTGTGGTGTGGTGACTTTCAATAGTAATGCTGTGATGCTGTATGAAGAGGAATTCTGCTGACACTGATCTTGATTATAAAAAAGGTTTATTACATCAAGTTTTCAGCATCCCTTTAACAAACTCCTGCAGAGAGTTTGGAGAACGACCAACCCAATTCTTCCAATATGTCGCTCTGAAGTTCTGCAGTTAACACATGGTATACATACTGTGCATTACACTAACGTGATTGGGTCAGAACTGACCAATGATACCTTCTTTTTTGGCTCATCTCCAAATAAGGACTCTTCTGTCCAAAAGGGCTCTTCTGCTCATGTTAACAGCCTCCAGATGTCTCAGTAAAAGTAGGGCAAGGGTCAAAGGAATCCCTTACAAGAAAATCCTCAGTACAAATGTATACAAAGTCATGACCTGTTCAGATACCACATTCCCCCCTTCGAGACTTAATAAAGTCTCGGAAACTAAAATAATAGGATTACCACAAATTAGCACCTCTCATTACATCAGGTTCCTTATAGCATAACCTTTTGGGGTATACACAAATAGATATACAGTATATCAGGATTCAATTTATGGAGTGTGAGAGCGAAAAACCCATCTGGCAGCTTTCTTTCAAAATTTACCATCAATCATTCACGATAGGAAAATTCTCTCACGGCCCCTCCGCCCTAGGCGACCACCTCAGTACTCCAGATCAATTAGAAAATAATCTTTATCAATTTATTGTAGAGCTATGGTTTGAGCCAATACATGTGAAAACCTCTGAAAGTGAAATAAAATCAAAAATGTCCAAATTCAGGCAGGTCAACCCTTCGGAGCTGAAAAAGGACTTTCTTCTCCCTGCCTAGACACCATTTCCCTAACCGTCAAAAGAAAAGAAAAAACATCTGAGGTCCCCATATATTCACTCCATGACAGAAAACATCATTCTTCAAACAATTAATGCAAGAATATGATACAAAGTATGTCATGCAAACATGTATATATATCAGACAAACACAGGAATGTAGTCCACTACACCGCAGCTTCTCAGCAGTGTTGATTATCAATGCAGTATTGGTGTGATGAAACCTGAACACTCCCACACCATCCTAGTTCAGAGTTCTCAGTCCATTCATATTGTCCATGTTTGGTCCATATTTGTATCTGAACCCCTTCTGCACATTCCCCCATATGTTCTGGAAGAAAAGAAAACACTGACCAGTATCTTTTTTCAAAACTACACATGAAAATTAAAACATCACTTAAAAATAAAAATATGAATCAAGTATCAAAAATTGTATAACATGAATCACATTCCATTTCCCCCCTTTGATTAATAAGAAGACACTAAACATCCCAACAACCGGTAAAGAGGAAAAGTCGTACTCGGTGTCGCTGCTTCAGTCGATGTATTGACACTCTCAATTGTTTCTGAGGGCAAAGTGACAAATGTCCTCTGTGTATTAGTTACTCTCGAAGTGATTACTGTAGTATATTATTCCTGAACTCCTTTGTGACTGTAGGAACTTCATCATGCTCTAAATCTTTCCTCATAAGCGTCACTTTACGAGTCACATGACCTGCTATCCAATGATTTTGAAACGGAACAATTTGAAACTCCGGCTCTGAATAAGTACACACATATTCCCCTTGATCCTCCTGCTGGGAATTATACACATAAAGACTGCAATCACCTTTAATCTTCAGTCTTCTCAGTTTATGTCCAACTATTATCAAAAGTATCATAGTCAATTGTCATGCTATTCGTCTGAGTCTTAATAAATAAATCCTTGGTAATCCTCACACTTAAAGGGTCTTCAGTAGATGAGATCATAGTATTCTCAAATTTCTTACTTTTAACAAGAACCATCAGTTAAAATATCATAAACAGCTTAAAATGTTCTTTACAACCGTGACTTCTACTCCTGTTTTAAAAGAAAACACTACACCTGTTAATCTCAGCTGCCAGAGACAGGAAGACTGCCTGTCCCACGACACAGTTCACACTGTTTACGATTACCAATCCGACTTTATCTCCTAAAGTCACAAAACAGAAGGCTGAAGGAGGCCCTAAGTAAAAACACTTCTGTCTCCTCAAGGTTTTATATGATTTCAGCTGTTTCTTCTAAATTTAGACAAACATTTAAAAGAATATAATTCATTTCATTGTCAAAGGTAATTTTTTTCATTACAGTGCTCTGGCATGTACTGCAAAGATGAACCAAGAAAACTATATGTATATTCCCTAAATCCTCTTAACTAACATTTACCCACTTTGTTTCATTAAGTATAAAAATACTTCCTCTGATTGAAAGACACCTCAAATCCTTTTATGGCTATTTTCTATGCTGAATGTCTTTCCACACAGAAGGACTACTATCACCTAGGACATTAACATCGAAGTTGAACCTAATCTCCTAACTTTGCTTTAACCATAATGAAACATTTTCCTCCCAACCTGATTCTTCAAACAGATTGTGCACCTTTAACAAATTAAATCAAACAAATCGACCAGATCATAAACATCCCTTCTTTAACACGTATGGATGTAGCCAATTGGTGATTGAGAAGACCAAATTTATTTTAAAAGCCAATCATTTTGTAGCATGTAATTACTCGCTTTCTACAAAGTACCACACAAAAGTCTCTCTTCACTGTTTGTTTACCAAATAGTAGGTGTAATAAATCTCCTTATGTTCAACATCCCCTTTTCCAACCCAATTTATTTGACATTCCTGTATAAACTGAACAAAGGCTGAAAAGTAGCATACTAGCATAAAGCAATGCAGCCACTTTGCCACATAATAAAATTAGAACCATGCATATGTTAGCCAATACTGAATTCTCAATTGCCCAATGCAAGCACTCATTGAAATTTAAACTGATACTTAAACTAACATCTCAACATATCGGTGTAAACATATTGAACTGTGAAAATTATCCTAAACTCTTCACATTTAACATCTTTTACATTTTCATTCTGAACACAGGACAATCCAAGTCTACTTGCAAATGTAATTGTGCAAAACAATCGTTCCTCTCCATTAAGTTGTTCCTGTAATTAATAAACCAAAATTGTAATCACTATCAAGATTCAATGATTTGCACAGCTTCACTCTAGAGTCTTTGTAAATTATTTTACCCTTTAACATTTACAGACTTCAATAACACCACTGCAACTTATGCAGAATAGTGAAATTCAAATCAGATTTCTAGACCTCTATATAAATGACAAAAGATGCTGATCCATCATTGGGCTATAATAACTGATTTTCGTTCGCGAATCTGTACTTAGAGAGAATGACACGAACAGATGACTAGTACACTTTTAACAACAAATTAACCAATGCAAAAAACTTTGCATTTGACTAAAATATATCTCTGATTACAGCTTTTCTTATTTTTTTTTTGTTGTTTTTCCCCATTACCATCACCACTTTTTAATGCACTCCATATGGTCATAATGGCACTTGTAATACACCTTGCCTTTCTTTGTTGTTAAAGATAAAAGTGTGTTAACAAACTACATCCAAGAGCAGTTTACTGATGTTAATATCAGGCTATTTTTACTAATAGTCACACAATTGTTCTAAGCTTTTTTTTTTAAACAAAATTCTGAGAACAGCACTCTCAATCTGCTGTTTGTAACAACTTTACATCAATCCAATTCAAATTTGTACATGAGATCACTTCCCAATAAATGATCTAGGCAGCACTCAAATAATAGAAGCCTGTTCAAAAGTTGTCATTAGAGTCAAAGTCATTAGAGCACAAAAATAAAGCAGTGAAATGTTTCTTTAACATTTCCTGACACACCACCTGAAGTAACATATTTGTCACTAGTCTTGTTAGAAGCTGTCACAGGAAAGTCATTACAAATTTAACAGAATATATATCACCAGGTACTGACAAAATTTAAGGTTTTCATACCAAGTTGCTTAATTTAGATGCATGTCTCAACCCTTCATATAGGTGTATTCACATAGGAGTAACTCTATTTTAAAGTAGAAATAATTACTTGTTTAGAGTATGTGTTTTTTCAAAATGTGTGTTTGTCGGTACATTACCTCCTTTTCATGTGTCAATGCGTCAATGCGTCAATGCGTCGATGCGTCAGTGCGTCGATGCGTCAGAGCAAATCCAGTCTCTCTCACTCCCTCCTTCTCTGGTCTGCTGACATCAACGCTCTTCTATGGAGATCTGTACCAACTTGTGCTCAATTGTTAGATCTCTTTACAGCCCTGATGACACCCCCCTTTCAGGTCTTCTGGGCATCTCTAGAATCCTGGCTCCAGGCTCCTATAAGGGTTCACCAGTCCTCCAGATGACCTTTGGCACCTGTATTCGCCTCTGTAGTTTCCTCTGTAGTTTCCTCCTGGTCTATTGCAATCACGGGCAAAGTGTCCATCCTGTCCACAATTAAAACACTCTGAAGAAGGCTGAAAATACGGATCATATCTTCTTCCTCTTCCTCTCCAGTTCTGTATCTGTCCAAAAACTGGCTGTGGATATAAAACAACTGGAATCACTAGTGGACGTTGTTGATTTGGTGAACACTGATTTTGCATAGGCAAAGCTTGCTTTTTCTCCTTCTTCTTATTCTCCACCAGTTGTATTTCATTGAGTTTTCTGGGAGTTTCTTGGTCTTGTTCTTTCTGCTCATTTCTATATAGCTCCACTTGATGGACTATATGATTTGTATAGACAGTTTTTTCCATGGTTCCAAGTCCAATCACTTCTGCCAGTTTACTCCTTACTGGTAGGGGCAGTCCCTTCTGTAACTTGGTTCGCAAAACTGACTTTTCCAGTTGACTTGCATCTGGATCATTTCCTGTAACATTCCTCCACACCTGATAAACTCTCGACACATAGGCTCTCGGTTTTTCTTCTTGTCCCAGTGGTTCAATCAAAATGTTGTTTGGATCCACATTTGTCGGAAACTCATCTCTCAGCGCTCTCCACAGTCGACCTCTACTTGCAGCCAACAACTCCGGATCATACACAGAAGTCCCCATACATCGATTAAGTCCAGCTTTCTGTAGAATTTCTTCTATAGCCGGAATCCCAATGAGATTAGTCAAAAGTCTCTTAATATCTCCGATGGCATACTGTGTCCCTGTCGACATTTCTTCCAACTTTGCAATCCAAGGATGTGCTCCCTCTTGAAGAGTAGGCAACTTATCAAGAATATCTGACATCTCTGCGTTCTGTAAAGGTTTATACTCCAAATTCTGTCCTTGAATAATCACTGGAAGCATCTTCCCACTTGCTTTTCCTTTTCTTGAGCGCAATGTATATTTCTTCTCCACTTTCTGGGATCCTTTTTTCAGCAATTTGTCCCTCTGTATCTTCAGCTTCTCAAAGTATGACACGCATCGCTCCATGTCTCTTTCAATCTCTTCTATGCTAATCGCTGCGGGATGAAATCCTGTAGCTCCTCTACTCTCCAAATCTTCATCGCTGTCTCCATCTTCGCTCTTATCAGAGGTCTGATCTCTTGTATCTTTCTGTCTCTTCCATTTTTCATCACCTCTCTTTTCTGCTCTAGCCAGCACTCGTCTGATTGCAGGGTCATATCCTCCCATGATCTCTTCTGATCCACTCTGATCATCCTCATCGTCATCATCCTTCGTCTTTCTAAACCTCAGTCTGCTCTTAGTTTCCAGACGTTTTGTTTTCTTTTTACTTTTGGAGCTTGGATTCATCTTTATGGTCGTTTCTGCTTGTTCTCTCTCAATTATTAGTTCATCTGTGAATGTTTCACCAAAGTACTTTGTAGACATGTGTAACGTTGCTTCTTAATGTCAGTCTCTGATCATGCCCTAAAAACCATCTGGGTGTCCACTTCAAACACTCAATCATGGGCAGTTGTAAATCTGTCGCCCCTCCTTCTCTGCTGCTCCAGCTCCAAATGCTTTCTGGTGCAAGTATGTGGGGGATGGGGCCAAAGTTGCCTACAGAATGGAACGCTGAATGCTATGTCTGTTGGTTTGAACTGATGTTGTTCAGGATCTGGTACTGTCCATCACCGGTCTCGCAGCTTGTAGGGAGAGTGAGACAGGTCTGCTCTGACATCCACCGAGGCACACTAAATAAACACAAAACACAACACCTCCAAGAAGCATTACTTCTCTTTGATCATACTCATTTTAGTTTTCTTGATTCTAACCTATAACATCATTAATTCAAAAATGTTACTATCAAATTAATATTACCTAAGTAAGAAAAGTATCATAAAATATATACTTCAAGTACTAAAAGTAACAACACAGAAAACTGGAAATGATCACAGTAGTTCTATCAATCCACTAAGTATTTAAGCAGCTGATCATTTCAACTAGAAACATATGTTTGTTCTGCACAAATCCTAATTCATTTTTTTATTTATTTATGATATATCCGATCACAATAATATCTAAAAGCAATTCGTCTTGTAAATGACCATTAGTCATTCCTGAAAATTACATAATTTATCTCTTTCTCCTAAGTTTCGGTGCTTGTGACATAGCAGTTTTTTACTATTCTCATCTAGACGTTTACCCTCCTTTAGATTGTAATCCAAATGTTACAGTTGTCTCTGTAACAACAATATTAATATGAACTCCATTATCCTAATTCAAAAGTACATTTATCTCTTTCTTTATCATTCATCTCTTTCTGTCTTTCTGTCACTTTCACAACACTCTCTTTCTGTCTTTAACCAACTTAGTACACTCTTGTACCCTTAACTTCCCTTAAAGTCATACCCTTTTTTCTTCCCATTGTCTCATAAAACTTTCTTTTCCCTTTCTACAGCATACACTTACCATCTTCTTCTCTCAACTTTCCTGACTATCTTTTGTAATAATTGTTACCCATTTAATATACAAAGTATATGAATTAACTCAGTCTAATGTTTCATTAGGATTGGATTAACTCACTGTTTCTTCACAGGAATCAGATTCATTCGTTCTGTTTTCCACCTTCACAAATGTCACTCATTTCCTTGGCACAATACCGTGACCTCATGTGACAGTGGAGACCCTAGCAAAGTCAAAAACCTTATAAAATTATCAAATTTTGAATTTAGTTTATTCAAAGTAAAATCATTTTAGATGTCTCGCCACTCAAAACAAGTGGTCCAACATTTTAGAATGACAGAGGTGACAATCCTGAAGCCCATCCATCAGTCCTCTCATCTCTTACTTTCAATAGAGGTACAGAGGCTGGACTTTTCTTAATCCAGGGTGATCAATCACTGATATGGGTTCCAGCAAATCACTTATGCCAGCTATTAATCCCTTTCCTTTTTTTTTCTTGTCTTTATTTTATTCTTCTTTTATCTTTTTCTTTTACTTTAATGGTTTCAGCAACTACACCAATTCTCCTCAGGAACTGACAAACTCAGTTCCAACTACCTCTTTAGTACTCATGTACAGATATAAATGAAAGATTAAAGATTCAATGTCTTGTTGAACATATTTGCTTCATACAAACTCATTCAACCTTGCATATTTATTAATTATTTATATCATCAACTACAATTAACCACATCTTTTTTTGAAAATACAGTTAACTATTTGAGTAATTACAATATATTTTCCCTATTTTTTTTAAACATACTTGTATTTACTTTCAAGATAATAACATTTTCTTTTTTATCGGTCAACATAACTCTCATTTATAAATGTAATGAATTTCAGTCCAATAGTTACATAGTCAAACAACTGTAACCAAAGATTTTCTGGGCTACACTCAAAGACTCCACCCTTCTCCTTCTAATCTTCTCTGCCTCTGCACCTAACAGCCCCCAGTGCAGACAGAGGCGTAAAAAAGCCTAAACTCCTGTGCGAAGCTGCAGCTCAAAGCAATTACAGCACCTCACACTCATCTCAAGCTGCACCTCTGCAAGACAAGTCTCCCCCTTTCTCATCTTCACAGCACAGATCTACAGGCTGCAGCACCCCAGTGCAGACAGGGAGTGGCTAAAACTTTTTGTGAAAACTTGAATTCCTAGAATTCTTGGACATGCGCAGATCGCAGATCGCACCCACAACTCAGTAAAACAGCAGCACGAGACAAGACGCACAAACTCACACAAAACATGCAACACAAACCCTGGTTTTGAAACTTCTTATTCTTACTATAGCCTAATCTATTTCCACGTCCTCCAAAGGAAGCTCATAGGTTGTTAGCAATTTTAAAAACGTTCTCCTCTAAAGAAGACTCATACCTTTTTAAACAAAGTCCTTCCTAAGAGGCTCATATCAGTTTAACACTTTTTTTTTTTTAAACGTTCTCTTCAAACAGAGACTCATAGTTTTAGCCATAATGAACAGAATATCTTTCCTCACAGATAACTAAGACTCCTGTTCTCAACCAAAACATATATATATCTAACATAGGATATCCTTATGACAAATCACGCATGCACAGCCACACACAGCAGAAACACCACTCTCCACGCACACACTCTCTCTGGATCCTTCATTCATACTATTTTCCCTAAAGGCCCGCTTCTCCGCCGCTCCTTTTCCTTCTTTCCTGTATCATTTTTTGTGCTCGCTTTCTGTTACCTGAGTAGTAGATATCAATGGAAGGCTGCTTCGAACATAATTCGTCAACCATGAATCGAGTGTGAGCCTACACTGAATTTTATATTCTACAAACTCTCAATGTCCTGGAACTTCCTAGCTCCTGACGCGTCCTGGAACTTCCTAGCTCCTAACGTGTCCTCGAAAGCGCACCTAATGTCCTGGAACTTCCTAGCTCCAATGTGGACCTCAAAATCGCACCTAATGAATTTCCAGGATTTACTCGGCCCATCTAGAAGGCCCATCTGACACACCAACGTCCTCACCATGGCCTCAAGTTGTCAGTTTCTTTGAGGGCGTTATTCCTCATAAGCGGCGTCCTAAATAATCAGTTTTTCTTTTTCCTCTTATCCTCTTCTTCCTTTTTCTTCCTTAAGCCATCGCTTTATATTAAGCCTTTGCTTTATATTAAGCCTTTGCTTTATCATAAGCCTTCGCTTTATATTAAGCCTTCGCTTTATATTAAGCCTTTGCTTTATTTTCCTTTTATTGTTTTTATTTCTTTTATTTCCTCTTATTTCCTCTTCTTTCTCTATCTTCCCTTACTATGCTCATACTCCCCCCTGTTTGCGGTGATTACAACGCAAACAAATTTAGAACAGAACCTCCACCATACGGCAATCACAGCACAGCACACACAGGTTCGACACGGTGCAACCCCACAACGCCCACACAGAGACACACATACGAACTGACCAGCGCTCAAAGTTGTGAAAAAGCTCACCTCAGAAACCGGTCAATGAAGCGGGAGTCAGTCCGGCAGTGCCCCATGATGAGACGATGACAACAGGCCTGCAACACGTCGCACATCCTCGTCGCCATATTTGTGGTGACTTTCAATAGTAATGCTGTGATGCTGTATGAAGAGGAATTCTGCTGACACTGATCTTGATTATAAAAAAAGGTTTATTACATCAAGTTTTCAGCATCCCTTTAACAAACTCCTGCAGAGAGTTTGGAGAACGACCAACCCAATTCTTCCAATATGTCGCTCTGAAGTTCTGCAGTTAACACATGGTATACATACTGTGCATTACACTAACGTGATTGGGTCAGAACTGACCAATGATACCTTCTTTTTTGGCTCATCTCCAAATAAGGACTCTTCTGTCCAAAAGGGCTCTTCTGCTCATGTTAACAGCCTCCAGATGTCTCAGTAAAAGTAGGGCAAGGGTCAAAGGAATCCCTTACAAGAAAATCCTCAGTACAAATGTATACAAAGTCATGACCTGTTCAGATACCACAGTGGCAATAAAAATAAAAGGATTACTAATCTGAAATCTGTTTCTAAGACTCTTTAGCCTCTCTGGGTTAATTCTTGTCCAGTTTTGACAAGTTTAGGTGTAGTGGTTTTGGATCTGGACCTGGTCTAATGTGGTCTACGTGTGAAAAAAACAGTAAAATATCCCTTTATTGTAGGGCTGCAGCTTTGTAATCGATTGATCTAGCACTTAATCGCTCGATCAATCGGATATTTTTTTTTATTTTAATTTTTAATTTTTTTTTTTTTACGATTTTAAACAACCAAAACTAGACCTATATGTAAATATTAGTTATACTTAACCTATTTTCATTAATATATTTGATTATAATGTCACACAGCTCTGTTACACTTATGCTATTAATCGTTGATCAGCTGTTTAAACAGAGAGAGAGAGACGCAACAATCAGCTGTTGTTCTGAAGGATAGTCAGCGCGTCAGATCGTGGTCACCACTACGTATTTTCTTGTCTTTGATTTTGGTAGTTGTTGTGTTTGATGTAGTTTCATCGTCCATACGACTCAGTGATTTACTTTTGTCGGTCCTCTTCATGGAATGGATGATGAAGTTAGACTCCATGTTTTCTGTTGAGATGCTAAAGCACTGACATCGTGCTATTATTGTGGTAAGCTAGTTTGATTTTGCAGTAGACACACTGTACAGTTTTAGTTTTAATTACATTTGAACTGATTCCAAACTTTGGACCCTTCCTGTGGTTTCCTCCAGCCTGTCTCTTCTCTTAGCCCCTCACTATTTACGCTCTGGCATGTGTCGCCAGCAGCAGACTGAGCCGTCTGGTGTGCGACAGTAGCAGAAACACCGTCCGTCAGCGATACAATGTTAGTAACACTGATTTAACCAAGCTTCGAGGCAAGTCATTTTGCATCGAGGATTTTTTGTAATAGAATTATTCGAGGAATCGTTTCAGCCCTACTTTCTTGCATTTTCACAAATAGTATAAAGCTTTCACAAATCTCAAACTGTGTTTTTAAGACTCCTTAGACTCTCTGGGATAATGTAGTCCAGATTTGACAGGTCTAAGTATTGTGGTTTTGGATCTGGACCTGGTCCAATGTGGTCTACATGTGAAAAAAACAGTAAAATCTCCCTTTATTGCATTTTCACAAATAGAATAAAGCTTTCACAAATCTCAAACTGTCTTCTTAAGACTCCTTAGACTCTCTGGGATAATGTAGTCTAGATTTGACAGGTCTAAGTATTGTGGTTTTGGATCTGGACCTTGTCCAATGTGGTCTATGTGTGAAAAAAGCAGTAAAATGTCCCTTTATTGCATTTTCACAAAAAGAATAAAGCTTTCACAAATCTCAAACTGTGTTTTTAAGACTCCTTAGACTCTCTGGGATGAGGTAGTCCAGATTTGACAGGTCTAAGTATTGTGGTTTTAGATCTGGACCTGGTCCAATGTGGTCTATGTGTGAAAAAAGCAGTAAAATCTCCCTCTATTGCATTTTCACAAATAGAATAAAGCTTTCACAAATCTCAAACTGTGTTTTTAAGACTCCTTTAGACTCTCTGGGATAATTTAGTCCAGATTTGACAGGTCTAAGTATTGTGGTTTTGGATCTGGACCTTGTCCAATGTGGTCTATGTGTGAAAAAAGCAGTAAAATGTCCCTTTATTGCATTTTCACAAATAGAATAAAGCTTTCACAAATCTCAAACTGTGTTTTTAAGACTCCTTAGACTCTCTGGGATAAGGTAGTCCAGATTTGACAGGTCTAAGTATTGTGGTTTTAGATCTGGACCTGGTCTAATGTGGTCTACGTGTGAAAAAAACAGTAAAATCTCCCTTTATTGCATTTTCACAAATAGAATAAAGCTTTCACAAATCTCAAACTGTGTTTTTAAGACTCCTTAGACTCTCTGGGATAAGGTAGTCCAGATTTGACAGGTCTAAGTATTGTGGTTTTAGATCTGGACCTGGTCTAATGTGGTCTACGTGTGAAAAAAACAGTAAAATCTCCCTTTATTGCATTTTCACAAATAGAATAAAGCTTTCACAAATCTCAAACTGTGTTTTTAAGACTCCTTAGACTCTCTGGGATAAGGTAGTCCAGATTTGACAGGTCTAAGTATTGTGGTTTTAGATCTTGACCTGGTCTAATGTGGTCTACGTGTGAAAAAAACAGTAAAATCTCCCTTTATTGCATTTTCACAAATAGAATAAAGCTTTCACAAATCTCAAACTGTGTTTTTAAGACTCCTTAGACTCTCTGGGATAAGGTAGTCCAGATTTGACAGGTCTAAGTATTGTGGTTTTATATCTGGACCTGGTCTAATGTGGTCTACGTGTGAAAAAAACAGTAAAATCTCCCTTTATTGCATTTTCACAAATAGAATAAAGCTTTCACAAATCTCAAACTGTGTTTTTAAGACTCCTTAGACTCTCTGGGATAAGGTAGTCCAGATTTGACAGGTCTAAGTATTGTGGTTTTAGATCTGGACCTGGTCTAATGTGGTCTACGTGTGAAAAAAACGGTAAAATCTCCCTTTATTGCATTTTCACAAATAGAATAAAGCTTTCACAAATCTCAAACTGTGTTTTTAAGACTCCTTAGACTCTCTGGGATAAGGTACTCCAGATTTGACAAGCCCAGCTATTGTGGTTTTAGATCTGGACCTGGTCCAATGTGGTCTACTTTTTGAAAAAAACAGTAAAATCTCCCTTTATTGCATTTTCACAAATAGAATAAAGCTTTCACAAATCTCAAACTGTGTTTTTAAGACTCCTTAGACTCTCTGGGATAATGTAGTCCAGATTTGACAGGTCTAAGTATTGTGGTTTTGGATCTGGACCTTGTCCAATGTGGTCTATGTGTGAAAAAAGCAGTAAAATGTCCCTTTATTGCATTTTCACAAATAGAATAAAGCTTTCACAAATCTCAAACTGTGTTTTTAAGACTCCTTAGACTCTCTGGGATAAGGTAGTCCAGATTTGACAGGTCTAAGTATTGTGGTTTTAGATCTGGACCTGGTCCAATGTGGTCTATGTGTGAAAAAAGCAGTAAAATCTCCCTCTATTGCATTTTCACAAATAGAATAAAGCTTTCACAAATCTCAAACTGTGTTTTTAAGACTCCTTAGACTCTCTGGGATAAGGTAGTCCAGATTTGACAAGCCCAGCTATTGTGGTTTTAGATCTGGACCTGGTCCAATGTGGTCTACGTGTGAAAAAAACAGTAAAATCTCCCTTTATTGCATTTTCACAAATAGAATAAAGCTTTCACAAATCTCAAACTGTGTTTTTAAGACTCCTTAGACTCTCTGGGATAAGGTAGTCCAGATTTGACAGGTCTAAGTATTGTGGTTTTAGATCTGGACCTGGTCTAATATGGTCTACGTGTGAAAAAAACAGTAAAATCTCCCTTTATTGCATTTTCACAAATAGAATAAAGCTTTCACAAATCTCAAACTGTGTTTTTAAGACTCCTCAGACTCTCTGGGATTAGGTAGTCCAGATTTGACAGGTCTAAGTATTGTGGTTTTAGATCTGGACCTGGTCTAATGTGGTCTACGGGTGAAAAAAACAGTAAAATCTCCCTTTATTGCATTTTCACAAATAGAATAAAGCTTTCACAAATCTCAAACTGTGTTTTTAAGACTCCTTAGACTCTCTAGGATAAGGTAGTCCAGATTTGACAAGCCCAGCTATTGTGGTTTTAGATCTGGACCTGGTCCAATGTGGTCTACGTGTGAAAAAAACAGTAACATCTCCCTTTATTGCATTTTCACAAATAGAATAAAGCTTTCACAAATCTCAAACTGTGTTTTTAAGACTCCTTAGACTCTCTGGGATAATGTCGTCCAGATTTGACAGGTCTAAGTATTGTGGTTTTGGATCTGGACCTTGTCCAATGTGGTCTATGTGTGAAAAAAGCAGTAAAATGTCCCTTTATTGCATTTTCACAAATAGAATAAAGCTTTCACAAATCTCAAACTGTGTTTTTAAGACTCCTTAGACTCTCTGGGATAAGGTAGTCCAGATTTGACAGGTCTAAGTATTGTGGTTTTAGATCTGGACCTGGTCCAATGTGGTCTATGTGTGAAAAAAGCAGTAAAATCTCCCTCTATTGCATTTTCACAAATAGAATAAAGCTTTCACAAATCTCAAACTGTGTTTTTAAGACTCCTTAGACTCTTTGGGATAATTTAGTCCAGATTTGACAGGTCTAAGTATTGTGATTTTGGATCTGGACCTTGTCCAATGTGGTCTATGTGTGAAAAAAGCAGTAAAATGTCCCTTTATTGCATTTTCACAAATAGAATAAAGCTTTCACAAATCTCAAACTGTGTTTTTAAGACTCCTTAGACTCTCTGGGATAAGGTAGTCCAGATTTGACAGGTCTAAGTATTGTGGTTTTAGATCTGGACCTGGTCTAATGTGGTCTACGTGTGAAAAAAACTGTAAAATCTCCCTTTATTGCATTTTCACAAATAGAATAAAGCTTTCACAAATCTCAAACTGTGTTTTTAAGACTCCTTAGACTCTCTCGGATAAGGTAGTCCAGATTTGACAGGTCTACGTATTGTGGTTTTAGATCTGGACCTGGTCTAATGTGGTCTACATGTGAAAAAAGCAGTGAAATCTCCCTCTATTGCATTTTCACAAATAGAATAAAGCTTTCACAAATCTCAAACTGTGTTTTTAAGACTTCTTAGACTCTCTGGGATAATGCAGTCCAGATTTGACAAGCCTAGCTATTGTGGTTTTGGATCTGGACCTGGTCCAATGTGGTCTATGTGTGAAAAAAGCAGTAAAAAATCCCTCTATTGCATTTTCACAAATAGAATAAAGCTTTCACAAATCTCAAACTGTGTTTTTAAGACTCCTTAGACTCTCTGGGATAAGGTAGTCCAGATTTGACAGGTCTAAGTATTGTGGTTTTGGATCTGGACCTTGTCCAATGTGGTCTATGTGTGAAAAAAGCAGTAAAATGTCCCTTTATTGCATTTTCACAAATAGAATAAAGCTTTCACAAATCTCAAACTGTGTTTTTAAGACTCCTCAGACTCTCTGGGATTAGGTAGTCCAGATTTGACAGGTCTAAGTATTGTGGTTTTAGATCTGGACCTGGTCTAATGTGGTCTACGTGTGAAAAAAACAGTAAAATCTCCCTTTATTGCATTTTCACAAATAGAATAAAGCTTTCACAAATCTCAAACTGTGTTTTTAAGACTCTTTAGACTCTCTGGGATAAGGTAGTCCAGATTTGACAAGCCCAGCTATTGTGGTTTTAGATCTGGACCTGGTCCAATGTGGTCTACGTGTGAAAAAAACAGTAAAATCTCCCTTTATTGCATTTTCACAAATAGAATAAAGCTTTCACAAATCTCAAACTGTGTTTTTAAGACTCCTTAGACTCTCTGGGATAAGGTAGTCCAGATTTGACAGGTCTAAGTATTGTGGTTTTAGATCTGGACCTGGTCTAATGTGGTCTATGTGTGAAAAAAGCAGTGAAATCTCCCTCTATTGCATTTTCACAAATAGAATGAAGCTTTCACAAATCTCAAACTGTGTTTTTAAGACTTCTTAGACTATCTGGGATAATGTAGTCCAGATTTGACAGGTCTAAGTATTGTGGTTTTGGATCTGGACCTTGTCCAATGTGGTCTATGTGTGAAAAAAGCAGTAAAATGTCCCTTTATTGCATTTTCACAAATAGAATAAAGCTTTCACAAATCTCAAACTGTGTTTTTAAGACTCCTTAGACTCTCTGGGATAATGCAGTCCAGATTTGACAAGCCTAGCTATTGTGGTTTTGGATCTGGACCTGGTCCAATGTGGTCTATGTGTGAAAAAAGCAGTAAAATCTCCCTCTATTGCATTTTCACAAATAGAATAAAGCTTTCACAAATCTCAAACTGTGTTTTTAAGACTCCTTAGACTCTCTGGGATAATTTAGTCCAGATTTGACAGGTCTAAGTATTGTGGTTTTGGATCTGGACCTTGTCCAATGTGGTCTATGTGTGAAAAAAGCAGTAAAATGTCCCTTTATTGCATTTTCACAAATAGAATAAAGCTTTCACAAATCTCAAACTGTGTTTTTAAGACTCCTTAGACTCTCTGGGATAATGCAGTCCAGATTTGACAGGTCTAAGTATTGTGGTTTTAGATCTGGACCTGGTCCAATGTGGTCTATGTGTGAAAAAAGCAGTAAAATCTCCCTTTATTACATTTTCACAAATAGAATAAAGCTTTCACAAATCTCAAACTGTGTTTTTAAGACTTCTTAGACTCTCTGGGATAATGCAGTCCAGATTTGACAAGCCTAGCTATTGTGGTTTTGGATCTGGACCTGGTCCAATGTGGTCTATGTGTGAAAAAAGCAGTAAAATCTCCCTCTATTGCATTTTCACAAATAGAATAAAGCTTTCACAAATCTCAAACTGTGTTTTTAAGACTCCTTAGACTCTCTGGGATAATGCAGTCCAGATTTGACAAGCCTAGCTATTGTGGTTTTGGATCTGGACCTGGTCCAATGTGGTCTACGTGTGAAAAAAGCAGTAAAATCTCCCTCTATTGCATTTTCACAAATAGAATAAAGCTTTCACAAATCTAAAAGTGTGTTTTAGACATAATTCATAATTTACCTTAATGACTAACACTCATTAAATACAGTAAGAGGTTCAAAAAACGTGTTTCCCTGCTGAATCTGACAGTTTTAAGTTCCCCTTAAATTTACCCTTAACTGCCGAATCGGAAGCTGCGAATCGGATGCCAACTTCAGCGTCGTGCTTACATTTTCGTACCATATCGAACAAACATGTTCATGAGAATGCGCTTGTCCAGTTATGAAGCTTCAAACACTGCAACTTTGAGCATCCAATTAGTTGAGCAGATTTTCGTATCTTTATATATTTGTAAGCTAACGTTACACACTTTATTCTTAATCGTCACATATACCAAACAGTAGGCTATAATCATTGTTTGAATAAAAAAAAGCTATAAGCAGGGGCAGACATGTAGGCATAAAAAAGCTACTTACTTTTCATTGCATACTCTAGCTATTACTTGAATTCTGCCCACACACAAAATAATGCAATATACTGAATTAGGCCTTTAAATAAGGGAATCAGCAGCACTGACAGTTATGAATTCAAGACTAGACCTTAGACTTTCTAAATGGGAAAATGTATGTCAGGACAAGTAGGTCTATACAAATCTCAGATAGCCAATAGGTGCTAAAATAGACCTTGCGCTAAATACGACAGAATGAAACATACAGCGGACTGCCATAGTCTCTAATGATGTCCTAATAACATTCATGAGCCTTGGCTTTGTGTTACTGGTGTAGCAGCCATTTCATTGTTAATTACTCAACTTGAGTGGACAGGGCAAAAGTAAATAAAGGAAACTAAGTAATGGAACTCAAACCCATATTACCCAAATTGAACTTGATTCTCACAAGTGGGAGAGTTTTGATTCAGTTGTAACCATTAGGCCACATACCATTAGAGACATGGTACATATTGAACTTAAAATGTATAAGTTCATAATAATGTGATCATTTTTGCCTGGCATTAAATCATTATTCCCCCTTTGATAGAATGGACCAGAGTTTCCACAAGTTCCTTCGAGAACAGCGGCGGTTAAATGAGACAGTTGTCACCACCTTTATCAACGAGAAGGTAAGTAATGCCCCAGTAAACACAACTACAGCTGTCCAAATAACATAACTTATAACTCGATGCAGTCAGACATTTAACTATTCTCCGTTAAGATAAAAGGTATAGGACTGCAGCGTGTCAGTGTTTACACTGCAGAAATTAGGCAGCAGCTAGCAAATGGGAAAAATCTTGTGAAATCTTGACAGAACAACATGGTGTGTTTTCCACAATAAAGCAGTGGTTCACAGACTTTAGTTGATAGTTTTATTTGTTCTGCTTAAAATTAACTTTGTGTTGGACTCTGTGTTGTGGTGGGTGCCGGACCTTTGTTGACGTTAGTGAACTCCATTTATAAACTAATATTAGCTTTTTCACACTGTTGAAACTGTAGGCCCAGCCTTTCTCAACTCTTTTACGCCAAGGCCCAGTAATATTAGACCCTCATCCTTTGGGGCTCTGTTTTTTGGGGAAAGAAAGACTATTTGTTTATTATATATAACATTTTATTAATTATATACAGTTACATTTATAGAATTCTGTCCGTCTTATGTCCATTTCAGAGCACCAGAGAGCAGTGCAGACATTTTAGTGGCACCGAACTGAAGCACAGAAATTCGGGTTGCTATTCGGTCCTATCGATAGATACCAGTCTATTAGGCACCAGTCTGGTGCCATATTAACACAGTGTTTCAGTACCCACCCCTATAATAAACAGTTATTTATTTGCGGGGGTGCCGATTGCCTATAGTTTGAGAAAGGCTGCTGTTGGGGAGCTGAAGAAAGGCAAGGTACTCTGGAGACTGCATGGACGTCTCATCCTTTCTCAAAGTCTGAAATTTCCTTAAAGGTCCAGAATCCTTTTAAGTAGAAATCAATCCACACGCTTTTGCAATAGAGAATGTTGGGGAAGGTCTTAGTTTAAGTCATGTTGCAATATGTTTACACAAATGAACAAATAGGACTGCTTCATACCCAACTGTACCATTACCATTTTCATCATTTTTAGATTGACTGCTATGCTGTCCATGGGATGACAGACGACCAGTTGCTGAAATATGTCCCCAAGATTGGAGACCGGATAGCTATTCGGCAGTACTGCAGAACAGAAGTGGCTGCACTGGAAGGAACCACCACAACCATTTCTAGGGCTACAGAAAGTCTGATGAAAAAAATAAAAGAAAGGCGGGCCTCCAAGAGAAGTCATGAGGATGATCGTTCAGAAAAATTGTCTGGAAACTCAAATGCTTTAAAAAGGGACAAGTTTTTCAAATGGGGTTGTTTAAAGAAGTTGGGGCCCAAAACGTACAGGTAAAAGAGAAAAGGGGAGGAGGGACCAGGCATTTGAAGGCTTTAAAGACTGCCACAACGGCACAGCTGATGGACATTGGCAAAGAACTCTTTTTTCCAAACGGAAAAAGTAAAATTGGGAATGTCAATGACTTTGAATTCCGCATACGAGATTTTACTGAAGATGAGCTGGCTCCATTGACCACCCTAGGTGAGCAATATGAGAAGAGGAAAGTTAAAATGTTGAGACTGTATCTATCATGCAAAAAAATTGATGCAGAAGAAAAACTGAATGATGCTACCTCACCTGGTGAATCACAAAATGCAGTGCCCCTCACAAGGAAATTACCCTGTGCAGCTGCTGCTGCTTCTTATGGAGCTTCTTCAACTACAGGAACAACCTGTGTATCTGATTTCACAACTGGAACTCCCAGAACAAAGGCTAGCACTTGTGAACCTTCAAATACAGTAACTTTACTCTCAACAGAGACGGACATTTTTGAAGAGGATGATTTGATTTCACTTGATGACGAGATTGTGATTGGATATGGTTTTCTTGAAGATAACACTGTGGACCTTGATGATACCCTTCCAATGGACCTGCACCCAGAGGAAAGTGCATTTACAGTCCAGGAACATTGTCAACCATTTAAGACCACCAAGCTAAGGCTTCACAGTGGAAATGTATTCAAAGATCTCAATGCTGCCTTCAAGAGTAGTTGCGTATCTGTTGATGACTCAATCTTAGAGATTGAGATGGTTCTACCCAATGGTGTCACAGAGAAAGGAGAAGACAATGGTGGAGTTCTGCGTGATGTTCTAAGTGAGTACTGGGAGACTTTCTTTATGAAATGCACTGCCGGAAACATACTGAAAGTACCCATGACGAGACATGACATGAAAGATGAGTGGGAAAACATAGCGAAAGTCATGGTCCTAGGCTACAACATGGTGAAGTACTTTCCTATAGTATAGGCCAAGCTCTTCCTCTCCTACTGTCTTGGACTTGAAATAATGGAGGATGAGCTGTTTGCAGCTTTCTTAGAAACGGTTCCCACTGACGAAAAGGAAATTGCTGATGAAGCAATGAAAGACTTCAACAATGTCAGAGAAAGAGAGGAATGGTTGGATTTCCTTGAGGTCCATGACGTTAAAGTTCTGATCATAGAGACAAATGTCAGGAAAACATTAGTTGAAGTTGCACATAAAGAAATAGTGCAGGATCCTGCCTATATTGCTGAGTGTTGGAGCAGTGCTTTGAAACGGCTGAAACTGCCCCCAGGAGGATTAGATGAAGTGCTGGCCAGCCTCACTCCTACGCCCAGGAAGGTTGTAGCCATGCTACAACATGAAACTCTCGACAAGAGAGAAAATCAGACTCTTGATTTCCTCAAGAAGTTCATCAGAAACTGCAGCGAAGTTCAGCTGAGGAAATTTCTCAGATTCTGCACTGGTACCTATTTACGATCATTTTGATTAATAGTCATAGGATTTGTGGATTAATCAAACATGTATTTACTCTAAATTTGTATTAACCTTATCATTGTCCCCTTAAAGGGATAATCTGATTTATTTAGTATTACATGAAATACTTGCCATTAGTGTTGTTCATGCATAAGCATTACCTTGCATTTCCATAGTCAGAGTTCTGGCCAGGTTCTGATTAAAATTGTAAGCTTGCAACAAGCAGTAAATGGGGTCTACTAACTACTACCAACTAGAGTAAATAACTAAACAGTTTTATTTGACCAAGACTATAACTAGATCCATTCAATTTAAAAAAAACAAACAAACATAATTTTTCATGTCTTCAACAGGTGCAGACCTCCTCGTTGCCAAAGATATCCATGTCCGATTCATTGAGCCGGAGAGTACCTTTACAAGAAGACCCCAGTCCCACACATGCGGATGTGTTTTGGAAGTTCCAAACAACTCTGCGTCATACCCTGAGTTGGCGGAAGAGTTCACTAATGTCCTTGATGCAAACATGTGGGTGATGGACATTATTTAGTGGTAAGTGATAGGTCAGGCTTCAAGACACAATTAATAAAAAATGTTCCATTTTTTTATCACTTTTATGTTGTAAAGGGCTGGGCGATAAATCAAATACATTTTTAATTGTGATTTTAGCTTTCAAGAATAATGTAAATAAGATAATTAAGAAAACAATTGTGTCACATTCCTTTTCACAATAATACTCTCGTAATTCTTTATAAGAATATGAAATATAGAATATTTTTAGAATATATTCTTGAATATGTTGTGTATATATGTGTGTATCTTAAGTTAAAATGTCAAGGGGGTTTTCAGCAGCTTTTGAGCGAAATATGTTACAGCCAGAATACACACACAAATGCTGGAACATAGTTGTACTTGTCGTGACTTAAGGTACAAAACAAAAACCAGCATGTGTTTCCTTCTTTGAAGTCTGCTTGTACGCCTTCCTTGCTACAAATAAAACTACTAGCGTAAGCTACTGTTTTCATGCTTACTCTGGCACACACACCAGAAAATAATGAACAGAAATTACTCCTCAACACACTGCTGGTATCCCTGTCACTCACATTTTCATACGTTTATGTCCATACGTCTATATCTGCATATGTATTCATATCCCTGTTTTGTTTGTTCTAGGTGATTTGGTTCCATGGTTGTCCAGTGATCTCAACGTGTGTGTGTGTGTGTGTGTGTGTGTGTGTGTGTGTGTGTGTGTGTGTGTGTGTGTGTGTGTTTTAAATGTTTCCCATGCTTAAATACATGTTTCTATAAACATCAACATTTTTAATTTTTGTTCCACTTTTTTATAAATGTTTTGTTTTTATAAACATACAGTAAATGTATTGTTCCAATACAGTTTTTACAATACATAATTGTATTTTGAAAGGGTGTATTACATGCCAATTCAATAGGTTATGGTGATGAAATTACATCAAATCTTTTTTTTTTTATGTATGAGTTGTTTCCCTTTTTTGACAAAACAGGGAATGTTAACAGAGAAGAGCAATGAAAATGTCCCTTATTTATATATTTTTTTATATTTTTGTAAAGGCTGTTTCCTGTTCATTTTGTTTAGCTATTAAACAACACAGATCTAAGTGTGTATATGAATGGGGTGAAAAAAAACATGAGATATTTCATAAAGAAAGTAATCATTAGTAATGCCTAAGATGAATGCCCAAAAGGAGGATATTTATAAAATTAACTTTTTGACTAATGTAGAGGTGTTTGTTAATATCAAACTGCTTGTCAAGAAATAAGTAAACCATAATATTTATCAGTGTTAAATACAGACCAGCTCACCACTTTATTTTAAGAGGCAAACCCATGAAGTAATGCTTTGTTAATTATGATTACAACACCTGGTATTAAACAGAAAATATACACTGCTGTGACTGGTAGGTTTTAGGGCGTGTTCCTTTATCTGCAAACTTAAAGATATAAATATCAGTATTAACTCATGATTGAATACCCACTTTTTACCGTAATCAAGTAATTATTGCATTAAGTAACGCATGAAATGCTGAAATGTCGTTGATTCCTGATAGTTCATGAAGTAGTAAATTAATAATTAAGTAATTAAATTAATGTAATCATTCAAAAATTTGTGATATCGTAATTCATATACCCTTTTCATACAAGTTTACCATAATACTACAGGCTGCAGTGTGATTATGATCATGTCACTCTTCCACCACATAATGTTGCTACTTGCCACTCTGATAATAAAGGTGACACTACTCTATACACTTTAGTACAGCTACAGTACAGTATAGAATTGAGTTCATTCATATATAGTTTAGAAAATATATATCCACGATGAAGCTGACAGCAGGGTGGGACTAATAAAAAAGGTGCAATTACTAACATTTCAGCACCATGGACAGCACCACAGTCTTATCAATACACAGAGTAATTATATCCTGGAGGATATAAAGTAATGAATTTACAAACAGAATACCTCTAAATGCAGATGCAAAAAAATGAAATGAAATTCAGGGTCTGTGCAGTGAAGTCCACTGTATTTGGACTAATCTGTGCAATCTAAATACAGACTAATTAACATTTTACAAACTGTGCACATTTTGTCAACCACATATATATATATATATATATATATATATATATATATATATATATATATATATATATATATATATATATATATATATATATATATATATATATATATATATATATTGTCCATAGGAGCACCAAGAAATACTTAAAGCAGGTTACTGATACTCTAAGAAAGGGAAGCCTCTTGGTCTGGTAGGTGTGACAGAACTATCTGAAGGCCGGAAAAGAATTCAAAGAACAACAAGAGATATAAAAGTACAAACTAAATGTATTTATTAAGTAAAAATGTGTTGCTGCATTTGAAAATATACTTAAAACTCCACCCTCTCTACCCTACTTGTGTTGATCTCACTAAATTCAGGATTGCTAGCCCTGTAGCTTTTTTCAGCGTATGTTTTGCTCAGTGTGTGTGTGTGTGTGTGTGTGTGTGTGTGTGTGTGTGATGATCTACATCAGTCATTGGGGTGTCTGGAGACTGTGTCCGTGCTAGTCTCCTAAGGCCGGAAGAGCCCACCAATGCTGTGCCTTGTGTAGCTCACATAATGCATTTCAGTAAGTGAGGACTTGGTTAGACTACTTTTGAAATGCCTCTGCTACTACCTATCAATGTTTAAAATTGTCAGTTCTTCTCTCAGGGAAAGGTAGAGGCCAATGGCCATGTATGCATCCACAGGAACATGGAGGTTGTTTTGGGCCATTAGGTAGGTGCAGAGGGTGAACACATCTTCATCACAAGCAATGTCACTGCGGTGGATGCAGTCAGAATCACACCTGATGCAATCTTCCTCAGACACCTGGCAAAGGTAGTTCTGGGATAGCATACATGGCATCAGGCCGACCATGGGGAACATGTTCGTTCCTTGATGGACGAATCAGGTGGCTGTTCCAGGTCTCCTTGGTTGAATCCAAATCGTCCTGCAAATGTGAGTAGTAGAGTATAAATGATGAAATCATATTCATTCAATTAATCATGATTACTAGGGAAAAACAATATCCTGTACAACCTGGAAATATTTCAATTTGAGGGCTTGATTGTCATATATACTCCTAGATGAATGCAACAAGAAGAAAAGCCAGTAAGATCACACTTTGGCTACTAAAAACCAAAGTGGGTCATAAGTAGACCAATTATGTAGGGGAGACAATGACCCAATTATGTTTTCTGTCGCAGTCTATCGGTAGACTTCAAAACATGTTTGCAGACAAGTTAGACCAACTGCGAAGACCTTTTTTAAGCTCTTTGGTTGATTGTGAGCAAATTGTTTATTGAATTCCTTTACTAAAGTCCTTTTACAGTTGAAACCAGATATTTACATACACTTCAGAAAAAAAACACAAACTTTTATTTCTTTACTGTCATACATTAAATCAGAGTAAACTTTTTCTGTTTTAGATCAATACATATTAACATATTATTTGCATGTGTTGAATGTCAGAATCAAGCAAGGGAGAATTTCTATGTATTTTTGTATCACTTTCATCAAAGTCAGAAGTATACATGTACTAAGTTTATTGTGTCTTTAAACAAAAAGAAAACTCCAGATGATTCCATTCTGAGCTTAAGGAGCTTCTTTAAGGTTAATTGATTCCATTTGAGTTAATTGGTGGCACACCTGTGGAGTATGCTGGTCTTTTTAACCTCCTTCGCATTTCGGTGCCCTCCTGGTCAAGGATTGATAGGATGAGGTGGACATCTTCTTTTCGTGAGTCCCAGAGAGGAACGTTTTTTGGTGTGAAATGTGCGAATCAATCCCAGGACAACAGCAAAAGACCTTGTGAAGATACTAGCTGAAACTGGTAAGACAGTGTCATTATCCACAGTAAAACGAGTCCTGTACCACCATGAGCTAAAAGGTTACTCTGGGAGCCATTACTTCAAAACCACCATAAAAAGCCAGACTACAATTTGCAACTGCACAAAAATTGGGACAAAAATCTTAATTTCTGGAGACATGTCCTGTGGTCTGATGAAACAAAAATTGAACTGTTCAGCCATAATGATAAACGGTATATTTGGAGGGAAAAGGGCGAACCTTTGAAGCCTCAGAACACCATCCCAACTGTGAAGTATGGGGGTGGGAGTATAATGTTGTGGGGCTGCTTTGCTGCAGAAGGGACTGGTGCACTTCACAAAATAGATGGCATCATGAGAAAAGAAAATGTTGTGGATATATTGAAGCAACATCTGAAGACATCAGCCAGGAAGTTAAAGCTTGGGCGCAAATGGGTCTTCCAAATGGACAATAACCCCAAGCATACCTCCAAATTAGTTACAAAGTGGCTTAAGGACAACAAAGTCAAGGTATTGGAGTGGCCCCAAAGCCCTGATCTCAATCCCATAGAAAATGTGTGGGCAGCACTGAAAAGGCGAGTGCGAGCAAGAAGGCCTACAAACCTGACCCAGTTACACCAGTTCTGTCGAGAGGAGTGGGCCAAAATTCCGGCAAACTATTGTAGAAAGCTTGTGGAAGGATACCCAAAACGTTTGGCCCAAGTCAAACAGTTTCGGGGCAATTCTACTAAATACTAAGGAAGTGTATGTATACTTCTGACTTTGATGAAAGTGATAAAAAAAATAAAAAATACATAGAAATTCTCCCTCGCGCGATTCTGACATTTAACAAATGCAAAAAAATATGTTAATGCTTATGTTAATATGTATTGATCTAAAACAGAAAAAGTTTACTCTGATTTAATGTATGACAATAAAGAAATAAAAGTTGTGTTTTTTTCTGAAGTGTATGTAAATATCTGGTTTCAACTGTATACACCATTTGCATTTAGGTATACTTTGTTTTACAATAAACCCAGGTGAAATTGTGACCCCCATGGCCTTTTTGTGATAAAGGATTTGGGTCATTATCACTAATCTTTTTTTAAAATTGTCATTTCCTGGCATTATCACCAATCATCTTTTTTTATTTTTTTTAATTGTCATTTCCTGGTTTTAAGTCCATGTAAGTAAACAAAAAATGTAAGCAACTGATCTTGGAGAACAATGGCATTGTGAAGGATAATCTTAATTTTCACCATATTTTCAGCCATAGATGAAAATACTTAATGAACCAAGAGAACCAGCGTAACAAAGGTCTATAAAACACAGACAGCTTAGTATATAATAGCAGGTTTTATCAGATAAAGTTATATTGTGGATACTTATGCAAATATTACATTTTTGGCCTTTAATTGTAGCACCACCACCTGGCCAAACAGGGTTATAGTTGTTGGCATGCATTTGCACACCAATATCTACAATTCTACAAAATGTAATGTTTCTTTTGTGTAACATGTCAGGGAAAATATTAAGGGTAGGCTACCTCATCCACTGTCTATTGATGCCACTTGCCTGAATCAAACCGAGGAAGCAGAATAAGATGAGGTTCTTGTCCAAGAAGTCCCCAGCAAAATCCCCTTCATCTTTAAGTCGGTGAAGGTGGTCGAGCCATCTTCTTTTTGTACACTTAATCCTCTTTCTTTGCATTTAGTGTACATCCACCTGTAGCCATGCAAAGCCCCAGAGCCTTGGAGCTTTTCCCTTATGAATCTAACAGTTTCTGCTAAATTGTCAAAATGTTTCCGGCGAAACAGTCCATTCTTCTTTAGGGTACGTTTTAGGGTTGTAAGGCTGATCACGATTCTGTTCTTCAAACTCAAAATATGGACAATGTCTTTATATTTGAGTCCCAAGTTAAAGTACAGTTCTCTTAGCTCAACTGTATCCATTGGAAGGATCCTGCCTACTTCTCACTGACACAAAACCTAGAGAAAAAAACAGACAAGGGGAAAAGTATTGGAGACTTTAATAAACTCAACACATAATTCAAGCCATTTAGTTAGAGTAACTGAAAAATCAATGCACTTGTCAGTATTTACTATGATGTGAGTTATGTCCACGCTTTTAGAAATGAATGTAATTTGTCAAAAAAATATTGGATAATTTTGTTTGTGGCCTGAATTCAAGTAATAGAGTATCATCAATCAATGCAAAAAGTTGCTTTTTTGCCTACATGCACTTATACTATGTACTACATGTACTACTTATAGCCTTTTAATTAAAACAAAATAATGATTATAGCCTACTGTCCGGAGGCTGTAATAATGATTCAAGAAAATGTTAAATAGTTACTAGGATGAAGGACAATCACAATCAGTTTTATTGGCCATGTATGTACAAATAGAAGCGAAACGATTTTGGTTTTTCAATGTACTTATACAGGAATAGACAAATGATAAGAACAAGGATAACAAAAAAAGATAACGAATAAACAGGAAGACAACTGCACACAAAGATGTGAAAAGAAAGACTAGGTATATATACAAAAAGTTAGAGTACCCTATCCAATGAAAAGTAAGTAGCTTTTTTATGCCTACATGTCTGCCCCTGCTTATAGCTTTTTTTTATTCAAACAATGATTATAGCCTACTGTTTGGTATATGTGACGATTAAGAATAAAGTGTGTAACGTTAGCTTACAAATATATAAAGATACGAAAATCTGCTCAACTAATTGGATGCTCAAAGTTGCAGTGTTTGAAGCTTCATAACTGGACAAGCGCATTCTCATGAACATGTTTGTTCGATATGGTACGAAAATGTAAGCACACATATAAATGAAATCTTACGAAAATAGGAGACCAGACCACAGAGCCCCGTAAAAATAAGCAGCAGTTGGAAGTTGTGTTACCCGAGAATATGTTATTGTTAGGCGGCTACACAGCTCGGTAATATGTCGCTGTATCAGCGGGAGTTGGTGCTCAGAACGCCAGGCCAGCTAGCTAGCTAACTGAACGGTTTTGGAGTGAGTAAAAAGCTCAATACATGCAACGTTACGTTAAGAAATCAATAAACGAACAATGCAATACACAATATAGCATTAAATCTAGCCTTAAATCCATATAAATATGACTTACTTGTCGGATGCAGACGCTGCTGAAAGTAGGCTACCCGTGCCGTCTTCTTCTTTGGAATGGTAAACATTGTTGCGCGTTTACGTGGGCACGTTTACAAATCCGTGCGCACAGATTGCAAAACCGTGCGAACAGTTTATCAAACTGAGGGCGCGGATTATGAATCCGCGCGCACAGTTTATAAAACCGTGCGCACGGATTATGAATCCGTTATGATATTATATTTATATTATATGGAGTAGCGGGGTACGGGGTGGGGGATTTAAATACAGCAATATACAGTATTATATTTTATATTATAGTTTTTTATTTATTTATGCTAATGCTAGCAAGCATAACAACTAGCTTAAAGGGTCTATCCATATCGGGACACCAAAGATAGCAATCAGTTCATTCACAATACCAGACCAATACCCTTGTAACTTCACATATGACCAGAGGCAGTGGGCATAATTACCAGTCTCGGAGCTGCACTTCCAGCAGAGTGGGGAAATATTAGCGTCCATTTTGTTCTTGACAACAGGTGTTATGTGGGTACGATGTACGTTTCTAAGCTGCGTGGATTTGGTGCGGTTGCACACAGAAATGTTCAAGGCCTGAGACCAAACCTCCCGCCAGTCAGCATCATCTATAGCAACACCTAGATCTTTCTCCCATGCAAGCTTAGTGGGTTGTGCTGTAAGAAGAGAATAAGAATTCAGGGCTCTGTAAAAAAGAGCAATGCATTTCTTACTAATCGTAACGACAGGGCCTCCTCCACACATGAAGTGGTGTTGTTAGTCATTAAGGTGGTGTCTTTAACGATGAAATCTCTAATTTGTAAATATCTGTAGAAGTCCCCTTGATTAGATAAGCCAAATTGCTGACGCAACTGTTGAAAGGATAATAAAATATGGCTTTTAAATAGATCGCCTATTTTCTTCAACCCTTGGGTGCAACACACTTAAAAGCCCTGGTCCTTGCAGCCTGGCAGAAAGTCAGGGTTATCAAGAATGGGGGTGAGCGGAGATGATAACTGAGCCCGGCCTTCAATGGAGCGAATGGATCTCCAGGCTCTGATGGTATTGAGTGTAATAGGGTTAGGGCAGTATTTTCTAACAGATTCAAGATTAGTCATAAACAATAGATTAAACAATGGACAATTCAACAGAGAAGATTCAATATCATGCCAAATTGAGGCCAGGTCACAGTTGTGCCAGCTAGCAATCACTCGCAGGTGTGATGCCAGCTGGTAAAATCTAAGATTTGGCACATCTAGCCCTCCATCACAACCCGCCATTTGAAGTTTTGACATCTTGAGACGGGGCCTTCTTTTACTCCAAATGAACGAGCTCAGCCAACCTTCAAGCACCTTAATAACCTTGTTGGATAATAATATAGGGATCATTTGCATTGGATACAGCAGTCTAGGCAGTACATTCATTTTAATAAGAGCAACCCTGCCTAACCAGGAAAGAGGGAGAGGGGTCCAGCGGTCTAGGTCTGCCCTTATAGCATCCAAGAGGGGGTAGACCGGTAGAAGACCAGCGGAACGGGAAGGGCTCAACTATGTCTGGAACGCATGTTAACAACCCCAGAGGCATAGCCTCAGATTTTGCAAAGTATATCCTGAGAAGAAGCTGACAGATGAAATTACCTTAATCAGGCAGGGAACAGAAGTTTTGGGTTGCGATAGGTTAATGCTGTCTCAATGACATTGCATGTTGGGACATGTTGCATGTGCAGCTATTCTTAGCATTATTATTATTTACAGCTGTGCTTTTCCTGCTCTAAGTTGTTCAGTCAAATGTTCTGTTTCAGAAAAACATTTGGAGAAAAAAAGGGAACTCCAATTTGTCTCCTTTTTAACAATGTATTGTTAAAAAGGAGACAAATTGGAGTTCCCTTTTTTTCTCCAAATGTTTTTCTGAAACAACCAGTACTTGATCATTGTGATTTACATAATGGCTGTCTTTCTTTCTTTTCATTTAAGCTAAATGCTTCAAAACAACAAATATTAACCACAATGGGACAGTTATGTCCAAGGATGTCCAACAGGCTTGAATTGTGTACAGGACGAATTTGTTCATGAGTATGTTGTACAATGCAGTAAGTATTTTATATAAAGACTGCTGTCAAATAAAGACAATGATTTGTCTCAGAATTGTCTTTCATTGTGATTTTAACAAGAAAATTGTAATCTTACAGGAAATCACCATTAGTATCACAGCTGTTATAAAGTACAGCATTAACTACTACTTGCTTCTTATTTACGTTTAACCTTCTGCATCTTACAGCTTTTGAATCCGGAATTTACAGGAGCATTTCTGATAACTGGCTCACAGTTTGTAGGTAGACAGCCCAGTCTCATGGCAGTTTGTGAAATGGTCACGTTATTGAATCTATTGATTCGTAAACAGGACACGAAGATGTTGTTTTTTTCGTGCAGTGATTACGAATTTTAATTTAATGTATTTAAATGGTAAGCATATTTCGTGATCACAGCACAACAACATTAGGGAGTAGTATAAAAAGCCAAAGATCCGCGTAGGGAGGTTGGTCGGGGTGGTGGATGGGTCAAACAACACAGGGCCGCGGATCGTGTCTGTGCGCCCGGGGAACGCATCCCCGTGTGGCGGTCCGTCTGTTGTTGTTGCCGGCGTGTGGCGTTTAATTTCCCCGTGGCAGTACACAAAATGAAATTCTAATGAAATTCGTAACCTGTACACAAAATTAAATTTGTGACCTGTACACGAAATAAACGAGAAAATTGTGACCTGTACACGTAACAATAAATAAAAATAACGTGACCATTTCACGAACTGGCGTGAGACCGGGTTGATGTAGACATCCAACACATTGGACAGAGGGCCATCAGGTTTTGGTAGTCTTTGTATTTCCTGCTCTGTCAGCGAGAGCTGTAGCTGAACTTCAGGGACCACAACATCAGGCTGACTATAACCATTTAGTCCAGTCCAGTCAACTCTCTGGACCTCCTTGTAAAAAATACAGTGTCACAATGGGACTTAGGCCAACTTCAACTGTTGGCTGATGGTGGACCTCGTGCCCCTTGTCTGATGTCTGGCTTAATACTTTAAAAAGAGAATTCTTCTCCACAAGTCACACATTTCTGGACTGGCCCAACCAGCTCACTGCTGCATTCTGGTCCACATATCTGTAGGAGAGATCATTTTAAAATTCCACAAAAAAATAATAATAATAATAATGTGACCGTCATTCATAGTCTGCATTTTTAAGAAGAGAACAGTAGTAGAAACTTACAGAATCCAGATTCAGATTCCTCTGAAGTGGTCGGATAAAAATGTTGCATGACCAATCTGAGTTTGTGGTTCCTTTAGATATCTGACGTAGTAGCCATCATTGGGACAGGGGATGAGGACCAGTTCACGACTCCGAGTTGTTCCAATTATTTTTAGCAGTTCAAATCCACCCCCTGTCTGAGCTTAGGATATGCCACTAAAAAGAATTCTTTGAACTCCTCTGGATTTGTCTGAATACCTGAAAAGAGAAGGCATACTATAACTAACAACTGACATTTCTCACATAAAAAGTAATTCATGTTTTCAAGGTGACTTTTTTTGGAATCATAAATTCATATACATTATAAAGACATCCACTAAACAGAGTCTACATTGTAGTCATGGTGTCTTATTTACCTTGAAATGTAAGACATTTCTCCCCTAACCCTGCAGCAGCAAGCCTCTGTTTAACACATCGATTGGGGACTAACTCCACGTTTTTATTGCCAAGACAATAGAATAAATGGGTGTATGAGTGAAGTTGTACGGGTACAGCAGGGGATCACCGCATTGTCAACCTTCCCCCGCCGGTAATGGCTAAAGTTGACTGAAAGTCCTCAAATAGACTATTCCTATGTAAAAAGTCACATAACTGATTAGCGACTACCTTCTCAAGGATCTTGGAGAGAGAGGGAAGGTTCAATATAGGTCTATAGTTTGCTAAGACCTCAGGATCGAGGATGGGTTTTTTCAGAAGAGGTTTTATCACAGCTACTTTAAATGACTGTGTTACATAACCTGTTAATAAAGACATATTGATCATATCTAGTAATGAAGTGTTAACCACGGGTAACGCTTCTTTAAGTAGCCTTGTTGTGATGGGGTCTAAGAGACGATGGCTTTGCTGAAGAGACCTTGAGCATTATTTGTTGAAGGTCTATAGGAAAAAAGGAGTCAAAGTATATGTCAGGTCTTGTTGTTCTTTCTAGCTCTCCTGCATTCAAAGTGAACCGTTAAAAGTTGAGGGCAAAAGGTGATGAATTCCATCCCTAATTGTTATAATTTCATCATTAAAGAAACTCATGAAGTCGTCACTACTAAGAGCTAGAGGAATAGATGGCTCAGTAGAGCTGTGACTCTCTGTCAGCCTGGCTACAGTGCTGAAAAGAAACATTGGGTTGTTCTTATTTTCTTCTATTAATGATGAGTAATAGTCTGATCTGGCATTTCTGAGGGCCCTCCTATAGGTTTTCAGACTGTCTTGCCAATCTAAATGAGATTCTTCCAGTTTGGAGGAACGCCATTTAGTTTCAAGTTTTTGTGAGATTTGTTTTAATTTGCGAGTTTGGGAGTTATACCAAGGTGCTGGTTTCCTTTGCTTCATCATCTTATTTTTGAGAGGAGCAACAGAGTCTAAAGTCGTCCGTAGGCAGGTCGTAGCACTGTCTACTAAATTATCAATTTGGGAAGGACTAAAATTAACATTAAGGTCCTCTGTTATATTAAAGCACAACATTGAGTTAAATGCTGTTGGAATGTCTTCCTTAAATTTAGCTATAGCACTGTCAGATAGGCTCTAGCATAGAAGGTTTTATTTAATTTTGTATAGTCGGGTAGTAAGAATTCGAAAGTAATTAAACAATGGTCTGATAATAAAGAATTCTGTGGAAATACTATTAAAACTTTTGATGCCATATGACAGCACAAGGTCGAGGGTGTGGTTAAAACAGTGCGTGGCCTTATGCACACTCTGACTGAAACTAATTGAATCTAGTAGTGAGTTGAAGGCATTTTGCTTCTGTGCTTGACTTCCTGTCCCGCACTATCTGCCGTGTGCTGAATTGCTGCGGAGCTCTCTGGTGTCCGGCAAAAATAGAAGCTCTGCGTATCTACTCCAGAGGGCTGCGGATCGCCGGAGTAGGGACGCAGCCGTTCTGTAGTCAGTGGAAATACACACATTGACTTTAATGGAAACCTAATGACTCTGCTGCCGTTCCACAGCCGTTATGCAGCCGGTGGAAATTGGGGGTTAGCCGGTTCTTGAATGGGCATATGTGTGCAGTGCCGTGAAACAATTTTTTACATTGCGAGAACTGATATCACGCGATTCTTCCTGACTCTGAGGCTGCCGGCTTGCCGGCCGAAAGTTGCAAGGGTGGTTTTTCCACTCACAGGCACCAGGGGGGAGCAAGACGACCACCATTCAAGCCGAAAAAAGTCATACAACTATTTCAGCTGTTCAGTAAAGGTAAATTATGCTAAAAAAAAAATTGCGTAGTTCCTCTTTAACAAGCCCTGTGTTACACATACAGTCAGCTCTGTTCCCTTGACACCTCCAGACAAATATGGGATTTTTTGTAATTATTGAAGCAGCTGCAATCAAATGAAGTGTGTGTGTGTGTGTGTGTGTGTGTGTGTGTGTGTGTGTGTGTGTGTGTGTGTGTGTGTGTGTGTGTGTGTGTGTGTGTGTGTGTGTGTGTGTGTGTGTGTGTGTGTGTGTGTATTTGGGGGCCCACTGTAAATGTTGTTCTACTTGTTCACAGTTCCCAGAGTCACTTCAGCTGCTCCCTTCTCTCCTGGTAAGATTGTTTCTCTCCATTCTCGAGAGACGCCTCTTTCTCTTTTGCTCATTTTCTTCTTTAGATTTAAGTTCTGTTAGTGACAAGTTCAAGTTTATTGTCATATGCATATTAGTACAAAGTACCACAGCAATTAAATACAATGTTCCTTGGCACTCTCTCAGCACCAGTCAATAATAACAATTTTAAAAAACATAATAGCATTTAAAAACATCTAGAAATATCCAAGCAAAATAGACCACAGCCCTCCTTCCTGTTGGGCTATTGTTCAATAACCTTATTGCCTGTGGGTCAAAACTGTCCCTAAGAAGAGATTGTGTGTAGGATGACTAGAATCCTGCACAATCCCTAGTGCCTTTTTAGTGCTGCGTTTCCAGTAAATGTGTTACCTGTCAATATACTCTCAATTGTACAGCGGTAAAACTTCTGTAGAATGTAAAGGGACCTACCGTATTTCTCAAGACACCTCAGAAAACAAAGCCTCTGATGTGCCTTCTTAATGGCACAGCTGGTATGGAAAGACCATGAGAGGGAGTCTGAAATGTGGATGCCTAAGAATCTAAGGCTGGTTACACACTGGATGCGTCGCGTGATCATGTCAGCTGCCTGGCGTGTCCGTTTATATTCCGGCTCCCATGTTAACAGGTTACAGCGTGCACACTTGCCAGAGACTGATTTATAAAAAAAGGCTGACGTTTAGTCTCTAATAAGCTCCAAAACACTGGATCCCACACTTCCTATAATGGAACCTATAGCTTATTTTTCTTAGTCCTTTCCTGCCTGCTAAACGCTCCTAAACATACCAAGTCTTTGAAACTTCACCCACCCAGCTTTAAACACCGGGTTTTCTTTTTCCTTTTGACTTAGGTCATTTTCCGAGACTTCCCAAAGCTCCTCCAGAGATCATTATACAACTGTTGGCAACTGTTTTCAGGGTAGTTCTCCACAAGACTAGAGAACTGACCTTTATCTATATAATAAATAAGTGTCCCTTTGAAATATACAGAATGCAGTGTTTCCCCTCATAATTTGGTCCAGAAGCTGTATGCTCAGGCCAAAGTGATTTGGTTTGTGTGGAGGCTGATAAACAGAAACCTTAATCTAAAATGAACTTCTTTTGTGGCTGTCAATTTCGTTAAACACCACTGCTGTCAAAGCAGCAGATAAGTCCTATTGCTAGAAGGACTGACATTAATATGTGAGCTGTGTATGTGTGTGTGTGTGTGTGTGTGTGTGTGTGTGTGTGTGTGTGTGTGTGTGTGTGTGTGTGTGTGTGTGTGTGTGTGTGTGTGTGTAGCTGAGTTCCACAGGGTGATTAAAAGGGCGATGATCATACTGTGTCTGCTGCTGCTCATCATCCTCGGCAGCATTCTCTACTTCCTGCATAAGAAGGGGAAGATCCCTTGTGGATGCTCTGGGAAAACAAGAGATGTGAGTGCCTTCTAATCTATATCTGCCCATGATGTCTACAGAACAACACAACCCTTTCTTAAGGTGCTGACACACTAAACCAATAATCGGCCGTTGGTCAGTCTGGCGAGGTCGGTGACTCAAATCTGTTCGGTGTGTCCCGTGCCGTCATCCGTCTGCCTTTTTTTGGCCTACCTAACGTGTTCAGTCGGAGACAGGGCAGTCAGGACTCACCCGGAAATGGCGAGCAGAATGAGCCTGACTAATGTCTCTCAAAATCTGATGAAAATCTTTTAAACTGAGCTTTGTCGATCTGAAATGAAGACAGATTTTGAAACTGCACGGCCTATTTCTTGCTTAAAATGTTTTCAGAAACACGTTTCGGTGAACTATTTTAGGACAATATGAGATTGTATTCTGAACGAGCCGCCATGACAGTCTGGCTTTGAATTTCCGGAGAAACCAGACCCACGTGACACCTTCATCCAATCAGCTGCCGGTTTTCATTTTTTGGGCAACAATACGGATTAGCGCCGCCTGCTGTTATGGAGACGTATTACGCTTCGCGCACATGCAGAACCTACACTCAAGTCGGCGTCTCTTCGGTGTGTTCTGAGGAACTTTTTGGACCTCGAGGAGACTGATCAGTCCAACTGGCTTTACTGAGGGTGTAAACTGTTAAACTGATACTCGCATGGCTCCAATTATCCTCCCTGACACGCTCTCTTTTTTTATCAGCTAATGAAATAATTTGGATATGTAATGTGCATGTGGGGTAACAACAGTGTATTTTGTGTCAATTATTTAATGGTTGTTAAGAAAACGATATGAGTATGTGACGTGATACAGACCAATGCAAGTGTTTGGGATTTAAAGGGGCACTCCCATGTTTTTCAGTATTATCTTCAGTGCTTTAATGCAGTTTGCTTGGCTTTTTAATTGGTAAAATGTTTATTAGTAGGTAGTTAGCAGATTTGAAGATTTCATCTTTTATAATTATTCTGATGTGTTTTTATTTTTATTTTGAGATGTAGTGGCGATTGATTTTATGGTCTTTTGTAATTATAGACCGGCACTAAACTGTCTCACTCCTCAGTATATCTCAGATCTTTTAATCCCGGTACAACCCTGCTCGCACTTTCAGGTCCTCAGAGGTAGAAGTCTTTTTTATGTTCCAGACTCTCGGATGAAGACAGAAAGGAGACAGATTTTGGAATAAGAGCCGCGAGGCTCTGGAACACTCTGCCTGAGAAAATATGGCAGGCTGACTGATTCTAGTTTTTATCTGTTTCTAGTTGTAATTCTGTTCTATTTGTTCTTTGCTTTCTATTTGAAGCACTTTGTAACTTTGTTTTGATAAGTACTACATAAATACACATATTATTGTGATCTTAATTCTAGCACTGGGGGATGCCAACGTCAACATTTTTCAAATGGTTCACATAGTCCTTTATTTGAATAGTTCAACATTTTGGGGAGAACCCTTATACTCCTGTGATTGTTGTCATTTTTGGGGGTATCTTCATGGTTGAATGCACTTCTTGAACAGAAGTCGCTTTGGTTAAACATGTTATCTTAATGAATGTAATGTATTTGCTTTCTTGCTGAGAGTTAGATTAGGAGATCGCCACCACCTCATGTATGTACGCTAAATATAAAGCCGCAGCCAGCTCTGTTACAACTGAGAAGGGTCTGGTGTCAACCAGGCTACATGTTTACTACAGTTTGTTTTAAATATTTTTTGCAAGAAAATATTGCAAAATAAAAAATGTTTCTAGACTAGAGACTGTTTGTATCTGTATCATTATTTTTGCGGCAGTATGAATTGAGTACTTTTCTTCCTTTTTTTTGCCCTGAGGAACCAGAACAGCAACAAGTTGAGTGTGCATTTGTGTTAGCATCTCTCCAAACTACATCTGTTGGATCTGTGAGATATTTCTGTACAAACTGTACTCTGAAAGTTGCCACTCTACTTTCTATGTGTACCAAAACTTGCCCAACCTCCTCCTTCAGTAACAATAAAACACTCTGAGATACCAAATGTAATTTGTCCCAAAAGAAATCCACTAAAGTAGCTTGCCCTTTTGGGGGCTCCATGCAGGCCAACCGATGCCACAGAGTAGACACACTACCAGATTATTTATAATTAATGCTCTGCCTCTAAATGACAGTTGTGCTTTCAGCCATTTCCACTTATTCAGTCTTCTACTTTCTCTACTACCCCCTCCCGGTCCTTTTTGACTCTCAGGGCGTTCAAACACCGGTAGTTCGTTTAGTCCGAATCAGTTTGTGAGTTTGTAAACTTGGAGTGATTTGCCTTCGGTCGGTTTGGTTTGGTTTGGTTTGACACCTGGAAAAATCCAAGTGTACCACGATGCGCCATTACAAATCACGGAAGAACGTCCACTCCTCTTATTGGTCAGATGTGTCTGGGGGCGGGAGCAAGAAAGTAAATACAAGAAGAAGGTCCTGTGTTCTGCACTAGTGCATATTTCTTGCATCTCCATGGTTAAACCAGCTCATTTCAATAAAATTATCAGACATTGTTTAGCAAGAGATGTTAATACGTCTCCCAGATTTTCTGTACCACAATGGTGGATTAGTTGTTACCGGGTTCAATCGCCGTGGTAACTTATGCTGAATGCCTAACCTGGTCGGGAGCAGGTTATGTTGGAGATCAGAGATCAACTTGTGTAAAAGCACCGCCTACTGACCAATCAATACTCGATTGATAATGGCGTCACCGTTCCTAGAAGATCAGGCGGAGCTTGGTGCGTGAGAGAGAGGTGCGCTCATAAAAGTTAAAACATTTGGAGACCGACAACCCTGTTAGCATTCCCTGATGGGTATTTTTATGAAAGATTTTAATGGGAGGGAATTACATATTGGCTATTTGTCGGCTTCTTGAGCCAATGCGGTTTGAATGTTTTTATATGTTTTATTGCGACCGTGCATTTCCACGGCACTCAGACACCGCAAATTGTCACCAATTAAAAGGGAACTCCCCACTGAGTTCAACGATACCTAAAGCAAGACTCTACGTCATACAGTTCATTAGCTGTGAAAGGGGGCGTGGCCAAAGCATAGGGGTCGAGACAAACCTTTACCAATTAAAAAGAAAGTCTTTGCTGATTTCATTGATACCTCACATAAGACTCTACCTTAAACGGTTCAAATGTTATGAAAGGGGGCGTGGCTTAAGCATAGGGGGTGGGCCAAAAAAACCAAAACCAAACCATCACCAATGAAGGAAGAAGTCTGCTGAGTTCAATGACACCTCACACAAGGGTCTACATCAAACGGGTCATTAGTTGTAAAAGGGGGCGTGGCTAAAGCTTAGGGGGCGGGTCAAACCATCACCAATTAAAAATGAACTCTGTGCTGGTACAGACCAAATTTGAAGTTGACTCCAATGACGTTTTGTGTGCGTTTTCACATGATACATATGTGACATACATATTGCATTTGTTTTTTTTGTTCTGTAGGCATGTCCAAACTACAGACTTGACCGCCCACATTTCTCTCTGCCTTAAGAATTTACTTGTTTATTCATTTACTCATTTATTTATTTATTTATTTGTTGTTTTCTTGTAGCTGCTTATATGGTGATGAATTTGTTCAATTCAATTTTCATTACCAAATGTTTCACATGAAGTGCACGTTTTACAAATGCACTTTTCCTGTCAATGTTTGAACCCTAAATGAGTTGTGTGTTTGTTTGTGTGTGTGTGTGTGTGTGTGTGTGTGTGTGTGTGTGTGTGTGGGTGGGTGTCTGTGTGTGTGTGTGTGTGTCTGTGTGTGTGTGTGTGTGTGTCTGTGTGTGTGTGTTTGCGTGTGTTTGTGTGTGTGTCTTTGTCTCTGTGTGTGTGTGTGTGTGTGTGTGTCTGTGTTTGTATGTCTATGTGTGTGTATGTCTATGTGTGTGTATGTGTGTGTGTCTGTATTAGGGTTAGGGTTAAAACACAGCACCCAAGATGGGTGCTGCGAGGGGCACGGGCACAGGGCTACCACTGGTATGAATAAAGAACTCCTTAAAAACTCCTT
This sequence comes from Zingel zingel, assembly GCA_023566125.1. Classification (NCBI taxonomy): domain Eukaryota; kingdom Metazoa; phylum Chordata; class Actinopteri; order Perciformes; family Percidae; genus Zingel; species Zingel zingel. Next base: position 158,839 of record JAKRKW010000027.1, read on the forward strand.
AAGAACTCCTTAAAAAAATGGGTTGGGTTATATTAAAAAAAGGCCATATATTAAAAGAAGGTTAAAACAACCACTGGACAGGACAGACAACGGGAAATTTAAAACTTTAAATAAAAGGTCACCTCCACAACTACCGCGGTGTCTCTCCTAGAGACATAACAAAATAATTACATAAAATAAATTATATATATATATATATATATATATATAGAGAGAGAGAGAGAGAGAGAGAGAGAGAGAGAGAGTTATGTAAATAAATAGCCCGGCGTCCCAATACAAGATAAATTCTTATTTAAACTAAACAAATTAAAACATTTTAAAGGGGTCATAAATACTGTCTGAGTTACTTGCCCTTGAGGTTAATCAAATATATTCAAATACCATTAAAAATTAGTAATAAGTGCTATGTTTAAAAGTGCTTTAAGAGGTAAAAAGTGCCACACAATAAATATCCATAAATAATTTAAAATACATCATAGAATAAAACCACACTGTTAGTAAAAATGCATAAAACTAATGGCATGTGTATCATTATGTTAAAATCTTGAGGCAAGTAATTCAAAGTTCAAAGTAATTCAATTTGTAATAATAATAATAATAATAATAATAAATATTAGCAATAAAAACAAAAGCACAATCAAATTGTTCAAATATAGGTAAGGCAGAATAAAAGTTATAAAGGACAAACTTTAAAATATTTATTAAAAATAAAAACATTAAAATATTAGGTAGGACCTCTTCTGTAGGTAGCGATTAACCCCTGAGAGGAAGGGATATTAAAATTGGAGAAACATGCTATAAAAGATGTAAATATATAAATATTACAACAAGTATAGTTATTATTAATCATAAATATATATTAAAACAATAAAAAGTAAATAAAAAAACGAAGGAAAAAACAAGGAAAAGAATAGAAAGCATGCAGGAGGGTTAAAAGGTTGGGTATGATGCGTTGCAGAGGAGGTCCAGATAAAACTTGAGGAGAGAGGAGACCAGAGCAGTGGGAGGAAGTATTTCTAAAAAATACCTTGTAAAACTTAGATCAAAAAGAGAAGAAGAACTTTAGTATTTTTCATTTAGACCCGTGGGGTCTATGGTTTTTAAAAAAATGTCTCCGCCGCCCGGCGCTGAGCCGTGGTCCAGGCTCTGTTGCTCTCCAGGCCCATTTTGAGAGCCGTGGAGTTTAAAATGTACATATAAAACAGTTGTGCCATCGCCCTTATTTAAAATATACTGGTGTTGCTTGATTCTTAAATACAGTGCATTTCTCGTCTCACCAACATACAATTTGTGGCAGGCCCTACACCTAATTGCATTAACCACATTAATGGTAGTGTGCTGCAGGACCTGCCCCGGGTTAAAACCAACTCTGCTGTGGGGCTTAAACATGTGGGGGAGACTCATAAAACCAATATCCGAGCCCCGAAGCACTTCCCGGGGGTCAATATTCTTATTTAAGTTTGTGTGAATTAAAATATCTTTTAGATTTTTGTTCCTCCTGTAGGCGGAGATCATACGGCAGTCCTTTAGCACAGAAAAAAGAACCACGTGACGCATTCGTCCAATCAGCTGCCGGTTTTCATTTTCTGGGAAACAATCAGACTGTTAATGGAAACAATACAGAGCAGCGCCGCCTGCTGCTATGGAGACGTATTACGCACAGAGCGTACGCTCAAGTCGGCGTTGCCTCAGTGTGTTCTGAGGCATTTTTTGGACCTCTGGGACCCGACTGATCAGTCCGACTGGCTTTTCTGCTGACAGTAGGCCCGTCTGGTTGGTGTTTCAGGGCCTTAAGGAAGCGCCTCGAGTAACCCCTCAACCTCATCGCACTAAAAAGTGTACTAGTGGCCTCCTCCACATGCTCCGGCAAGGTGCAAATTCTGTGGAAGCATATCAGCTGGGACTTAATGAGGCCTCTGTACGTGTAATTAGGGTGATAGTTGGTCTTATGTAAAAGTGCATGGCGGTCGGTGTCCTTGAAATACACTTTGGTGGCTAGTGTTTTCATATGGTCGTCGGAAGTGCGGAAGAAGACCCGTTATGTCTGAGTTTTATTTTAGGGTGATGTGAGTTAAGAATGTCAAGAAAGGTTAAAAAAGTCTGTTCAGTGTTATCCCAGAGGCCGAAGGTGATGTCCAAGTACCGGAAATAAAGCAGAGGTGTGGTGGAAGTTTTTCTTTAGAGCAGCAGGAGTGCGAATCAAAAACACAAGAAATGAAACCAATAGAGACTTACTAGAGAATCAAACCAAAGTTTGGTTTTTGAGTATTCATTTACATTTGCAAATGCAGAGAAAACAGTTTCACAAGTACCACGGCACATCTGAAAGGGTCTTCTGACCAAGCTAAACAATTCATACATCTATATAGTAGAGACTCAGTTAAACCACCTCCCCTTCTGGATATCCTTAGCAGCTACACAGATGAAAAAACACCATAAAAAGTCACAATGCCTTTACAACCTTCTTCTGCTCCTGTCCTCTCTTTTAGCCTAAACATCTGTTTATCTCAGGGGACAGAAGGAGACACAATTCAAATGTTATGGCCCTTTACCCCCTTATCTGCTAAAGGAAAATAGTAGAGAAGGATGTCATCACTAGGCCAAAGTTTATGATGCCAGTTGCTTTCTCAGCAGGAGTCTCTAAGTCTATAACACAAAATTAAAATAAGAATATAAGGAAACTCTTGTAAAATACATAAGAGAATATTTGTAAGATATTAAACTATTATGTTAAAAATAAAATTTCCATTACAGAGGTTTGGTGGTGACTTTTTGGAAAGCTGTTTCCTCTAAATGGGCCAGGTAAACATCAGCGTAGCATGGGGAATACTTCCAGCCCATAGCACACCCACAAAGCTGGAGATAATGGTTATTGTTGAACATGAAGTCATTTCTAGTGAGTGTGATATGGAGTAACTGTAAAATGTGGCTGTCAGGTCTGGATGCGTCTGGGTATTTATCATAAATGTGTTTTATTGCAGAGAGGCCAAGTGGTGTTTCTATATTTGTGTATAATGAGTCTATATCTATTGAAAAGAGGAGTGTGTGACCGGGTAACTGAAGGTTTTTTATTTTATTAACAAATTTGTATGTGTCTTGGATGTAACTAGGGTGGAGTGTAGAGAGTGGGTTAATGAAATGGTCTATGTATTCTGTGATGTTATATGATTCTGATCCACAGTCACTTACTAAGGGTCTGCCGACCGGAACAACAAAGGGGACCGTCCAAGTCACAGGAGGCTTGTGGATTTTTGGGAGGAGATAGAAGAGGCGAGGCCTGGGCTCATCCGGACCGTCCAGGTATTTTTTCTGTTTCAGGTTAATGTATTTGTTGTGATAAAGGTTGTCTGTAATGTCCCTGATAAGTGTTTGTGTTTCTAATTGTAATGGATGAGTGAGTGGTCTGTAGTATGTGTTGATATTTAACTGTCTGTTTGCTTCTAAAATGTAATTGTTTTTATCTTGTATGACTATTTGGCCCCCTTTGTCTGCTGGTTTTATGACTATGTATTTGTTATCATCTAATGATTTAATAATGTCTTTGTGTTCCTGACTAATGTTGGGTGTTCTGTTTGGAAAGGGGTGCCAATGTGTGAGTGCTTAGTTGTTTATATTGATTAATTGTGCAATTTGAGGTTATTGTTTCATTCAGAGTGGTTAGT